>CM051240.1:257000887-257315887 GCA_027917425.1 Gastrophryne carolinensis
ATGTCCCCCCTGACGTCGGGCCCAACGATTATCAACTGGTCCTCAGATATGATCTCCAGTCTGCACCTTGTGCCATTCCCCTCATATGGGATTAACATATGTATGTTTGGTGTCACTTTACTCCCCGCCCACTGCCCGCCCCCTACCTATGGGCCCCATAGTATCCTCATAGACCCCATAGTAATCTTGCTTTTGGGACTCCCCTCATAGATGGGGACTTCCCTCATATATAGACGCATACATATTGTCCGTTCTTCTGCCCTTGGGCCCCATAGCAATCCTGCACATGGGCCCCATATTTAACAAGACAGCCCCCGTCCCCGGCTCATCACGGGGACTACCCTCTCGCAACCTCTTATTTTGACTGGCCACCGGACCGGAGAGGGGGACGCGCGCCGGCCGCCTGCCGCCCTGGGGTCGGGACGTGACAGGCGAGCCGTCCCCGGCCTGTCAGAAGGCCCGGGGCTGGTGTGCCTGTCTAGCGACGCCCGGGAGCCAATCACGCGGCTCCTGGGCGCCGCGTCATCTGTCACCGGGTGAAAAACCCGGGGCGGGTGACGTCGGTCCCGACCTCCCCCAATTGGGGGACGGTGTGGGAGGTTGCTTGGCAACCTCCCCGCCGACCGGGACGGCGGTGCCCGGAGCGCACACAGCCTCTGACGGTCTGGGCAGCGGAGGTGAGTCTATTTGATTGTAAATCGGTTTATCATTATAATTGCTTTATTGAGATACGTATTGACATGTTAAGGGCATGACCTGTCAGCGCCCCTGACGTCATTATGACGTCAGGCGCGAAAATGCACTGTGGTTTCATTTTGATTGGACTGTTTGACTATATATGGGAATTGGTGATGGCAATCTGTTCATCTTTTTGTACACGCGGTGGGTCCTGATGAAGGGGGCCCCAGTGCACCCCGAAACGTCGACTCGCCACCACTGCTGTACTTGATTTATGAAATAGCAATACAACCTTTTGCATGAATCGATTTGGAGTGCTGGTTCTTTACAAACATACTGGTATTTGCGGTGTCTCCGCGAACCGTGCACCCGCCTGATACAAAGGTAAGAGTGCGGCTGTACCTGGAATATTCTCTGGACAGTTGGACATTGTCAGCCTGCACCTACCATTCTCCAATTAAAAACAACAAAACGACCCCATATGGAGGTTTTCCAAGGGATTGATACGAATCCAGATGCCTGCGCTAAAACGCGGACCTTCAATCAAGAAGAGATCGATGCCATCCTTTTTCCCCCGGATCCCATTGCAGCATTTGGCAAAGACACACCGGTAGACTTGGTGCGAGAGTTGAGGAAATTGAGGAAAAGGAAAATTGAGCTTGAATTACATGGACTGACACTTTCGGAATACTACAGGGCCAAAAAAATCCCAAGGGGCTTCAGAATCCGCAACCAACCGACCATCGGCCGCAATAAGCCAGAATTCTGCGCCCGATGGTGCGAGGTGTCCAACCAGAACTCATTTAATTACATGCTCCTGGTTATAGAGGAGGTGCGAACACAACTGTGCCAACTAAACAGAGAGACCCACAGCCTAGAACTTCGCATCAGAGACAGCTCCAATTCCACTCCCAGGATTCCAGAGGAATTGGAGAAACTAGAGAAGGACCTTACCTCATACTCTGATCGGCTAAAGAAGTACAAGCGGGACAAGTTTAAGCAAGTCTGCGACGACTATAAAGAGGGTCGTGTCTATCTGTGGTTAACGGGGAAGGACGAACCTCCAGTGAGAAGGAGACCCCGGAGGTTCCCATACAGGCAGAGAGGTCAGCCAACACAGGATCAGACCTCCACTGACAGTGATCTGCCTACAGAGAATTGGTCGTCTGAGAACGAGTACCCGAAGGTGAAACAAGGACCACGGGCCGCACGCGAGCCATCCCATTTTCGGGAGGCCCCAGGGCAAAGCGACCCAGGAGGGGCGGCCGGCGGCACCACCCCCGCAATTACACCACGGGAGACACGACAAACCTCCAAGAAAGCCCGGTGATGAATTTATCATCAAGACAGCTGACGACAGATGAGGTAAGCTTGTTATCACGGGGGTTGTCATTTTGCCCCTCAGCGAAGTTTGATCTTTTTAAGTTTGACATAGAACTGTTTAAATATGAGCGAAGATTGAAACTGAAACAATTCTTTAAGAGTGATACTCTACCCATAGAAAACAAGGCACAAACCAGGGTCTTTAAGTTGAAAAGTAAGTTCATGCCGCAGGGTAACTTTGGGTCCATCGAGGCATACACCCGCACCATCAGGGCAGATGCGATTCAAGCGGCCGCCCGGAGACGTCACTATAGTAATATTTCTAAACAAGAGACGGCGGCATTGAAAGCCCTTAGAGAGGATACGCGTATTATCATAAAGCCCGCTGACAAAGGGGGAGCAATCGTAGTCATGGACTACGGGGAATACCGCAAAGGCATATTAGATATGCTGGCGGACGACTCGAGCTACAGGAGAGTGGATGCCAATTCTGCCACATCTGTACAGGACAAAATAAGAGACTATATCTCCCTGGGCATAGCCAACAGGTGGATCACGCAGGAGACTGCGGACTTTCTATATATGGAATTCCCGATCACACCGGTAATCTACGGCCTACCTAAAGTACACAAGGGGCTGGACCCTTTGAAATTCCGCCCGATTGTGGCCGGCACAGATTCAGTGACCCAACCCCTAGCCCAATGGATTGACTCTCTTCTACAGCCATATGTAACAACACTACCCTCATATCTTAAAGACACAGGTGACTTTCTACAGAAACTTAGCAGGGTCACCACGACAGGGGCATCCCTTATGGTGACCATGGATATATCATCTTTGTACACCAACATCCCCAATATGGAGGGCATTCAAGCAGTAGGACACTTTCTCATGAAAAAACCCACAGGGGTTCCCTCTGAATACATTACCAAGGGACTAGAGATAGTACTGATGAACAATTTTTTTAAGTTTGAATCTACATACTATCAACAGATCACCGGAACTGCGATGGGGAGCGCAGTAGCTCCGGCCTTCGCAAATTTGTTCATGGGATGGCTGGAAGAGACCAACATCTACCCCACACCCCAATACGAGGAATATGTGATTTTCTGGGGAAGATACATAGATGACATTATCATGCTGTGGCGGGGAGATGAGGAGACGGCACTCATATTTATAGAGAAGCTGAACTCTATATTCCCTAGTATTAAATTTAATCCAGAGATCTCGAGGGACCATGTTACTTTCCTGGATGTGGCACTGGATAAAGACCAGGAGGGTCACATTGCAACGGGACTGTTCACTAAACCTACAGATAGGAATGCACTACTTAGATATGAAAGTGCACATCCCAAGCATCTCATTGATAATCTCCCTATCTCCCAATTTTTACGGGTACTACGTATCCACTCGGATACTACTACTATTGAGACCCAGATGGAGACCATGTACAAGAAATTTCGGGAGAGAGGTTACCCCGAGGAGATTTTGAATATTGCTAGAGAGAAGGCATACAGCATCTACAATGACGAGAACCCCAGGAGAGCCAAAGAGGAACGGGTACCGTTCACCCAGACATACTGTCATACATCTCCATACATTGAGCGGATTACAAGGAGACATCAGGACATCCTACTTGCAGACAACAGCCTGACACCCGTGGTTAAACGACCCCCACTCAGGGTCTACAATAGAAATCGGAACCTGAAGGACCTATTGATTAGGGCAGATCCTATAGAAAAATATATGCCACAACGAAGGGCATTGTCAACGAAGACGGGTTGCTATAAGTGCTACAACTGCAATATATGTAACTCTTTGATCACAGGATCACAGTTTTCACACCCACATACAGGGGCCCAATTTAAACTCAGGGGATATTTTAACTGCAACACAGACTTCTGTGTGTACATACTGAAATGCCCCTGTGGCTTATTATATGTAGGGAAAACCATAGGCCCGTTCAAGAAACGTTTCCAGAAGCACAAGAGCGACATCAGGGTCCACCAGGAAAAGGCCAAGAACGGAGAGCCAAGGGACCTGGACAAGCCGGTCGCTGTACACTTCCACAAATTAGGACATCAGACCCATGAACTTAGGGGTATGGTCATTGAACAAGTCCCCAGACCCCCAAGGGGGAGGCGACAGGAACCGTAGATTATTACAGAGAGAGACTTTTTGGATCCACAAATTGGACACTGTATATCCACGGGGATTGAACACATCATTTGGCTTTAGCAGCTTTTTGGATATCAGATAATGTGGATGTATATATTTTTTCCCCCCTTTTCTTTTCTTCTCTTTTCTTTTCCCTCCCCCCTTCTTTCCCCCCCCCCCCCCCCCCCCCCCTTCCCCCCCCTCCCCCCTCTTGGGGGGGACGGTGTGGGAGGTTGCTTGGCAACCTCCCCGCCGACCGGGACGGCGGTGCCCGGAGCGCACACAGCCTCTGACGGTCTGGGCAGCGGAGGTGAGTCTATTTGATTGTAAATCGGTTTATCATTATAATTGCTTTATTGAGATACGTATTGACATGTTAAGGGCATGACCTGTCAGCGCCCCTGACGTCATTATGACGTCAGGCGCGAAAATGCACTGTGGTTTCATTTTGATTGGACTGTTTGACTATATATGGGAATTGGTGATGGCAATCTGTTCATCTTTTTGTACACGCGGTGGGTCCTGATGAAGGGGGCCCCAGTGCACCCCGAAACGTCGACTCGCCACCACTGCTGTACTTGATTTATGAAATAGCAATACAACCTTTTGCATGAATCGATTTGGAGTGCTGGTTCTTTACAAACATACAGGAACTAGAGGATGGTTGGTGGCAGTGGATAAGGTGACAAGGACTAGAAGATTATTATTGTCAGTGTATAAGGTGACAAGAGCTAGAGGTTGATTGGTGGCAGTGGCGGAGCTGAGAAGAACTAGAAGATGATTGGTGGTATTGGAGAAGTTGACAAGAAATTGGGGATGATTAGTGGTAGAACAGAAGGTGACAAAAAATAGGGGATGATTGGTGGCAGTGGTGGCAGTGAAGATGGTGAAAAGAACTAGAGGATGATTGATGGCAGTGGAGAAGGTGACAGGACCTAGAGAATGATTGGTGGCAGTGGAGAGGATTACAAAAACTAGAGGATGATTGGTGGCAGTAGATAAGGTGACAAGAACTAGAGGATGATTTGTGGCAGTGGATAAGATGACAAGAACTAGAAGATGATGGGTGGCAGTGGAGAAGGCGGCAAGGGGTAGAGGATGATTGGAGACAGCGGAGAGGATGATTGGTGGCAGTAGATAACGTGACAAGAACTAGAGAATGAATGGAGACAGTGGAGAAGGTAACAAGAGCTAGAGAATGATTGGTGGTGCAGTGGATAAGGCGACAAGAGCTAGGGGATGATTAGTGGTAGTGGATAAGGTGACAAGAACTAGAGAATGATTGGTGGCAGTGGGGAAGGCACTGCTGGGTGAACAGTGGTAGAAAAGGATCCATCAGTGGCAAAGGATCTGAAGGCTGACATGACACGTGACATGACACATCCCAAAGAGGCCCACTTAGCCTCTCTTGTCCATGGCTCCCCAAAAGCCTGAAGCTGGCCCTAGGTGTTAGCCTTAGATGTTTTTTTTTTTTGCCGGTTGCGTAATTTTTGAAGCAGAGAAGTGTAAGCACCTGTCCTCATCACATATTTATCAATGCAATATTGTGCAATATACAGTCTTCCTCTGATCTGTCCATCATAGGCACTGAAGACAACCAGCTCCTTCCTGAGGGTAAGTATCAATCTCCGAATACTGGCAGCATCCGCTGTGCTGATTGACCTGCCTGGCCACACAGGGTGTTCGTTGGGTGTTTTATAGATATAACGCTATCACGGCTTGTCTAATTTTATTCGGAAAACCTGTCATTCTCACTCACTCATTCCCTTCATGCAAATGAAATCTCATGAATCAAATCCCAATTTATTTAAATTGCAACACCTCTATGAAAATCAAATTAAAATTTATAATTAGCAAACGTCTTTTTTTTTTCAAGCTGTTTTCTCTTGTCAGATGGATCCTACGATGAGGATAATCACATTTTCTTTTTTAATTTGCTGTTGGATTTCTGCACGGATATGGAAGCATCTCGTTTTTTTTTCCAGAGTTTCTTCTACAATTTTCGCAGTTATCTTTTCATGGAGCTCCGCCTCCACTGCACAGTCATTGGGTGCGGATAAATGCGGGAGGGGTGGTTGATGGGCCAGGATTAGATCATGAGGCTGGCCAGGCCAAGTGTGCGGCCCAGATTTAACATGACAGCGGATGAGGAGGGGAACGAAGAGGGGTGGCAAGTATCAATTTCGCCCCCTCCCCACTGTATGTGCGGCTTTCCCACGAGGGATCTTTTTTTATTAAACAATATTGCGCTAGATCGGTTCCTTGTTTCATCTCTGTACAGGTGAAGCTATACCTGGATTGTGTCCACCTTCTTCTGTGTTATCTTCTGCGACCGTGATTGTACTGCAGCTATTTCGTGCATTAGTTTGCCACTCGGATATGGTCTGAATATGGCATTTCCATTACCTATATTCTGGTAAGGGTTTATCAAAACGGTGAAGGGCTGCACTGGGTTTGCATTGAAGTATTTTTATGCCACTTTTGGAGAAGTGCAAGCAGTGCACTAATCCCTAAACTTCGAAATTTTCGGACTGCCTGTAACTTTTTTGATTTTAGACAGTTCTATTTATTGCTCTGTGCTTTATTAGTTACAATAATTATAATACATATAAACATGCTGGAGAGTTACTTATCCCTAGTTTGCCTAGACGGGGGAAACTCATGTGATATATATTACATATATATATATATATATATATATATATATATATATATATATATACTCCACCCAATTATATTTAAATTATATGTATTTATTAATTGGTTGGAGTAACTGTGATATATATATATATATATATATATATATATATATATATATATATATATATCCACCCAATTATATTTAAATTATATGTATTTATTAATTGGTTGGAGTAACTGTGATATATATATATATATATATATATATATATATATATCCACCCAATTATATTTAAATTATATGTATTTATTAATTAGTTGGAGTAACTGTGATATATATATATCCACCCAATTATATTTAAATTATATGTATTTATTAATTGGTTGGAGTAACTGTGATATAATTGGGTGGATATATATATATATATATATATATATATATATATATATATATATATTTAAATTATATGTATTTATTAATTGGTTGGAGTAACTGTGATATATATATATCCACCCAATTATATTTAAATTATATGTATTTATTAATTGGTTGGAGTAACTGTGATATATATATATATATATATATATATCCACCCAATTATATTTAAATTATATGTATTTATTAATTGGTTGGAGTAACTGTGATATATATATATCCACCCAATTATATTTAAATTATATGTATTTATTAATTGGTTGGAGTAACTGTGACATATATATAAAAGAACGTAAGTTTCTCGGGGCTAGGCAAACTACAGGGTTTATTTGTCTCTTGTCTACTGAGAGACTGATTTATTAATAGCGACATGTAGCGACAGTTGAGCGACTGTAGCGCCCGCTAGTAGTCGCTGTGCTTGGCCGTTGTTCGGTTGTTGACAGCGACTCAGTCGGTGTGGCGTAATGTTGAATACAAGGTGACGAGTCGCTATTTGACAGGTTCTGCGATGTATGGGTGCACATGATAGCGACTGGCCCTAGCGACCGGCTCCCACCATATTCATCAAAAAATCACACTCAAAAAATGTTCGCGCTGTGAAATGCATGTTTAAACCCCAGAGCGCTGGCGGCGATGTGTTAAAAGTCATTTTTTAACCCCCAAACCACCATATTTTTGGAAACCAAAAAAAAAAAAATATTTTAAATAATTTTGTAATATGAATACATTAATATCAGACCTGTAATATCAATTCTGTACAATTTTTATTTTTATTTTTTTTTTCCCTTAAAAAAATTATCTAAAATGGCAGAAGTGGTCACAGAAATTTTCACATTTAAAAAAACAAAAAAAAAAACAAACATTAATAACAATTAATTATGAATATTTTAAGATTGTTCCATTGAAATGCATTGGAGAGCGCCAGGTAGCGAGAGGTCATACCTGTCGCTGTTCAAGGTCGGACGCTGGCGCTGTGGGCTGAGGCTGGAATAATGATGAATGAGTCGCTATATGGCGCTATCTCAGTTGCTAAGCAGGATTGGCTTGATAAATGTGTGATTGTGGTGGGGAGCCGGCGTTCTTGTGGCGGGGCCCGTCATTACCGGCCGCTCACCAGTCGCTACCTGTCGCTATCCCTTCATAAATAAGGGCCTTTAAGTAACAGCTACAAACCTTTTAAAATTCATAATGTGAGCCTAGATTATTAATATATAGTTACTTATCCACCCTAACTGAAATAAATAACCTGGGGGGGGGGGTGGCCAAAGCCGAGGCTGATTTTTGGCCCCGGTCTGGCACTGGTGATGGTGATGGTTAATTCACTGCACATCATTTTATTTCACTTGTGTCACTGGCAGGCTGATTCATTACTAGCGCCAGGTAAGGGCAGATGAGCGTCTGTACAGCGGCACTAAGAGCTAGTGGTCGCTCTGATCGGCCGTGAGTCGCTATGACAGAACACCTCAGTCGCTGTAGTAACATTGCCGGCATTGATGAATTTGATGTGTGAGTTGCTATAACACCAGTACAGCGCTATATGGGAGCGAATGGTAGCGTATGGTCAGTGTAAGCGCCTCAAACCATATTCTTAAAAAAAAACAGCCTCACACAGCGCCGGCGCTCAAAATTGTGTGGCTGTAGCCCAGAGCGCCAGACGCTGTGTGATTCAAGTCTGTTTTTGAACACATATCCACCTGTAACAAAGGGAAAACACATGGAATGACATTGTTATTACATTGTGACATTAACACTTTAATACCAGACCTGTAATGACAATTCTGCATAAAAAAATAAAAAAAGTTTTCAAAAATGGATTCAAATTGGCCAGGAGAGGTCACACAATGATTTGATACAAAACAAAAAATTATAAAAAGAAAACCCTGTTTAAAGAGAAAGAAATGTAACGTCCATTGAAATGTATGGGAGAGCGACAGGTAGGGACAAGTAATACCAGGAGCTCTGAAAGGTAGAGCGCCTCTGGGATCCGCTGAATCGTCTGTGATGATGAATAGGTCGCTACGTGTCGCTGTAAGAGGCGCTCACCAGAATCGCCTTCATAAATGTGGTATTGCGTACAGCGGCCGGCGTTCACCTGTCGCTACCTGTCACTTACAAGGCACTACCTGTCGCTATCCCTTGATGAATAAAGCCCTTGGAATATTTGTATTCTAACGTGACACAAGTATGAAGATGTTTTGAAATCACTTAACAAACAAACTAAAAAAATAAAATGGCGGCCCGCATAAAGGAACCAAGACAGCAAGGCCCTTATTTAACAAGGGATAGCGCCAGGTAGCGACTGGTAATGACGGGCACCGCCACGAGAACGCCGGCTCCCCACCACAATCACACATTTATCAAGCCAATCCTGCTTAGCGACTGAGATAGCGCCATATAGCGACTCATTCATCATTATTTCAGCCTCAGCCCACAGCGCCAGCGTACGACCTTGAACAGCGCCAGGTATGACCTCTCGCTACCTGGCGCTCTCCAATGCATTTCAATGGAACAATCTTTAAATATTCATAATTTATTATTTTTTATTTATTTTTTTTTTAAATGTGAAAAATTCTGTGACCACTTCTGCCATTTTAGATAATTTTTTTTAAGGTAAAAAAAAAAAAAATTGTGCAGAATTGATATTACAGGTCTGATATTAATGTATTCATATTACTAAATTATTTAAAAAACTTGTTTTTTTTTGGTTTCCAAAAATATGGTTGTTTGGGGGTTAAAAAACTACTTTTATCCCATCGCCGCCAGCGCTCTGGGGTTTAAACATGCATTTCACAGCGCGATAATTTTTTGAGCGTGATTTGTTAATGAACATGGTGGAAGCCGGTCGCTCTGACCAGTCGCTATCATGCGCTCCCATACAGCGCGGAACCTGTCAAATAGCGACTCCTCACCCAATATTCTACATTACGGCAAACCGACTGAGTCGCTATCAACTACCGAACAACGGCCAAGCACAGCGACTACTAGCGGGCGCTCTGAAAATGCCGCTACAGTTGCTCAACTGTCGCTACCTGCCGCTGTTAATGAATCGGCCTCCCCGTCTTTTCGACTTTTCCTTTTTGCAGAAGCGGTTCTTGTATTTGTTAGGAAATAAATACAGGGCTGTAAAACAACTCTTTCTACCCTTTGCCTGCCGCGTCTATTTGTCTCCGTCCTCATTATTAATTAGCACATAAACCGCACGGAAATGCTTATTTAATCATTTTTTCTCAGAATCGCCCGGAAGGATTTCGCTTGGCGCGGCACATTTTGTTCAGCGGACGCGTCTCGCCCCGAGTTTAGGTTTCTTATCTTCAGCGATCATCGTGTTTCGGTCGACATTAATTACAAAATGCTGCTGTAATTTGTTTTTTAAGTGAACGCACGCATCTCTGATTGATGGCAAGTAATATCTTCTTGGGGGACTTAAACATTTCGGCTAAATGGATGGGGTCTGCCAGGAGTTTAGAAACAACACGCTACGAGAAGAGGCAGCCGTTCAGCGGGGGAAATGGATCACTTTAAATGAAAGCATACGCGCCTCGCCTAAAAACACCGCAGGCGGCCACTTGCAGAGTGCGCTTTTCTGATGAAACTCATTACGGCGAAGAGGCTTCGCTAGTCACGCCGAAAACTTGCAGCATTTCTGATCCTCCTGCCGCCCCCCCTGATGAGGACTCCACTGCACAGGCACGAGATCTTAGGTGTGGTGCAGTGCATTGTGGGACAGAGAAGACGACAAGATGGCGCTGCCCTACGGAAAGCACCTAAGAAGTTAAGCCTGCCAAATGTAGAATCGGAAGTTTAAAGGTAACAGAGGGCGAAGTTTGGGGATTTTTTGAGAACTTCCCAGACTGTCCAATGTTCCTCTTTAAATACCCTATTTTCCACTTTCTAATGTACAACAGCCAACACACACACACACAGCATGCTTCCCCAGAGTGCTCTAGAATAACGGATCAGCCGCGATGCAATCAGCCGCTATCCCTCTAGTGTCCGCACCAGGCATTTGTGAATGGCCGGTGCGGGCACGCTCCCTGTTAGAGGGATGAAACTCAATACGGCGAAGAGAGCGTGTAAATTTTTGCATATGAATAGAGAAAGCTGGGTGACATTGTACTTACATATACACAGACTTACATGTCTCAGTGGTGTTGGGAGTTTTTTTTAAAGTGATTGACCACCCATATTAAAAAAACTGAAGGGTACCCAACTTTTCTCTCCCAAGACAATCGGTATGACTCCAACAGTCAGCAGCTCACCTGATACTGGATTGCATCAGGCTGGGGTTGCCACCCTTCCCAACAAAAAATACTGGCCTTGTGGAGTGGTCTTGTGGAGGCGTGGTCTTGTAAATTGTTTTACCATAATTTTTCACTTTAAATACTAATACTTTCTAATGTGCAGCAGTCAACACACACACACAGCATGCTTCCCCAGAGTACTCTAGAATCAGCCCTGATGCAAATCCTGACCCTGTTGCTCAAAGTGGACCAAAACCCGCACCTTATAGATTCCCGGGCCGATCGATTCCCCCCCCCTCCCCCTCCAGAGCATCAAAAATTGGAAAAAAAACCCAGGTTGCCCTATTCACTTACCTTGTTTCACGGTCCAACAACGCATGCGCGAGCCACATCTCCGCTATGCCTTTATCAAGCTGCGTGACATTGTACTTGTTACATGTCTCAGCGAGCGTTGGGAGTTTTTTTTTTTTAAACGATTGACCATGCATATTAAAAAAACTAACGGGTACCCACCTTTTCTCCCCTAAGACGATCACCTGCTACTGGATTGCATCAGCCTAGGGTTGCCACCTTTCCCAACAAAAAATACTGGTAAATGGGTGTGGTCTTGTAGGAGGCGTGATCCACAAGACCACACCTCCTACAAGACACACACACACACCATGCTTCCCCAGAGTGCTCTAGAACAATGGATTAGCTGCGATGCAAACCCTGACCCTGTTGCTTAAAGTGGACCAAAACCTGCGCCTTATAAATTCCCGGGCCAATCGATCCCCCCCCCCCCCCCTCCGGGGCATCCAAAATCGGGAAACCCCCCAGGTTGCCCTATTCACTTACCATGTTTCACAGTCTAATGACGCATGAGCGAGCCACACCTCCGCTATCCCTTTAGCAAGCTGTGTGACATTATAATTGTTACATGTCTCAGTGGTGTTGGGAATTTTATTTTTAAAGCGATTGACCACCCATATTAAAAAAAAAACAGAAGGGTATCCACCTTTTCTTCTCCAAGACAATTGGCCAGACTCGTCAGCAACTCGTCTGATACTGGATTGCATCAGGCTAGGGTTGCCACCCTTCCCAACAAAAAGTACGAGCCTTTGTTACTGGTACATGGGTGTGGTCTTGTGGAGGCGTGGTCTTGTAAGTTTAACCAGACTTTTTCACTTTAAATACCTTATTTTTCACTTTCTAATGTGCAGCAGCCAACACACACACACACACAGCATGCTTCCCCAGAGTGCTCTAGAACAATGGATTAGCTACAATGCAAATCCTGACCCTGTTGCTTAAAGTGGACCAAAACCTGCGCCTTATAGATTCCCGGGCCAATCAATTTCCCGGTCCTACGGTCCTACGGCGAATGCGCGGCCACTCGTACCATCAGGGCGCTTGGGGCTTCTGACGTCACATTGTCTAAGCTTCGTCTAAGGCCAGTGGTTCCGAGCGGCTTTCCGTCCTGCCCTGTGGTGGCTTTGCCCAGGCACTGCCGTCAATAGCTTTGCTGCCGGCCCCGCAGCCTGTCAGACCAAAGACTGAAAAGCCTCCTGGACCAGACCATAACCCAAAGGTAGGTGGAGGCCCCCTTTGAAGGGCAAGTGGTGGAAGCCACTCCTCGTAATCCGGCCCTGCATACAGGTAAGTGTCATGCTGGACCTCTACCATAGCAGTAGGCAGTGCCCCCTCTCAATATGAGGCGTATGTCTTGCTGCCTGCACCACTATTCATGTCCCTGACTCATTTGCAGAAAACAGAATGGCTGGGATAAATGTGCCCTCCAATGGCCTTGGTGCTCAGGATAACTTTTCAAGGTGGGAAAGAGGGACGATTGTTAAATTAGGCAACGCCCCCTCATTGAGGGATAGATAGGAGATACATTGTAACAGTTACAACAATAGAAACACTTTAAATAGACAAATTAATAATTTATTGCTGCAGATCTGCATGGTTAATCCTCCAAGGACAGAGAAGTACAATGAGGGAAAGGGGGGCATGGGCTCAAAAGAAGGACAATATGTAAATTAAGCCACACCTCCCATTGAGGGATAGATGAAACCACGCCTCCTCGTTGAGAGATGGATAGGAGATACATTGTAACAGTTACAACAATAGAAACACTTTGAATAGGCAAATTGATCATTTATTGCTGCAGATCTGCATATTAATCCTCAAAGAAGGACAGAGAAGTACAATGAGGGAAAGGGGGACATGTGCTCAAAAGAAGGACAATATGTAAATTAAGCCACACCTCCCATTGAGGGATAGATGAAGCCACGCCTCCTCGTTGAGAGATGGATAGGAGATACATTGTAACATCATTTATTGCTGCAGATCAGCATATTAATCCTCAAAGAAGGACAGAGAAGTACAATGAGGGACAGGGGGACATGGACTCAGAAGAGGGACAGTCCCTCCAAATCAGGAACACTTGGGAGGTGTGGGTAATCACCCATCTTGCTCCCCCCTAAAAACAGCCCAGCCTCTATGTATTGGAGAAACCGGTTCACCTATGACCCGAGGATGACCCTGACGCTATCCTGGAAAGCAACAGGCCATACCGGAGGAGTCGCCCTCAGGCATAACCTCCCAACTTTTCAGGGTGGGGAAGAGGGACAATTGTTAAACTAAGCCACGCCCCCTCAGTGAGAGATGGATGAAGCCACGTCCCCTCATTGAGGGATGGATAAGAGATACATTGTAACAGTTACAACAATAGAAACACTTTGAATAGGCAAATGAATCATTTATTGCTGCAGATCTGCATGTTACACCTCAAAGAGGGACAAATGAGAACAACAAGGGACAGGGGGACACGGACCCAAAAGAGGAACAGTCCCTCCAAATCAGGGACACTTTGGAGGTATGCTCAGGGCATTTAAAAACGTATTTCCTGTTTGGAAAAGTCTCTTTTCCGGGGACATAAACATGACTCAAGAGAAGTCGAGAAAACTCCGAAGCCGTCAACAAATTTTCCAAATATATGCTGTGACATTTTTCAAGTGGCCTCAGAATCCGAACTTTAAAGAAGCTTGGAACTGTATGATTACACCCCAAACTGTTATAGAGCAAGTGGCGTTTGCGCTATGTAATCAGTGTTGGAACCGACAGGGTAAGTGACCTTTCCGTGTCATTATCCCCAGGCTTCCCGCTAATGGAACTTTGTAATGCAGCTCCTGGAGCAGGAACGGACACCGGCAACTGCCTGCGGCACAAATTACATGTGTCACTGCTTGGATTTGTTGAACTGCGTTATGGCCATGTTCTGTGTTTAAAGTGAACCAAAACCCAGCCTGGTCAGTTGCGGGGGACAAAAGGTAAGTACCCTTTTGTCTTTTTGATGATGTGTTTGATCACTTTAAAGTGGCAGGAATCTATAAGATTCCTGGGCCAATCGATTCCCTCCGCCCGGGCATCCAAAATTGGGAAGCCCAACTGTGTGAAAACAGGGAAGCAAGGTTCACTTACCTTACTTCCCGGTCCAACGGCGCATGTGCGAGCTGTGGCCGCATGCCCGTTATGCCTCTAGCAGGGCACATACCCTTGCCAGCCACTTGCGGATGGCCAGCGCGGGCCACTCCCTGTTAGAGGGAGGCGGGGGATGGGGCCACCAGCGTGCTAGGAGACGCTGTCTTAGAAGGTTTGAAGTCAGCGGCTTCGAGTATGCTGATTGGATGAGCAGGACGTGCATGCGTCATAGGATCGGGGGCGATCTTGGGGGTTTCTTCACACCGCAGGATCTAAAAGACTCCTGGGCTGTCCGAGTTCCTGTTTTTGGGGCTTCCCGAATTGGAAGCTCCAGCCGCCAATGCCATAGCCCCAGCATTAGGGTTGGGGGGGGGGGCTTCAGCAGGGATCTCTGGGGCTGGCCTGGCCAGGGGCTGGGAAAGTCCAGGGTTGATGTTTAGCCCCAGTCCGCCACCGACGGAGAGGCAGCAAGGTATGCTGCCTCTCTAGGTTCTAGGAAAAGTCCCTTTAAAGAGAAACATGGAAGACCCTGAAGTGTAAAAGACTCAAGGACCATCCGAGTTTTACTCCTTGGGGTATCCTGAATTGGGATGCCCCACTATGTAGAAGACCCGTTTCACTCACCTTAACCCGGGGCCCTCGCCACGTCTCTGTGCGCTGCCGCACCTTGAGCCGGGAAAGCGACGGCTAGTAGGCGATGCGGCTGGGGGTGCACCCGGCTCCCTCCAGCACCGCTCGGGTGCTTAGTGGTCCAGACGGCCTAGACGTCAGCGGTGTCGTATGATTCCGAGTGACAGCAAGCGCGCTGATTGGCTGAGCGGGCCATTCAGCCTTCGCAGTGGGAGCGACTGGAAGGTGAGCTGATCAGGTGACCTGGGGAATATACACAGCAGGGCATCCCAGTTCGGGATGCCACCGCACAGAGGAGCGACACACAGGAAAGTGAAATTCCTGTTTGTTGTTCCTCTTTAAAATTATATCAGCAATTACTTTTTTTTACTGCTTTTCCTCTTTGTTTTCTATTTTTAGAGCATTTTTTTATCTGTCTTTGTTGTAGTTTGAAAGATTGCATAAGCTTCGGATTAGTAATACGTGACCATTTGCGATTGGCCCTCTATTCTTTATTGCTGCAGTGCTTCTGAATAAAATTTTAAAGGCAAGCTCGGAGAGCCATATAAAATATTGGGATGGGCTATCTCACTCCTGCTGTGACTGTAACAAACAAGATAAGTCATTCTGAAAAGCCTGCCAGCACCCTGGTGAAAGTTACATTGTGTAACATTGTTACAGCCAAGGAGCATATCCTTGATCTTAATTGTTTCTATTTTAATCAGCTGTGAAACTTTCTAAAGCGGTCATCAGCCTACTATTGGAATGTAGATAGCTTACAGTGCAGTGTGGTGTGCATATGGAAAAGTCTCTGTAAGGGTTGTCTCCTCCGTATCCCGGTTCTGCATCACCTGAATTACAATCCTATTATCGTCTCATTGTGAGCACACGATCTAGGGTAAATAAATTCATATTTCAGGCAAAGGTAAGTGTTATACCATTGTGTCGGGCTACGTTTGGCGCTGTCCTTAACTGTTTTCCGTTTTTTAAATTGAAGAAGAAATGGCTGAGAGATCAAGGTTTATAGTTTCGCCTTATGATTTCTCTTTAAAAAAAGTAGGTGTGGCCCTTTGAACTGTGATGTGACATATTAATCAGCGTAATGGGCGAGGTCTGTAATAGCCCGAGAACTTGCTTCAGACATTCCCAAACTCTACATGCACGCAGTCCCAAAGCGCATGCATGCACAAAAAGGACATGTACGCACTCCAAAAGCGCATGTGCGCATGCCCCAACCACATACGTGCACTCCCAAATGTACATGTGCGTACTCCCAAAGGGCATATGAACATGCCCAAAGGGCATACGCACACTTCCAAAGCGAATGTGTGCACTCTCAAGACATACATGTGCGCATTTCCAAATGTACATGTGTGCAGCCCCAAAGAGCATGCACGCACTCACAAATGTACATGTGCACACTTCCAAAATGCATGCGCACACTCCCAAGGTGCATGCATGCATCTCCCAAATGTACATGTGTGCACTGCCAAAGTGCCTTTGCACACTCCCAAAGCGCATGCACGCTTTCCCGAATGTACATGTGCACACTCCCAAACCATATGCGCACACCCCCAAAGCGCATGAACTCACTCCCAAAAGTGCAAGCATGCACCACCAGATGCCCATGTGCAGACTCTTGGATCAGTAGGAGGTAGGTAGATGAGTCAGTGGGAAGGTAGATGGTCAAGTAGGTAGGTGGGTGGCCAGATAGGTGGGTGGGTGGCTCGGCGGGTAGGTGGTCAAGTAGATGGGTGGTTGGTCAGTGGGCAGGTAGATGGGCAAGTAGGTAGGTGGGTGGTTGGTCAGGCAAGTGCGTTAGGAGGTACATTGGAGGCCCTGGAGTGTAAAAGACTCAGGGCCGTTCCAGTTCCACTCCTTTGCGCATCCTGAATTGGGATGCCCTGCTGTGTGAAACCCCCCATTGCTAGTTTCACTTACCTTTTCCTGGATCCCTTGCCACACCTAAGCATTTTGTCCGCATCCCTGCTCACCTCTAATCGTGAGCGGCCTTTCTTAAACCGGACCTTCACCATGATTTAATGAAAAGCCCAAACTCTTAAAAAACGGTTCCCCAGCATCTAAAATTAATATATTTTACATATTTAGTCACTAACTTATTATTCTTTCCCCCACTGGGCTGCAACTCTGTTCAGGAATTTAGGATACGGGCGCCGCCATCTTGACTCAGAAGCATCACACTTACTGAGGAGAGGAGAGTGGGATAAGGTACAGGGGGGCAGGTTATAGCTGTGCTTTGCTCAGACAGAGCAAAGCTGGGGTCAGGTAAAGGTCAGCAGTCCCAGAATGCAGAGCAGCACAGTCACTTCCTGTTTGCAGGCACTTCCTGTTTGCAGGCTGCCTGATAAAATGGCGGCTTCCATAAGCCGCCATCTTGGATGTTTAAAGGCTCATAACATGCAGTAGATGCAGGTAGGATGATTTTTAATGTGAGCAATCTGTATGTACAGTGTGGGGGAAACATATAAGATAGACTCTTATTCAGAGTGAAGGTCCGCTTTAATAGGTGGCGTGGTCATGCCACAGCTGCAAGGCCGCTTAGCCGTCCAGGTGACTCACTCAGAACGCCACTCAGCCAGTCAGCACACTCGTTCTTGCCCAAGTCTGTGCCGTGGGAGTGGAAAGAAGGTGAACGAAATGGGGCAACCTGGGGGAGTACACACAGCGGGGCATCCCAATTCGGGATGCCGCCGCACAGTGGAACAACACACGGGAAAGTGAAATTCCTTTGTGTTTTGTTCCTCTTTGAAGTGGACCAAAACCCAGGATTTTGACTATCCTGGGCTTCGGTCCTTGCCCCCGGGCACCCCGATCAGCGATGCTCCGCTGTTTGAAACCCAGCAGGTCGCCGAAACAAACTCACCTCTTCCTGGTCCTGCAGCGCGGCAAGGCACGCTAGACGTCGTCTAAGGCTTCGCCTAAGGCCAGCTTCTCTGAGCGCGTTGATGGCCGCATCCCCCGCTTCTCTCTAACAGGGAGTGTGCCCGTGCTGGCCATTCACAAATACATGCGTCCTGCTAGAGGGATAGCATGGATGTGGCCGCGGATCGCGCATGCACGTAAGACCAGAAAAGAAGGTACCATATTTTTTTTGCTCTATGAGACGCACTTATATAGTGTGGGGGGATATCAGTGCGTCTTATCAGGTGAATGTTGGGGATGGGGAATATCAGTGCGCCTTATCATGCGAATATTGGGGATGTCCGCACACTGCCTGTATTGGGGATGTCCGCACACTGCCTGTATTGGGGATGTCTGCACACTGCCTGTATTGGGGATGCCCACACACTGCCTGTATTGGGGATGCCCGCACACTGCCTGTATTGGGGATACCAGCACACTGCCTGTATTGGGGATGCCCGCACACTGCCTGTATTGGGGATACCAGCACACTGCCTGTATTGGGGATGCCCGCACACTGTCTGTATTGGAGATACCAGCACACTGCCTGTATTGGGGATGCCAGCACACATTGCCTGTATTGAGAATGTCCGCACACTGTCTGTATTGGAGATACCAGCACACTGCCTGTATTGGGGATACCAGCACACTGCCTGTATTGGGGATGTCCGCACACTGCCTGTATTTGGGATGCCAGCACACTGCCTGTATTAGGGATGTCAGCACACTGCCTGTATTGGGGATACCAGCACACTGCCTGTATTTGGGATGCCGCACACTGCCTGTATTGGGGATGCCAGTGTAAGAGGGTGGAACAAGTGTTATTTCATAAAAACTGCCGTTCTGTTGTTTGGCCACAAGGGGCCGCTGGTTTCCCTGTTCATGCAGCTAATGCACTGCAGGGACTTACTGATTTGGAGGGGCAGGAAATCACGTGTTCTTTTTGTGCTGAAAGAGAAGGGAAGTGGAGAGATCACCATCTTTGAAAGACAGAGAAAGGCCATGTGAGCAAGTTTGGTGTGTGGCCTGGCTTGCAGCAAAGAAAGAGAGAGACTGACATCTTTCCCGATTGTTGGATCTGAATCAGAGGCTGTGGACTTTTGCCTGAAGGACGCCTGAGAGCTGTGTGGTGCATCTGGTCGTTTGTGAAGGAGACCTGCTTAGT
This sequence comes from Gastrophryne carolinensis, assembly GCA_027917425.1. Taxonomy (NCBI): domain Eukaryota; kingdom Metazoa; phylum Chordata; class Amphibia; order Anura; family Microhylidae; genus Gastrophryne; species Gastrophryne carolinensis. The sequence goes on from CM051240.1 coordinate 257,020,524, forward strand.
CCAGCTGGAGTTCACCGAAGGCCCGGGTCAGTAATTTCAATAATGCATGCACGTGCTATAGACTGCCTGTAAGTTAGTCAGAAAGACTTTATACAGGCCAAGACTTTTCTTCTTTTGCTTTGCTGTTTGGATTCTGGATTGCAAGAGAAATATTTCTCCAGGAGACACTGACTGTTGTGCACTGAGCTTTCTGCATTTGTACTCAGTGCATCCCTTTGGAACAGCGCCTGCTACAGCAGTTTGGGTCAGCTTTGGGGCAGGGGAATTGTTGTTAATGTTTTACTGTTTGCTGCATTTATTTGAAGTGTGTACAGAAGCCTATTTGAGTAAACGTGTTTTGCATAAGCTGGTGTCAGTGTCGCTTTCTTGTCTGTGGCTTTGCTGTAACTTGAAAGACCTACCGGTGCACGACTTACACCAGCACACTGCCTGTATTGGGGATGCCGCACACACTGCCTGTATTGGGGATGCCGCACACACTGCCTGTATTGGGGATGCCGCACACACTGCCTGTATTGGGGATGCCGCACACACTGCCTGTATTGGGGATGCCGCACACACTGCCTGTATTGGGGATGCTGCACACACTGCCTGTATTGGGGATGCTGCACACACTGCCTGTATTGGGGATGCTGCACACACTGCCTGTATTGGGGATGCCAGCACACTGCCTGTATTTGGGATGCCAGCACACTGCCTGTATTTGGGATGCCAGCACACTGCCTGTATTGGGGATGCCGCACACACTGCCTGTATTGGGGATGCCGCACACACTGCCTGTATTGGGGATGCCGCACACACTGCCTGTATTGGGGATGCCTGCACCCACTGCCTGTATTGCGGATGCCGCACCCACTGCCTGTATTGGGGATGCCTGCACCCACTGCCTGTATTGGGGATGCCCGCACACACTGCCTGTATTGGGGATGCCCGCACACACTGCCTGTATTGGGGATGCTGCACACACTGCCTGAATTGGGGATGACGCACACACTGCCTGTATTGGGGATGTCCGCACACACTGCCTGTATTGGCGATGTCCGCACACACTGCCTGTATTTGGGATGCCAGCACACTGGCTGTATTGGGGATGTCCGCACACTGCCTGTATTAGGGATGTCCGCACGCTGCCTGTATTGGGGATGCCAGCACGCTGCCTGTATTGGGGATGCCACACACACTGCCTGTATTGGGGATGCCAGCACACTGCCTGTATTGGGAATGCCGCACACACTGCCTGTATTGGGGATGCCAGCACACTGCCTGTATTGGGGATGCCGCACACACTGCCTGTATTGGGGATGCCCGCACACTGCCTGTATGGGGGATGCCAGCACACTGCCTGTATTGGGGATGTCAGCACACACTGCCTGTATTGGGGATGCCGCACACACTGGCTGTATTGGGAATGCCGCACACACTGCCTGTTTTGGGGATGCCAGCACATTGCCTGTATAGGGGATGTCCGCACACACTGCCTGTAATTGGGATGCCAGCACACTGCCTGTATTGGGGAGGTCCGCACACTGCCTGTATTTGGGCTGCCCACACACTGCCTGTATTTGGGATGCCAGCACACTGCCTGTATTGGGGAGGTCCGCACACTGCCTGTATTGGGGATGCCAGCACACTGCCTGTATTTGGGATGCCAGCACACTGCCTGTATTGGGGAGGTCCGCACACTGCCTGTATTGGGGATGTCCGCACACTGCCTGTATTGGGGATGCCAGTACACTGCCTGTATTGGGGATGTCCACACACTGCCTGTATTGGGGATGCCAGCACACTGCCTGTATTGGGATGCCAGCACACTGCCTGTATTGGGGATGCCAGCACACTGCCTCTATTGGGGATGCCACACACACTGCCTGTATTGGGGATGTCCGCACACTGCCTGTATTGGGGATGCCGCGCACACTGCCTGTATTGGGGATGTCCGCACACTGCCTGTATTGGGGATGCCGCGCACACTGCCTGTATTGGGGATGTCCGCACACTGCCTGTATTGGGGATGCCGCGCACACTGCCTGTATTGGGGATGCCAGCACACTGCCTGTATTGGGGATGTCAGCACACTGCCTGTATTGGGGATGCCTGCACACTGCCTGTATTGGGGATGCCAGCACACACTGCCTGTATTGGGGATGCCCGCACACTGCCTGTATTGGGGATGTCAGCACACTGCCTGTATTGGGGATGCCAGCACACTGTCTGTATTGGAGATGCCAGCACACTGCCTGTATTGGGGATGCCAGCACGCTGTCTGTATTGGGGATGCCAGCACACTGCCTGTATTGGAGATGCCAGCACACTGCCTGTATTGGGGATGCCAGCACACTGTCTGTATTGGGGATGCCGCACACACTGTCTGTATTGGAGATGTCCGCACACACTGCCTGTTTTGGGGATGCCAGCACACTGCCTGTATTGGGGATGCCAGCACACTGCCTGTATTGGGGATGCCAGCACACTGTCTGTATTGGGGATGCCAGCACACTGCCTGTATTGGGGAGGTCCGCACACTGCCTGTATTGGGGATGTCCGCACACTGCCTGTATTGGGGATGCCAGTACACTGCCTGTATTGGGGATGTCCACACACTGCCTGTATTGGGGATGCCAGCACACTGCCTGTATTGGGGATGCCAGCACACTGCCTGTATTGGGGATGCCAGCACACTGCCTGTATTGGGGATGCCAGCACACTGCCTGTATTGGAGATGTCCGCACACACTGCCTGTATTGGGGATGTCCGCACACACTGCCTGTATTGGAGATGCCGCACACACTGCCTGTATTGGGGATGCCGCACACACTGCCTGTATTGGGGATGTCCGCACACACTGCCTGTATTGGGGATGTCCGCACACACTGCCTGTATTGGGGATGTCCGCACACACTGCCTGTATTGGGGATGCCAGCACACTGCCTGTATTGGGGATGCCGCACACACTGCCTGTATTGGAGATGCCCGCACACTGCCTGTTTTGGGGATGCCGCACACACTGCCTGTATTGGGGATGCCCGCACACTGCCTGTATTGGGGATGCCCGCACACTGCCTGTATTGGGGATGCCCGCACACTGCCTGTTTTGGGGATGCCGCACACTGCCTGTATTGGGGATGTCAGCACACTGCCTGTATTGGGGATGGCTGCACACTGCCTGTATTGGGGATGTCAGCACACTGCCTGCATTGGGGATGCCCGCACACTGCCTGCATTGGGGATGCCGCACACACTGCCTGTATTGGGGAAGCCAGTACACTGCCTGTATTGGGGATGCCGCACACACTGCCTGTATTGGGGATGCCGCACACACTGCCTGTATTGGGGAAGCCAGTACACTGCCTGTATTGGGGATGCCCGCACACTGCCTGCATTGGGGATGCCGCACACACTGCCTGTATTGGGGAAGCCAGTACACTGCCTGTATTGGGGATGCCGCACACACTGCCTGTATTGGGGATGCCGCACACACTGCCTGTATTGGGGATGTCCGCACACACTGCCTGTATTGGGGATGCCGCACACACTGCCTGTATTGGGGATGTCCGCACACTGCCTGTATTGGGGATGCCGCACACACTGCCTGTATTGGGGATGTCCGCACACTGCCTGTATTGGGGATGCCCGCACACTGCCTGTATTGGGGATGCCCGCACACAGTCTAATTTTTCTCCTCCAAATTCAGGGTGTGTCTTATAGGGCAACAAATACTGTATATATGGGGCGACTTGGGGAGTATCACACAACAGCGCATTCCGATTTTGGATGCCCCGGGGGGGAGGGAATCGATCGGTCCGGGAATCTTATAGATTTCCAGGTTGATCGCCGTTGGTTTTGTTCCACTTTAAAGAAACCGAAGTGCGGAGCCACCGCCGCTCCTGCTCACAGCGCGCAACACTCCTCGGCGAGTGACCGATGTGCTGGAACCTTGCACTCCCGCGCTAGACGTCTGCCCGCCAATTCGCCCCGCTCACTTATCCCGACAAAACAACCGGCAGGTGACATATTTATTTAGCGCTGAATTTTTCCCCAAACGTCTCGTTATAATGTCGCAGGAACTAAAATAGGAAATGCGCATCCAATTACTTCTCCTAGGCGCCACATTCGTCCGGCTCGCTATGATGTAGAATCTGCTCCCTTCCACCTACAACGCAGCGGACGGGAAAATGAGACGGTTCTTTACGGAAACGTATTTATTTCCTCTTTCTAAATATCTTATGCTAATTATAGCTCAGAGCTAGAAACCTGCGACCGCCTGACAGCGGCAGTTACGTGTCTATGGGACTCTCATGAAAGTTGCAATGTTTTAGTTACTATTGTTTTCCAGAGAACGGCCATAATAGGGGGATGGAAACGCGCTGCCGCCGCCGCCGCCAGGGTTTCTGATTTAAACGCTCGGCAGGTTTTTGGGTGGCTAACATCATGATACACGGAGGAGGTTTATGCTAAGATTTAGATATGACATAATTTAATAAAACTACAGGGTTCCAAGACTATATTAAATACTATACTATATTATATATACTATATTATATTATTAGATTATATTATTTTAATATTATTAATAATAATAAATAATAATAATAATATTAATATTAATAATAAACATTAATAATAGTAATACTAATAATAATAATAATATTAATAATAATAATAATAATAAATATTAATATTAATCATTCATAATAATAATTGTAATCATAATAATATTATTAATAATAATATATTATACTATATTATCCAAGACTATATTATGAGACTCTATGAGACTCCAGGGCAGACATACTCGCTCTCCCTGGGGCATCCAGATTCGGGATGCCTTGCTGTGTAAAGCCCCCCGAGGTCACCCAGAAACTCACCTTCCATTCACAAATGCCTGGCACGGGCATGCGCCCTGCTAAAGGGATAGCGCAGAAAGGTGAGTGAGATGGTTTAATAAAACTACAGGGTTCCAAGAATGTATTAAAGTGGACCAAAAGACACCCTGGAGTCTATGGGACTCCAGGGCAAGCATACTTGCTACCCCCCTGGGCATCCAAATTTGGGATGCCCCGTTGGGTAAAATGCCAGGTGTCACCCAGATACTCACCTTTACAAATGTCTGGCACGGGCATGCTCCCTGCTAAAGAGAAAGCGGGGAAGGGTAAGTGAGATAGTTTAATAAAACTAAAGGGTTCCAAGACTATAATAAAGTGCACCAAAACCCACCCTGGAGTCTATGAGACTCCAGGGCAGACATAAGGGATAGCAGGGAAGGGTTAGTGAGATAGGGTTCCAAGACTGTATTAAAGTGGACTAAAGGCCACCCTGGAGTCTGAGACTTCAGGGCAAGCGTACTCGCTCCCCCCGGGGAATCCAGATTCGGGATGCCCTGCTGTGTAAAACCCCCGAGGTCACCCAGAAACGTACTTTCCCTTCACAGATGCCTGGCACGGGCACGCGCCCTGCTAAAAGGAATAGCGGGGAAGGGTGAGATAGTTTAATAGAACTACAAGGTTTGAAGACTGTATTAAAGTGGACCAAAACCCACCAGGCATACTCACTCCCCCCGGGGCATCCACATTCGGGATGCCTTGCTGTGTAAAACCCCTCGAGGTCACCCGGAAACTCACCTTCTTTCCCGGTCCAACGGTGCATGCAAGAATAGCGGCTGCATCCCCGCTATCCCTTTAGCCCAGGATAGTCAACATTTTGGTCCACTTTCCACATCAGACCTTTTCTGATGTTCCTCTGAAAACATCTCTTCCCCCTCCCTCACTGCCTTTTAGAGGACATCCGGCAGCATTCCTGGCCCCTTTTAACCCCCCCCCCCCCCCTTGGCCGTACTCACCTTTCGCCTTTCGGCCCTACTCACGTTTCACTCTTCTAATATCCCATGCCACTCTTCAAATCTTGCGGGACTTGCGCCATGTGTCCTTGCAGCCTATGCAGTGACACTGCGCGTGCACAAGATCTGAGGGGCGGTGTGGGTAGGAAAGATGGCACCGCCCAACGGAAGACGGCGCAGGACCAAGGGATACCGGAGCGTGATGTGACTGGACACAGGGCTGGCGTCAGCACCCGGCAAGCCTGGTCAGCTGCCGAGGGCCCCCTCCCTAGGGGGGTCCCCATGGCAGCTGGCACAAAACTGTAGAAAAAACCCTATACTCACCTGCGGCCGCGATCCCTCTTATTTCGCCCTCTCCTCACCACGGAAGAGCCCGGGGGGGGCGATCAGAGGCCCCACCGGTGAAGAGGACACCCAACGGTGCCTCCGATTGCCCCCCCAGGCTCTTCCGGGGTGAGGAGAGAGCGAAATACGCCCTCTCCAGAACTTCCGCAATTGCCTGGTCTAGGAGACCCCTATACCAGGTCACAAGGCTTAGGGGCTGGCAAGTGTACCCTGCAGGGTGGAAGGGCACAGAAGCTGGCACTTGCACCCTGTTCTATGCCATGGAATTTATAGACCCCTGACCCGCAAAGGGGCCCACTCAGACCAGGCTGCCCGAGGGCCCGCATAAACCTGGAGCCAGCCCTGACTGGACAGGTAAGTTTTAAACTACTACATTTTTTAATCGTAGGGGGAGCGGGGTGAGCAAGCCATGTTTGGAGAGTTTTTATTAAATTACGACTGATATCATAGTTTTTTTATTCACAACTTTTGAACTGGTAAAGGGTCCGTCCAGGCTGGTTGGCTCTGGGAGGGGGGAGCAACATTTGTGGCATGGCTTTTTTGAATGAGTAAAACAAGCCGATTGCTAAAACAGTGGGAGTCGTGGTCACCTTTCAGGGTGGGCACCCGCGACAGGCATTTCTGATTGGCTGGCGTTGACACGCACCCTGTTAGAAGGTAGTGGGCATGCGGCTGGCGGTGCGCTCGGCTCCACTTCTTTTCAGCTATACTCAACTCTTAGCCAATATTGACTAGCGCAGCTAAATGCTGATTGGACAAGAACCCGTGCATGCGCCTAAGGACCATAGAAAGGTGAGTTTACTGGGCAGCCTGGGGAATTTCACATCCGCGCCCTGATCAGGTGTACGTGTATAGTAAATTCCAGGTTTTGGTCCCTTTTAAAAAAATATTTAGGGTTAAACTGGAAAAAAAGAACTGGTTATGCAAGACAAAAACAAAGGTATGGGATTCCGCACTGCTTAAAGGAGCAGTATTGCGAAGTTTTCTTGGTGACTTATATTTAAATGGTACTTTGAATGTAGGTAAGTGTTGGAGTAAGAATTACAAATGTAGAAAAAAATGATGTCTGTGTTGCGCAGCTGGAGACTAATAGCTCATGTTTATGTCTGCTGAGTGTCGGAGCCCGACACTCTGGCCTGTTCCACGCTGAGGAGAGGGGGGAAAAAATGTAACAATGTATCAGCTGTTCAGTGCTGGCAGCCGTCCAGCATAAGATAACAACATTGCAACATTGCCTGGCCAGAACTTATATATCTAAAACAGAGAGAAAAGCTCTAGAAGTCATTTAGCTGATTTTGACAGTTTTCCCTTCATGTTGGCTCTGCTGCAGAATCTTTCAGTTTACCATTTTCTCTCTTTTCTCAACACCTTTTTCCATATGAAGCCCGACCCAGGATTTTCACTATCTGGAGTTTTGTTTTGTGCCCCTAGGGGCATCCTGACTTGGGATGCCCTGATATGTGAAATCCCCAAGTTCGCCTGTGAAAACGTACCTTTCCCTGTCCCACAGCGCATGCGTGGGCTCCCATCCAATCAGCGCTGTTTGCACGCAGATGGGGAGCCTGAGCAGTAACCTTCCTGGCCGCCCGGCCTGTCTAAATGACTATCTGCGTGAGCGCACCAGAAAAATGGGGGGATCTGTGGTTATCCAGGGGTCGTTTCACACAGTGGGGCATCCCGATTTAGAATGCCCAATGGGCAAGGTCAATGGCCGGGTCTTATAGACTTCAGGGTCGGCCACTCAGGGTTTTGTTCCACTTTAATGCCTTTAGATTTTCCTGCACAGTTATTCAAAGAAGAACTTCAGTCATTTTCAGTCAGTTTAGTTTATTTTGTATAGATTTTACACATTTGAGTTACCTGGTCTCACCTCACACACACACAGCCGTTACCACTGATTACAGTGTCAGGAGACCAGTGGGCTAAATGAAGCAGCTCACTAAATACAACCCAGCAGATCCCCCTATTCAGCAAATGGACTGAGCCATTGTCATTATACAATTTAAAAGAAAGGCAGATATTTTTTCCTTTTTCTATCGCCACATTATTTATACACATGTTAGAAGCTATTGTGTGGCTATTTAATTATTTATCTTTTTTAATGCAAATTTCGCGATACTGCTCCTTTAAGGGACAATAGTGTGCTGGTCTGAGGTGGGACCAAGACACCATGTGTCAAGGAAATATACAAACTACACAAGGAGGCCACCAGATTGGCCCATAGGCACCCACAATAAAAGAACACACTACATAAATATGCACCATAAAATGTGTATCTTTAATTAAATTCCATCACACAAAAAGACAACTGCCGAGGAAATCAGCACCTAATTTACTAACAAATATAATTATTGCACAATACCCAAATTCATGAGAGGTTTTTAATCCATGACCCCAGTGTAGGTAAGACTAGATAAATAAGATTATTATTATAGTGCCATAGTGTCAGCTAATAGTTATAAATCCACAAAATAATCCCTAGTACAAGAGCAGAACAAATCCTAATTACTATAATGAGTGAATAAAGTGCTAATCTGTGCAGAATTATAACCTGAAATTCATATATATTTATGCAAAAAATATAAAAACAGTGCAAACCAAGCAAATATTGCCCTTCAAATTAGAATAATAGAAAAAAACGGGGCCAGGGAGTAAAGGTAGAATAGAACTATATCACCATTGGTAGTATCTGGTCCAGGTCCCCCTCAAGGCAGGCCGATCACACACCGACGCGTTGCATGGACGCTATACAATCCACTTCATCAGGGCGCTTCATCAGGGGAGCAACATTTGTGGCATTGCTTTTTTTGAATGAGTAAAACAAGCCGATTGCTAAAACAGTAGGAGTCATGGTCACCTTTAGCTATAACTTTAGCAGGGTGCGCACCCGCGACAGGCATTTGTGAATGGCTGGCGTTGACACGCACCCTGTTAGAGGGCAGTGGGCATGCGACTGGCGGTTTCACAGCTCCACTTCTTTTCAGCTGTACTCAACTCTTAGCCGAGTCTTAGCCAATATTGACGAGTGCAGCTAAGTGCTGATTGGACAAGAATCCATTCATGCGCCTTAGGACCATAGAAAGGTGAGTTTACTGGGCGGCCAGCAGGGTTTCACATTTGCATCCTGATCGGGGGCCCCCGGGGTGAAGACCAAAACCTGGAAAAAAGAGCTGATAGAAGGTGTATGAGGCTCAACATAATTTGCATGTGAATTGAGTATCAGTTAAATTAATGTTTAGACGTTAAAACCGATGTTTATGAGCGTCAGATTTTATGCACCAGGTTCTCTGCGTCTCCCAGTTAATACAAATCGGCCTCGATTCAATAAAGGTCGAAAAAAATTCTCATGGTAGTAAAAAATTCAATTCATGAGAAAAAAGCCTGAGAATGTCACTGTTAGTGAATCACTAGATAAAAAGACAATGAAAGTCAATGGCAGCTTTTACTACAGTGTAGAAAGGAGGAAACACTTCTCTACTTTTCTTAGGAGTAAAAAAGTGCCATTGACTTTCATTGTTTACTTAGCTGGTGGTTCAGTAACAGTGACATTCTCGGGCTTTTTTCTCGTGAATTGACTCTTTTACTACCATGAGAATTTTTTTCTACCTTTATTGAATCAAGGCCATAGTGTTTAAACTCTTCCCATCTCAAATCAGTGGGGACCCAAATTTTATGGGGCGATTATGCCTCTGGGGGCCCAGGTGGGTGAGGAGTGGAGGGGTTGAAGGGCCCCCAGAGGCAGAATCCCAGCTGAAAATAAAAATGTGATGGAGGGTATGACGGGGGGTGCAGCAGGAAGCCGGCTGTAACTAACCTAAATCATGCGATCGAGTTCCCATCGGCAGACTGGGTTCCTTTCAAATGGACTACGACAAACTTTGAACCCGGTTACCATTAAAATCAATGGGGACCTGCATTTTTGGTGCGATCATGCCTTTGGGGGCCCCTCCACAGGGCGGCGTCAGCTGGTTGGACAAGAGCCTGTTCATGCGCCTTAGGACCAGGGTTAGGTGAGTTTTCCTGGGCGACCTCGGGGGTTTCACATTCGCATCCTGATTGGGTGCCCTGGGGGCGAAGACCAGAACCCGGTATAGTCAAAATGTTGAGTTTTGGTCCCTTTTAAACAAATATTTAGGGTTAAACTGTAAACAAGAGCTGACGGAAGGTTTATGAGGCCCAACATAATTTGCATGTGAATTGAATATCAGTTAAATTAATGTTTAGACGTTAAATCCGATGTTTATGAGCGTCAGACTTTATGCACCAGGTTCTCGGCGTCTCCCGGTTAAAACAAATAGCGTTTAAACTCTTCCTATCTCAGTCCTCGCCATTAATTGTTCGGCAGGTCTGTCTGCGCGGTGGGATAATATGGAAATTATTCTCCAGTCAGATGTTGCGTAATTTATTCTCCAGGCTTTAAAAGCTTTTAATTACTCCCTGAAGTTCTTCTCTCACAAGCTATTTTTATTTATACTCGGCAATTGGTAAATGAAAGAGCCATTCATTACTGAAACGTTTTCCAAACGCTCAAGCGATGCGTCTTCAGGTGTCCGGCGTCCCCGTGAAAAACTGCTTCGGATGGTAGAAAAAAAAAAATGTCCGGAAACTTTACCGGTGGAGACGTCTCTCTTTGGGGCGTAAATCCTGAAAATGATCATCCATTTGTGACTTGCACGCTAATAAGAGATGATAATTGTTTGGCGCTAAACCAAGAGAACATTGCCGTTTGAAGTTGTTTGTTTCCTTCTAGAACAGTTTTATGATCGCAGCAGCGGGAGGGAACAAGCTTTAAATTGAAATAATGACTAAGCTATAACTTGTACATTTTTTTAAATAGTTTGCATTGGAGCTTTTCTTGAAACTCATCCTTGAAGCACCTATTATCGGTGTGTAGACCTCACTATGATAGATGACCTATCCTCAGTAGAGTTGGGTGACACCCCCAAGGTTCGGTTTCGGCAAGTTCAGCTGAACTTTTAACACGGTCCCCATTGAAATCAATAGGGACCTGAACTTTATGGGGTGATTCTGCCTCTGGCAGAATCGGGGATGAAAAGAAAAATGTGTTGGGAGGGTGGCAGTAGGATGCCGTATGTAACTCACCTAAATCATGCAATCGGTGTTCCTTTCAGATGGGCTACGCCTGGGGCCAGCCGAACTTTGAAATCAATGGGGACTCAAACTTTATGGAGCGATTCTGCCTCTGGGTGCCCCTCCACCTCCCCACTCCTCGCCCACCTGGGCCCCCAGAGGCAGAATCCGGGCTGAAAAGAAAAATGTGATGGATGGAATGGCGAGGGGGGGGGGGGGGGGAGTGTGCAGCAGTAACTCACCTAAATCATGCAATCCAGTTCCCGTCGGCGGTTGGTGTTCCTTCCAAATGGGCTCCGACCGGGGCAAGCCAAACTTTGAAATCAATGGGGACTCGAACTTTATGGGGCGATTATGCCTCTGGGGGCCACTCCACCCCCCCACTTCTCACCCACCTGGGCCCCCAGAGGCAGAAGCCCTTCTGTAAATACCTAAGCCGGCTGTAAATCACCTAAATCATGCGATCAAGTTGCAGTCAGCAGTGGGTGTTCCTTTCAAATTGGCTACGACCGGGGCCAGCCAAACTTTGAACCTGGTACCGATTGAAATCAATAGGGACCCAAACTTTGGGGGGGCGATTATGCCTTTGGGGACCCCTCCAACTCCTCACCCATCTGGGACCCCAGAGGCAGAATCCTGGCTAAAAATAAAAATGTGATGGTGGGGGTGTGAGGGGGAGGGAGTGGCAGGAAGCCGGCTGTAACTCACCTAAATCAATCGATCAAGTTCCCATCGGCGGTCGGTGTTCATTTCAAATTGGCTACAACCGGGGCCAGACAAGCTTTGAACTTGGTCCCTATTGAAATCAATGGGGATCCGAACTTTATAGGGCGATTCTGCCCCTGGGCAGAATCTGGGCTGAAAAGTAAAATGTGATGGAGGGAGTGGCGGGGGGGGGGGGGGGATTACAGCCAGTCTTGGGTCACCAAGTTCGAGTCCCCATTGATTGCAATGGGTTTCAGCTTCGGGTTCGGGTCAAAGTCTCGTACCCAACCTGAACTTTTGTTCATCGTTGGTCAAACTTGACCAAACCTGATCTTCTATGCTAATCTAAAGTCATTTTCTCCAAACACCACCACATTTGATTTAATAAAACAACTGAAAATGTTTTCCTTTAGTACGTTTTTCTTTATTTTTTTCATACATTCGCTGCCAAAAAAACAAATGAATTGTAATCTGCTTTTGTAGCAGAAGCCTGTTTCGGTTTCGCCTTCCTCACACACCTGCCTGCGCTGGATTTTAATTAACCTTTCTATGGCAATTATACAACTGGCGAGACTCCAGAGAAAGAATCTCCAGTTGCTTTATTCTAATCATTAGATACAGATGTTCAGAAGCCCGACAATCAGCGGCCATTGTGAAAGCTGCGCCATGCGTCTCCGGGAAGCGGCAAAACAAAGTGTGTTTAGGAACTTAAATTCCAAATGATGGCCGCACCAACCCTAATAAGGTAACAGCGTGCAACCATTGGGTATAACTACATAAACCAGCAAGCAACAAAAGGGGCCCCCACTAGCCCCCCCAATACCCAAAACAAAGGTTGCACCACTCGTATGTAAATCTGCAAATGAATCTTTATTAATGAATACACCAACAACTGATTAAAAGAATTTAAAAATACATACAAAAGACAAAGACCACACAATAACACTAGAGGGCGCTGCTGAACCCCACTATTCCATAGACACTAATTATCACATAATCCATTGTGATCCAATATTGCAACACCCCTAAATCTACCCTATCCCAAAGTGCATGAGCAAATCAAATTAATAATATAAATAACGTGATCAATTTTATATAATTATATAATACTGGGAAATTACCAATCTCTAACCATAATCAATAAAGTGTCTATCTATGATAGTGAATATGTCTTAATTGAGGACTGGGCGAGGTGGCATAAAGAACAATGTACACAATGTATAAAAATCTTACATGTCCAGGGTGAGCAGCGCCCGTCCCCCGGCCAATGCGTTACGTGACGCTAACCACGTCACTTCAAGAGTGAGCAGTGCTCGTCCCCCGGCCAACGAGTTACGTGACGCTAACCACATCACTTCTAGAGTGAGCAGCGCCCGTCCCCCAGCCAATGCGTCACGTGACGCTAACCACGTCACTTCAAGAGTGAGCAGTGCCCGTCCCCCGGCCAACGCATTACGTGACGCTAACCACTTCACTTCTAGAGTGAGCAGTGCCCATCCCCTGGGCAATGCGTTACGTGACACTAACCATGTCACTTCAATGTTTAGGAACTTACCGACGGCCTTAAAAGCTGTCGGCTACAAAAGAAGCAAAAGAAAAGCCATGCTGTAAATAACTGTTTTTTTTTCTTATACCAGCAATGCTGGGCTGCTCCGATCACAGGCACAGAATGGCACAGAAGGGGCCATTCCAGCCCAGACTTGAGCTTTTTTTAAACCCCCACCCCACCCTTAGGCAGGGGCATTGCTAGGGGGGAGCAGGGGGATCACTTGCCCTGGGTGCAGCAGGTCAGGAGGGGCCATTTCCAATCTTTTTCTGGGTGCCAGAAAGCCTAGCTACTCCTCTGCCCTTAGCGCTGAAGCAAGGTGGGGGGTCGTGTTACATGAAAAAACAGTGACCTGCCCCGGAATCCAGCGGCGAAGGTTGGCCGATGCCGCGGCTGCTCACCAGCATCTTTTTGTAGGCCAGGATGGCCACCGGATGCGCACACTCCCGGCGCAGCAGCAGGTCAGGAGGGGGCTAAAAGGGGCCTGAGAACAGGTGGGGGGCGCCATTTTGAATCTTTGCCCTGGGTGCCAAAAACTACTCCTCTGCCTTTAGCGCTGAAGCAAGGCGGGGGGTCGGGTTACATAAAGAAAAAACATTGACCTGCCCCGGAATCCAGCGGTGAAGGTTGGCCGATGCTGCCTTTGCTCACCAGCATCATTTTAAAGGCCAGGATGGCCACTGGGTGAGCGCACTCCTGGCACAGCAGCAGGTCAGGGGGTGCTGAAGGGGCCTGAGAACAGGTGAGGGCGTGGGTGTCAGGCTACATTAAGAAAAAACACTGACCTGCCCCAGAATCCAGGTTGGCGAAGGTTGGCCGATGCCGCCTGTGCTCACCAGCATCTGTTTTTAGGCCAGGATGTCCACCGGGTGTGCATGCTCTCGGAGCAGCAGCAGGTCAGGAGGGCACTAAAGGGGACTTTAGAACAGGTGTGGGCACCTTTATGAATCTTTGCCCTGGGTGCCAGAAACTACTCCTCTGTCCTTAGTGCTGAAGTAAGGTGAGGGGTCATGTTAAATAAAGAAAATACAGTGACCTGCCCCCGGAATCCATCGGTTGGCCGATGCCGCCTCTGCCTCACCAGAATCTTTTTTTAGGCCATGATGGCCACCGGGTGCACACGCTCCTGGCGCAGCAGCAGGTCAGGAGGACGCTAAAGGGGGGCCTGAGAAAAGGTTGGGGCGCCATTTCGAATCTTTGCCCTGGGTGCCCGAAAGCCCAGCTACTCCTCTGCCCTTAGAGCTGAAGAAAGGAGGGGCTTGGGATTCATAAAGAAAAATCAGTGACCTGTTTGGGCGACCTGGGAGGTTTCACACAGTGGGGCACCCCCGATCTGGGTGCACTGAGGCAAAGAAGAAAACCCTGAATAGTCAAAATCCTGGGTTTTCGTTCACTTTATAAAATACAGTGTTACATGGCAACATGACATGACATGATTTGAAGGTGGCTAATAATGTGCGCATTGAAAAAGCCCGATGGGGCGAAACATGTCTGCCCAGACATTACAAGGAGAACAAAGCAAGATTTAAGTGAACTTTTTATGTACACAGTGTAAAATGGGAGTTATCCCCACGTGATACATTGCAAGATATATTCCAATATGTGCATGTTGTGTGTTTTTAAAGATACTAAATAAATGAATTATTTTTCTAATGTTTCTATGTATCTAATTAGAGTGGAGAGGTTAGATATAAAGCCTGTGAACAAACTGGGAAGTGCATAATCCCAGGCAAATTAATTTATGTTATAGTCTGTATCTGTACCAGTTTCTACATTTTTATACTATTAATACTAATTGGATACTAGTAAGTTTGGGAAATGGGTCACATGATAATGGTGACTAACTAAAGTCACCATACTTGTATTGTGAAGTCTCCTGGCAGCCAGGCTTCCAGGGGTGGCAGGGTTTCCCCAAGTTTCCCCTGTAAATAGAGTTTTTGAATAATGCCAAAAAAAATCCCCTGGGTTGGGATTTATAGTTTCTCTGATGTCGCTAAAAAGTTGATACATTTTTGTAAAATATATTGTGATATTTTATTGTTAAATCAAATAAAGCATAAGTTATTCAATTAAACGTAATCTAAAAAGGAAAATCGACGGCCACTTCACATCTGAGCCGAGGGCGGGGAGGGGGGGACTGAAGAATGCATCAGGTTATTGAAAGAGATAAAACACTTTGCAGGGACAGGCTGCGGGGACGCTGGAAGCAATTCTCCGGCACTTTCTGCTTTTTCAATTGGATCGCATAAAACAACTGGGACACGTAAAACATTGATAAGAGAGTTTCATACATTTTTTACTTTTATTATTTTTTTTATTTTAAAAGCCTCAATTCAGTAAGCTTGCCTTAGGTGCATTGCAAAATATTAAAATCATCACAAATTTGTATATTTTTAGTAATTCAGTTAAAAAAACTGAAACTCATCTATTATATTGAGTCAATACAAACAGTGAACTTTTTCAAGTGTTTCTTATGTTACTGTTGATGATTATGGCTCACAGCCAAGGAAAACTCCAAATTCATTATCTCAGAAAATTAGAATAATTAACCCAAAACAGCTGCAAAGGCTTCCTAAGCGTTTAAAAAGGTCCCTTAGTCTGGGTCAGTAGACGACACAATCGTGGGGAACAGTGCCAGCTCCAGGTTTATGTGGGACCCCAGGACGGCATGGTCTTAGTGGGCCCCTTGCTGTGGAGAGTCGTGGGTCAGGGGTCTATAAATTCCATGGCCAAAACGGGGAGGCCGATTTATTAATAGCGCCAGGTAGAGACAGATGAGCGACTGTAGCGGTATTTTCACAGCGCCCGCTAGTAGTCGCTGTGCTTGGCCGTTGTTCGGCTGTTGACAGCGACTCAGTCGGTGTCCAGTAATGTTGAATATTGGGTGAGGAGTCGCTATTTGACAGGTTCCGCGCTGTATGGGAGCGCATGTTACCGAATGGCCATAGCGAACGGCTCCCACCATATTCATTAACAAATCACTACAAAAAAGGGGAAACCGCCAGCTTGGATCCCAAAGTCCACATAAACAGCCACTCAACAGAAATGACAAAACATTCCCCGCGATTCAAAGAGCAAAAGTTAATTGATTTCGGATCGAGAATCGTAAGTTTGGGTGGGTGTTAGTCATTTTTTCCTGTTTTTTTGGCCATTTCCGACACGCACGAGCCTACGTACGAATGCGTATATGCTCTTACGATCATCGCAAGTTCGTTCCTAAATTGTAGGATCAAAACGTAAAACTTAGGATCAAAACGTAAAACTTAGGATAATCGGATGTGTTTAGGTGTGATTCAGAGAACAGTTTTCCAACCTCTAAATCCGTTTTAAAAGCCACTTCCGACACCTTTTAGCAGTCGGATTGCTGTTCTTGAACAGGTTTTTTGGCTATGTGGAGGAGTCTGCGCGTCTTGAGCTCCAATGAACTGCATGTATCAGCATGGCCGAGGCCATAAATTGTATGGCAATGCATACCTGATTCATGTATGCCTTATAAAAGCATTTTAATGTGGACCTTAATTAGTCCTTTGCATGTAAACCTTTATTTTGCAAAACATCCATATATTTGCGTTAATTAAAGAAACTTATGTCCTTTGTTATTTATTTTTAAATTGATGTACTAGAATAATATTTTTAGATTGCATTTATTGGTGTAGTTGTTTACCTTTGCTTTGTTTAATTATTTTAGCTCATCTTTGGTCAGATGCATCACACTTACTGAGGAGAGGAGAGCGGGATAAAGTGCAGGATGTGGGTTACTGCTGTATTTTGCACAGACACAGCAGAGCTGGGGGCACGGAAAGGTCAGAAATCAAAGAATGCAGAGCAACACAGTCACAAGGCCCTTTCTGTTTGCAGGCTGCCCGATAATACCTGAGCCGCCATCTTGGCTGTTTCTAGACTCATAACATGCAGAAGTTGCTGGGTGTTTTTTTATATTTGAGAGCAATCTGTATGTAGAGGGTGTGGGTAACCACACACAAAATTTAAAGTTGTACCATTTGAAGCCAAAATATTTAAATTAAATCCACAAGTAAAAAATGCAAGTTAACTAAAAATTAAACAAAGTAAGATTTACTTATGCAAATGCATTCATTAATGGTTGGTTACTACAAAATGAATGAAATAAAGAAAAATAAAAGACCAAATATTTAGAATGCACTTTAATGAGGTAAGTTTGTAGTGCGCAGCCGCAAGATCAGAAGGATTTACGTCCAGACAAAAAAGGAAAAAGGGCAAAACCAATGTTGCAACCTGAGAAATGAAACGGAAAATTCAGGATGGAAACTGACATAGGTCTGATTCGCGAACTGCCATACGAACGGACGTACATTTTAGGATAGAAACGTATTAGCTTATAGAATCACTCGCAAGTTCATACGAACGCGCGAGCGTACGGGAAAAATAGGATGATCGGCACCCAAATCAAAGCTGTTACATGTCTCTTTGAATCGACCCAATTGTCAAATATAACAATCAAAAATTTTATTGAATACTAGCTTGACATAAACCTAAAAACAATTAAAACATAAGGGCTGGGCCAGGAGGTGGCGGACTGTTAATATTGATATTTAGCAATTATTCATAATTAATGCAACCTGAGTGTTACAATACATATATCTATGTCCAGGAGTATGGCCTAAGAAATGTGCCTGTGATGTGTGTGCCAAATGGCATAAAGAAAGTAAAGCAAAGTATTGGCTATAAAGATGAGTAAGGGGCCATATGAGGCCGAATAAAAGTTGCTGTGCAAAACATATAATAAAAGTGCCAAGTGCATAAAGTGCAAGTGCGTATTAGGAAAAAGAAGTGGCGAAACT
The DNA here is from genome assembly GCA_027917425.1 of Gastrophryne carolinensis. Classification (NCBI taxonomy): domain Eukaryota; kingdom Metazoa; phylum Chordata; class Amphibia; order Anura; family Microhylidae; genus Gastrophryne; species Gastrophryne carolinensis. The sequence goes on from CM051240.1 coordinate 257,038,864, forward strand.
CCAGGGCATATATAATCAGAGAAAATATGCTACAATAGTATTTAATCAAACATGGTCAAAAATTGATATCATAGGACAATCTACATTACCGCATGATTGTAAAGTCCAGTCCTATTCCATCTCACATGCCCAGCGTGCCAGTCCCACTGACACGTTGCGTGGCAACCCAATTCTGCCACTTCATCAGAGTGTAACTGGCCCCTGTGTGGCTTGTATAAATACCCCCAAACAGGAAATACCCTCCCTTGGGAGGTCTCCGTTTTCCTGCCTAAAAGCAGCATTGAACTGTGGGCGGAAGTGAGTAGTATGGAGTAATCCAACCCCAAGGCTAATATTGTTGGCTCCATGTTAAGTGTGGGCGGATGTAACTATAGTGTTTAAGTGCCCATAAGTTGACACAGCCCAACATATAAAACATTCTCATTAGCGACTGGGCTCAGCGCTCCCGCCGGCAGCCCGCCGCAGGTGAACACGGGCACGAAGGCGCGCACACGCACCGCCCCGCGCGCGCGCGCCCCCGCACCATAGCAACAGCCGCCGCCAGGACGCGGACCAGCGGCAAGGTGTCCACAGTGCGTACGCGTGTGAGGGGCACACTGCACGCATGTGCACTGCCCCGCGCACCACCCGCAGCCGCCGCCACGGCGCGGCGGCCTGAAGGAAACGCATAAACCGCTTCACTATGTTGGTTTAATTCACATGTTTTTTATGGACATGGTTTTACAGTTTGTTTTGGTTGACTTTTTTGGTTTCACCTCTCAGGTGTGTGTTCCACACACTTGAAATTTCTCACACTATTATGTTTTTGTTACACTATAGATAATTTCTCTCCGGGCAGTATCCTCCCCCTTCAGCCAATTTATAGCAAGATTCCCAACAAGGCGACTCCTGGTTTGGATGTGAGTGGGATATCCAACATCGAGCAACAAGATAGCTGGAACGGACCGCGGCGGCTCAGAATTAGGAGTTTTCTGCGTCTGAGTCTTCAGCCCTAACAAAGAATATGGGCCCACAGTGTCTGGATAGACCTAAAAAGGAAATTCCATCTGCAGCACAATCTTATGGGGTGCAATTCTGGCCATAGACATGGACTCTTTGCTCTTGAATGGTGCTCTTGGAACGAGTACAGAGATGGACGATGAGTGGCCCTTTGAACCTGTAAACATTGTCCATAGTCCTTTGGTTATTACAGTATGCTTTGAAAAACATGAATTGATAGACCAATTTTTTGTCAACCAGGGACTTACTTCCTCTGTCTTCTCCTAGTGTCCCTCCGCTGTCATTCCCCTTTTCCCTCCCCGTTGTTCCCTCTCCCTTTCCCTTCCCCTCCCTTTCCCCTTCATGTCCCTTTCCCGTTCTCCTTTTTTCTGCTGGCAATCCCCATCCTCATTTCACCTTGCTGGTGGATGAGGATGTAGTTGACGCCAGTATTATTTTGATTATATATAAGGTTTAATAATCTGATACTTGTCCTTAGTGTGCAACCCCTGTAAACCAGACAACCACTCATTCATTATGGGTTAAACATAAGATTTGTATACTTACCTGGTCTTAGCCTCTATAACATTTATTTGTAAGAACATTGACGTGATAGTTAGAATAGTGTGTACTTGAATATTTTGTTTTATAGAGAGTAGCTTGTATATCATGTTTTGTTTGGTTTTAAGTGTGTATAGAGAGATCACCACCTGTGGCTTGTAGTAAATCCTCCCATTCATGCCCCATATACAACATGCTTACAGGCTTGGCATAGTTGGCGATAACATTTTGATATCTTTGTATTCCATGTTATCTTCACATCAGGCCATTCATGTGTGTGCACTGCTATATTCTATCTCTACGTGGTGGCTGGGTTCGGTGCTCTCGCTGGACAGCGGCGTCCTGCTGGTGCGCATGCGCGCGTCGCACATTCAGTGCGCGGTTTATGCGTTTCCTTCAGGCCGCCGCGCCGTGGCGGCGGCTGCGGGTGGTGCGCGGGGCAGTGCACATGCGTGCAGTGTGCCCCTCACACGCGTGCGCACTTTGGACACCTTGCCTCTGGTCCGCGTCCTGGCGGCGGCTGTTGCTATGGTGCGGGGGCGGGCGCGCGCGGGGCGGTGCGTGTGCGCGCGCCTTCGTGCCCGTGTTCACCTGCGGCGGGCTGCCGGCGGGAGCGCTGAGCCCAGTCGCTCGGCGAGAGATGTGCACACTCACTCGCTAATGAGAATGTTTTATATGTTGGGCTGTGTCAACTTATGGGCACTTAAACACTATAGTTACTTCCGCCCACACCTAACATGGAGCCAACAATATTAGCCTTGGGGTTGGATTACTCCATACTACTCACTTCCGCCCACAGTTCAATGCTGCTTTTAGGCGGGAAAACGGAGACCTCCCAAGGGAGGGTATTTCCTGTTTGGGGGTATTTATACAAGCCACACAGGGGCCAGTTACACTCTGATGAAGTGGCAGAATTGGGTTGCCACGCAACGCGTCAGTGGGACTGGCATGCTGGGCATGTGAGATGGAATAGGACTGGACTTTACAATCATGCGGTAATGTAGATTGTCCTATGATATCAATTTTTGACCATGTTTGATTAAATACTATTGTAGCATATTTTCTCTGATTATATATGCCCTGGAGTTTCGCCACTTCTTTTTCCTAATACGCACTTGCACTTTATGCACTTGGCACTTTTATTATATGTTTTGCACAGCAACTTTTATTCGGCCTCATATGGCCCCTTACTCATCTTTATAGCCAATACTTTGCTTTACTTTCTTTATGCCATTTGGCACAAACATCACAGGCACATTTCTTAGGCCATAGTCCTGGGCATAGATATATGTATTGTAACACTCAGGTTGTATTAATTATGAATAATTGCTACATATCAATATTAACAGTCCGCCACCAGCCCTTATGGTATTAATTGTTTTTAGGTTTATGTCAAGCTAGTATTCAATAAAATCTTTTGATTGTTATATTTGACAATGTTTTGTCATTTCTGTTGAGCGGCTGTTTATGTGGACTTTGGGATCCGAGCTGGCGGTTTCCCCTTTTTTGTAGTCTCACTTTCGCCCGAGGTTCGGGTGGTTTTGGTCCACTTCAGCCAGCATCCAGTATAGATATACATTGTGCTGTGCAGGTAAAAAGTTTGTTGTGTTTCATTAACAAATCATGCTCAAAAATTTCTCGCGCTGTGAAATGCTTGTTTAAACCCCAGAGCGCTGGCGGCGATGGGTTAAAAGTAGTTTTTTAACCCCCAAACAACCATATTTTTGGAAACAAAAAAAACAAGTTTTTAAAACATTTTGTAATATGAATACATTAATATCAGACCTGTAATATCAATTCTGCACAATTTTTTTTTTTTTTTTACCATAAAAAAAAAAATCTAACATTGCAGAAGTGGTCACAGAATTTTTGACATTTAAAAAAAAAAAAAAAAAAAAAAAAAAACATTATTAACAATTAATTATGAATATTTAAAGATTGCTCCATTGAAATGCATTGGAGAGCGCCAGGTAGCGAGAGGTCATACCTGTCGCTGTTCAAGGTCGCTCGCTGGCGCTGTGGGGTGAGGCTGGAATAATGATGAATGAGTCGCTATATGGTGCTGTCTCAGTCGCTGAGCAGGATTGGCTTGATAAATGTGTGATTGCAGAGGGGAGCCGGCGTTCTCGTGGCGGTGACTGTCATTACCGTTCGCTCACCAGTCGCTACCTGGCGCTATCCCTTGTTAAATAACGGCCTAAGAAAGGCTGCTTATCCTACAAGCCCCTTTTGGAGCTGTTTTTTTAGTTTGGCGTCACATGAATGGGCAGAGTATTGAGAAAGAGGGATGGACAAAACAGGAAGGGCAGGAATAGATGGATGGATGGAGAGATAGCTGGGAGGAAGAGGGATGGATGGGTAAAAGGAAAAGGAATGGCTTGGTAGAGCTGGTCTTTGGGGGGTAGATGGGCCGAGCTGGAAGAAAGATGGATAGACTGGCAGATCTGGGAGAAAGGGGGGTAGATGGGCAAAACTGGAGGATAGGGATAGAGAGGTGCAGAGCTGAGGGCAGAGGGGTGGATGGGACAGACCTGAGGGGACAGTGTTGTGGGGCAGAGCAGAGGGGACAGGTATGAATGGGGCAGAACTGGAGGGGCACGGATGAATGGGGCAGAACTGGAGGGGCACAGATGGATGGGGCAGAACTGGAGGGGCACGGATGGATGGGGCTGAGCTGGGGGAAAATAGATGGATGGGTCAGAGTGTGCAGCTCAGCCCCATTATGAGGTTAGTGACGACCCGGCTCGCTAGGGGGAGGCAGCACAGGGGCACGTTGCAATGTTAGTGACAAAACAAGTTTAAGTTCTTTAACCACATTGTGTCAGCTGTTAGTGGGCCCCCCTGGGGGGGGTGAGGGCCCTCGGCAGCTGACCGGGCTTGACCGATGCTGAAGCCAGCCCTGGTGGGGAAGATGGCTGACCTGACAGATGTCCAAAAGGCATCCATGAAACCCTCCACAAGGAGGGAAAGCCATTAAAGGTCATTGCTAAAGAATCAGGCTGATCACAGAGCTGTATCAAAGCATATTCATGGAAAGGTGAGTGGTAGAAAAAGGTGCACAAGCAACCGAGATACCCGCAGGCTTGATAGGATTGTTAAGAAAAGGCCATTCCAAAATTTTAGGGTGATTCACTAGGAAAGGACTGCTGCTGGAGTCAGTGCTTCAAGAGACCTATCCAGGACATGGGCTACAAGTGTCTCATTCCATGTGTCAGGCCACTCATGACCAATAGACAACACCATAAGCGTCTTACCTGGGCCAAGGATAGAAAGAACTGGACTGTTGCTCAGTGGTCAAAGGTGTTGTTTTCAGCTGAAAGTAAATGTTGCATTTCATTAGGAAACAAGGTCCTAGAGTCTGGAAGAAGCACAATCCAAGCTGCTTGAGGCCTAGTGTGAAGTTTCCACAATCAGCGATGGTTTGGGGAGCCATGTCATCTGCTGGTGTTGCGGGAAGAGTAGAGAATCACAATCCAAGCTGCTTGAGGCCTAGTGTGAAGTTTCCACAATCAGTGATGGTTTGGGGAGCCATGTCATCTGCTGGTGTTGCGGGAAGAGTAGAGAATCACAATCCAAGCTGCTTGAGGCCTATTGTGAAGTTTCCACAATCAGCGATGGTTTGGGGAGCCATGACGCCCGCGGGGGTGGGGCTACTTGTGAAGATGGCGGTGCCTTTCGGGAAAGCAGGGGGAGAGGGCCTGTACGGCTCTCTCCTGAAGACTGAAGAGCCTGGGGGGGGGGAAACGGGGGCCCCCTGGATGAAGAGAAGCGCCGGGCGGATCAAACTAGGGGTCAGGTGAGTTTTTTTACTTGGGGGGGGGTTCACAATTAATAATAGAAAGAAAAAATTGATTCTAGTCGATTTTTCCTGACACCCCTATTTACTCTACACACTTTTCATTTGGCCAACATTTCTTTGTTAAATATTTTTTTACACTTGATCTTATATTCTAACATATATATAATAACCTGAATAATAGTCTTCCCTGAGGAATCTAAGTTTTGGATGAAACACTGGAGGAATGTAACACAAAGTATTACATGAGTGAAATGTACTGTATAGGTTTATTGATTTTTTTGGAAATAATTTTGTATGAAAAAAAAGTAATTTGATTAAGTAAAATTGGATTCAGTTTATATGGAGTCTACATGGGTATCATATGGTAGTAGGAGATTGTCACTGATCAGTGAGGTGTTGATGGGTTATCCCACTCTCTACATAAACTTATTGTGCAAACCATTAAAGATATTTTTTTACCCTCTTGTACCATTGTACCCCTTCTACATCACCTTCCTTGCAACCTATCTACCTCTCTCAATTACCCCACAACTAAAGTACATATTTCTATGCATTGAATCTAAACTGCTTTCTACCTTCACTTAGGTTTGATGTTGGTGGGGGCCACATCATATGGCCATAGGTTAAGCACACCTGCCACCTGTTAGGGCAAAACTAGGCAGTGCAAGTCTGAATGAGCGAATCTGGCTGATTTATTAAGAAGTGTTTCACAATAGTGTTAGGCGAACCCAAACCGCAAGGTTGGTTCCAAACTTTGCCAGTTTGGCTTCCCAAACTCAAACACGGACTTTAGCCAGAAGTCCGTCTTCAAGTTCGGCATCGGCCCAAACTCGGAAAAGCTGGTTGATGGGCTGCTAAGCCCATTAACCCAACTTACTTATGCAGACTGTGCAGCAGGAAGCTGCTGCAATTCACCTGAACTCCGATATGTTCCCTGGTAGGCAGTTGGCATTCCCGTCAAATGGGCTACGACCTAAGCCACAGAAAAATCGCAGACGCTCCCATGAGTAAGGACACTCCTAGTGTCAGCATTGCCATCTGGCACTAGTAGTGTCCTGATTCATGGGAGCTACAGCAATCTTTTTGTGGCCCTGGTCGTAGCCCATTTGAAAGGAACGACCACAAACCAGGGACCGGATTGGGGCTCAGATGAGTTACATCAACGTTTCCTGCTGCAGACTCTGCGACTCTATCCCCAACACCCGCCATCACAAGTATTTTTTTTCTTTATCCCAATTCGGCCTCTGGGGGGTCTTGACAGGTGGAGGGGGCCCCAGAGGCTAAATCACCACCCAAAGTTTGGGTCCCAGTTCAGGGTTTGGTCCCCCAACCCAAACTTTTGTTCAAAGTTTGGCCAAACTTGCCAACTCGAAACTTGGGGTGTTCACCCAACACATGATATTTTTTGAACCTGATCTCATGTTTTGTATGTTAGTGCCAGTTTATTTAAATACTCTCTAGAAGGCATCTCGATGCTAGTTCTTCTCTTTATTTCAGGCAGTCTGGGGGAAAGGCTACTGCTCCACTTCACTGTGATTCAGTTTATTCCAGACTGGTCCCCTTCTGTTCTTGACTCTGATCCTTAGCTGCCTGTCTCCATAGAAAATTTATAAATTCACCATCTTCAGGCAGCTCAAAAAAAAATCAAAAAATTCACAATGGGGGTCATGCTAATTATACTCAACGAATATATAATATAATAATATAATATAGCAATATAATATCACTAAGAGTTTAAAACATTTTTTATGGTAGTAAAAAATTCAGTTCATGAGAAAAAAGCCTGAGAAAGTCACCAGATAAGAAGACAATGAAAGTCAATGGCACTTTTTCACTCCTGAGAAAAGTATTGAACTTTTTATCACTTTTTACCTGTAGTAAAATGTGCCATTGACTTTCATTGTCTTCCTATCTGGTGATTCTTCAACATTGAAATTCTCAGGCTTTTTTCTCCTGAAATTATTTTTTTTTTACTACCATCAGATTTTTTTCAACTCTTGATGAATCAAGGCCATGGTCTGTGGTTGTGAGGTCAGTTGGGTGAACGGCATATGGTAGAGAAACACGAAAAAAAAACAGGGAAACATTAGAAGTTTTAGGGCTATGTGATTATATGGATTCTATTCAGCTGCCTGGACAATCCACTTAAAGTGGACCAACACCCAGGTGATCGGCCCCATCACCTCACTCACCGCGGGACATCCGAGATCGGGATGTCTCGCGGGGTGAAACCCCCCCAAAAAAACCCAAACTCCTTACCTGATCCACCGCCTCCCGCGCGCCCCTCTAGACGTGCGCGCGCGCGCGCGCCGGCCGTCTGTAAATGGCTGGCGTCGCTGTCACCCGCTTGGACGTCGGCGGGGATTGTACGGCGCGGTCACGTGGGAGTGGGGAGAGGTGAGTTTTTGGGGGTTTCTGGGGGGTTTCAGAGAGCGGGACACCCCCGATCGGGGTGCCACGCTGAAGTGGACCAAAACCCAGGATAGTCAAAATCCTGGGTGTTGGTCCACTTTAAAGCGGACCCATACCCGTTTGGGTGCGGGTGTTGGTCCCCGCTGCTATAAAACTTTAAGGCTGGGGGGGCATCCAGAATGCCAGAGCCACCCACACATAACCTCCCCAGAATGCCCGCAATTTTTACCTTAGCCTTGATCCTCTGCCGAGAATACAGCGCCGTGACTTGCCGCCGGCTCTCAGGTGGACAGGCCTTTCCGGCGGCCAGAACATCACCACCCATGTGAGCGCCAGGCGGCCAATCTTGGCGCTGTATTTCCAGCAGAGGATCAAGGCTAAGGTAAGAATATGCAGCATTCTGGGGGGTTATGTGCAGAGGGGGCTTCAGGATTCTGGATGCTGTCCCTCCAGACTGTCTTATTGCGGCGGGGACCACCCGCATGGGCGGTGGCCCGCTTTAATACAAAAAAAGTGCAATAAGAAATGCTTGTTCGGGGAGGCCGATTCATTAATAGCGGCAGGTAGCGACAGTTGAGCGGCTGTAGCGGCATTTTCAGAGCGCCCGCTAGTAGTCGCTGTGCTTGGCCGTTGTTCGGTAGTTGATAGCGACTCAGTCGGTTTGCCGTAATGTTGAATATTGGGTGAGGAGTCGCTATTTGACAGGTTCCGCGCTGTATGGGAGCGCATGATAGCGACTGGCCCTAGCGACCGGCTCCCACCATATTCATTAACAAACCACGCTCAAAAAATTCTCGCGCTGCGAAATGCATGTTTAACCCTTTAAATGCCAAGCACGTAGTTTCTACGTGGTTGCTTCTCCTACCGTTAAGTGCCAAGCACGTAGAAACTACGTGCCTGGCATTTCCCCCAAACAGTTAAAAAATAGAAAAAAAAAATCACTTACCTCCGGTATCCCTGTGAAGCCTGGGGTCCCCTCTTCCTTGGGGGGGCATCCGATCGCCCCCCCGTCGTCCTCCGTCTTCAGGGGGGGGCCCGAAACCAGCCGCCCCCCCCCCCCGTTTCCAGCGCTGACTCGCCGCTGTAAAAAAAAAAAAAAATAAAACTGTCATTTACTCACCTCCGCGCCCGAGCCTTCTGTCCGGGCCTCCTCTTCACCAGGGGGGGGTCCGATCCCCCCCCTGGGCTGCGCAGTCTTCAGGTGAGGACCCTCTTCCGGGTCCTCACCTCTTCTAATGGCGGCGATGGCCGCCGCCGCTTAGCTCCGCCCATTGTGGGAGGAGCGGGATGACGTCATCCCGCTCCTCCTATACCCCCTCCGAGCTCCGGCATCTCTGTCAGATGCCGGTGGTGATCGGAGGAGGGCGGATGTCAGGTGAGGAGGCTCCGATCGGAGCCCCCTCGCCTGTCACCCGCCCTGCGCCGATCACCACCGGCATCTGTCAGTGAGGTGATCGGCGCGGGACAGCGGCGAGGGACGTCGGATCGGAGGTGAGTATGGTGTAAAAAAAGAAAAATAAAATTTTTTTTTTCTCTGTGTGTGTGTCATTTTTTTTAATATTAACCCCTTGTGAACTGGTAAGGGGTCCATGACCCCTATACCAGTTCACAAGGCTGGGGAGATGGCAAGCCACCTGCGCTAGCGGGTGGCTTGCCATTAACCCCTGGCACCCCCATTACCTGCCTCCCCAAAGGCCAGGGGGGGGCAGAAGAGCCCGGGCCCACATGGGCTATGTGGGCTCGTAGGCTGCAGGGTGGGGGGGCCACATAAGCTGGCCCCCCCACTCTGTGCCTACAAGCCCCCATAGCTGGTCCCGGGCTGGTTACTGTGGGTAAGGGGGACCCCACGTCAATTTTTTTTTTGATTTTTAAGGGTTTTTAACCCTTAAAAATCAAAAAAAAATGGGGTCCGCCCCCCCTGGGAGGGGGGACCCTATGTCATTTTTTTTTTTTTGATTAACCCTTTGTAATCTGTCATCCAGCAGCTATAAAAGGCTTCTAGCAAGTGAGCAGAAGCCAGTGATCGCCGAGGGACAGAGGGCTCCAGGATGGATGGGAGGTGAGTACAGTGTAAAAAAAAAAAAAAAATTAATAAAATATTTTTTTCTTTATGTGTGTGTGTCATTATTTACTTTTAACCCCTTGTGAACTGGTAAGGGGTCCATGACCCCTATACCAGTTCACAAGGCTGGGGAGATGGCAAGCCACCTGCGCTAGCGGGTGGCTTGCCATTAACCCCTGGCACCCCCATTACCTGCCTCCCCAAAGGCCAGGGGGGGGCAGAAGAGCCCGGGCCCACATGGGCTATGTGGGCTCGTAGGCTGCAGGGTGGGGGGGCCACAAAAGCTGGCCCCCCCACTCTGTGCCTACAAGCCCCCATAGCTGGTCCCGGGCTGGTTACTTTGGGTAAGGGGGACCCCACGTCAATTTTTTTTTTGATTTTTAAGGGTTTTTAACCCTTAAAAATCAAAAAAAAAATGGGGTCTCCCTCCCCTGGGAGGGGGGACCCTATGTCATTTTTTTTCCCGATTTAACCCTTTGTAGTGTGTATGGTATTTGTATTTTTTTTGTGAATGTTATAAAATACTTGTTTCAGTTAGGGGGGTCTCCTGGGCAGGAACGGGGGGCTACCGATAAATATGTGGTACCGTTCTAATCGGTAGAAATGGGGCTTTCACATGCAATATGATTTTCCTTAATAAAATACATTTTTTATTTAAAATAAAGGAGTCAATTTTGTAAAAAAAAATTTTTATTTATTTATTTTTTTTTTCACTTAATAATATTGTAAAAAAAAAAAAAAAAATTACAAACAAGACATTTCATGTTAAAGTCTAAACTCTGCTGCAAAAAATATATATATAATTTTTCTGAAAGTTACAGCAAAAATGGCGCAAAACATGTCGCAAAACATGACGCAAAATGGGGAAAATGGCCTGTCAACAGAGGGTGACAAAATCTCAAGTAGGCTGGCAATTAAAAGGGTTAATAGTACCTATGCATGTTGGGTATTGTTCTGTTCGGGGGACCTTGCGCTTTCAGACTTAGCTTGTTTTTTCTGGTTTGCATATTTATATTTTAGGAAAAGGTGTTTTTTATTCAGCTTTTTTATAAATTTTTTAGGGAAACCCTGCGCAACCAAAGAATTCTTTGAGGAATTAATTCCAGAAAGATGAGCCCACTACAACAAGCTGGGTACCCTTAAAAAGCTTAACGTGTGTACTTTCAGGGAATATATGGTTTATGGGGGATATTCCAAATGTAAAGGGTTGTTTTGGTTGAAAAATCGCAAGGTGCGCACTTTGTCTGCAGAGCTGAAATTTTCAAGTAAAATTACCGTTATGCGCATGCTTTACTTTGGGGTGTTTGGCAACTCTTCCCTTGACAGAACCCATGCATGTTGGGTGTTGTTCTGTTCGGGGGATGTTGCGTTTTCAGATTAAACTTGTTTTTTCTTGTTTGTATATAGTTTTTTTAGGAAAATGTGGCTTTGATTCTGCTTTTTTATCCTTTTTTTAGGGAAACTCTTTGCAACCAAAGATTACGTTGAGGGATTACTTCCAGAAAACTATGGCCACATCCACAAGCTTGGTACGCCTAGAAAGCCTGAGGTGTGTACTTCCAGAGAATATATAGTTTGTTGGGGGTATTTCAAATGTAAAGGGTTGTTTTTCTGGAAAAAACGCAAGTTGCGCATATTGCATAGCATAGTTGTATTTTATCTGAAAATCTCCTAAAGCGCTGTTTCAGTTTGGGGGAGTCTCCTGGGCAGGAAAGGGTGTCTACCTATACATATGTGGTACCGCTGTAACCGGGAGAAATTGGGATTTCACACGCAATAAGATTTTATTGACAAACTTACATTTTTTATTCCAAAAAAAACTACAATATGTAAAAATTTAGTTTTTTTTTTTTTTTTTTGCACATATTTCACCCAAAAATATTAAGAATACACCTAACAAATGACAAACAAGACATTTCATGTTAAAGCCCAGACTCTGCTGAAAAAAACAATATATCATTTTCCTGGGAAATCCCTGGAAATCCCTTCAAAAATCACATTTGAACATGGGGAGCGCAAAATAGTGCAAAATGGTCTGGCAACAGAGTGTGACAAAAACTCCAGGTAGGCTGGCACTTAAAGGGTTAAACCCCAGAGCGCTGGTGGCGATGGGTTAAAAGTAGTTTTTTAACCCCAAAACAACCATATTTTTGGAAACCAAAAAAAGTTTTTTAAATAATTTAGTAATATGAATACAATAATATCAGACCTGTAATATCAATTCTGTACAATTTTTATTATCTATCTATTATCTAACATGGCAGAAGTGGTCACAGAATTTTTCACATTTAAAAAAAAAAAAAAACCTTAATAACAATTAATTATGAATATTTAAAGATTGTTCCATTGAAATGCATTGGAGAGCGCCAGGTAGCGAGAGGTCATACCTGTCGCTGTTCAAGGTCGGACGCTGGCGCTGTGGGCTGAGGCTGGAATAATGACGAATGAGTCGCTATATGGCGCTATCTCAGTCGCTAAGCAGGATTGGCTTGATAAATGTGTGATTGTGGTGGGGAGCCGGCGTTCTCGTGGCGGGGCCCGTCATTACCGGCCGCTCACCAGTCGCTACCTGGCGCTATTCCTTCATAAATAAGGGCCTTTGTCTATTAAATGATATTGGAAGTTTTCTGCACTAGATTTGTTCCCCTTTTCTTTCCATGTGGTTTTTAAATGGGATTTTGAGTGGAAGAAGTAGTATAAAAAAGTTGGGGGGGAATTTGACATTGATTGATATTTTTGGATTTTGGATATCGGAAACGGTGAAATACCTATTGGCAGCGCTTGTGATTTTGCCGTATCTTCCACCAATTATTTGGTGAGAGTCTATTGGTGGCGGACATCACGGAGTGTTTAGGAGCGTGCACTTTGGGAGTGCGTCACCGTAGGGCTTCTGCAATATTATTAATATTAGCTCTGTGTGTTTTTGACATCGACTGTTTCATATTGAGCAGAAGGACTCTTTATACACGTTGAGCTTTATTTTCCTTTTGAGCAGCGATATTATTCATCTTTATTTGTTTACTTTATTTATTTTATTTAATTTATTAATTTAATGTAAATTATTTAAATTTGTTAATTTCATTTAATTTATTTTTTATTTAATTTATTTTTTGTTATTTATCTTTTGTTAATTGTTATTATTTATCTTTTTTTTCTTCTCATACAATAGAGTCGATGCAGAAACCCACCACGCGGGGGAATTCCTCTGCGCCCCACAGCCACACAAATGGGACCCACTGCACCACTGCTTAATCTTCATTATTACATTCTTTATTAATGTTTCACATAGAGCTTACAAACACAATTAAAACCATTTAAAAACTCGGGCAGGCTGATTCATCACTAACGCCAGGTAGCGACAGATGAGTGTCTGTAGCGGCATTTTCAGAGCGCCCGCTAGTTGTCACTGTGCTCGGCCGTGGGTCGCTACTTTATAGCGACTCAGTCGCTGTTCAGTAATGTTGAATACATTGTGAGGAGTCGCTATTTGACCAGTACAGCGCTGTATGGGAACGCATGTTAGCGACTGCTCATAGCGACCGACTCACACCATATTCAGCAAAAAAACAGCCTCACAAATCTCTGGCGCTGAAAAATAGTTGTTTGAAGCCCAGAGCGCAGGAGGCGGTGTGTTTAAAGTCTGTTTTCCAGCATCTATCCACTAGTAACAAAGCGAAAACATATGGAATTACATTGTAGAAACATTGTAACATGAACACTTTAATGGCAGAGCTGTAATGTCATTTCTGAAGAAATATATAAAAAAATGTAAAAAATGTGAAAAAAATGCTTATTCAATGTCAGGAGAGGTCACAGAATTATTTGTGATTTTTGAAAAAAAAAAAAAAAAACCATTTAAAGAGAAGAAAAGGATCGTCCATTGAAATGTATGGGAAAGCGACAGGTAGCGAGAGGTCATACCTCGTGCTGTGCAAGGCTGAACGCCGGCGCTGTTCGCAGAGGCTTTGAAAATGATGAATCAGACGCTACATGGCGCTATCCCAGTTGCTAAACAGATTCTGCTTGATAAATGTGTAATTGCGTGCCGTGTCTGGCGTTGTCCAGTCGCTATCTGTCGCTACCTCACATTAACCAGGCGCTACCTGACGCTATCCCTTCTTAAATAACCCCCACAATCTAGACAAAACACCATAAAAAATGTGTTGGGCACTGTGCAACTCTCTATTAATACCTGGATATTAAAGAATCAAAGAACAATATTTGTTGTCATGTCTCTTTAAGTTATCCCTCTTCTTAATCCCCTCACAAAAGTGATCCCTCTTACTAAAACCTCCTATAAAGTGCAATGTGCCAACTCTCACGAGTTATTAACTGTGCAAACAATGTTGTGCAAACCAGGATAATATGATCACTTATACATATCTAGATCATCAGCTCCCCCAGAAAAACAGGGGGACCCCCGAGGTGCAATGTGCTAACCTAATCTACCATAAAAAATAATACTGCGGGTGGCACTTAATGGTGTATCACATAATAATGAGGGGTGCACTGCCCCTAAAGGAGGCCCAGCAAATGCACAATATCAACCAAGGTTTTGGGGTGCCCTCCAAACACCCCCAAGGTGGGTCCCCGGGGACCAACAATTGCGCTCCCGCAAGGGTAAAAAATATAAATCTTCTTTATTGATGATAATCACATTAAAAACATTTTTTAAAAATGACAGCACATCCCAGTGCTGTACCATAACCAGCCACATGGGGGAGGCTATAAGTAACCGTTACTTCTATTGCCTTGAGAAAGAGCCCGTGAGGCTCGGAACGCGTGGGCTGGCCGGGGGGATACGTCTCAGCCAGTGACACAGTGAGCATTTGTATTTGTGTTTCTCATGTTTGACACGTTGCACTATTGTTTCCTATTGGGCCTGTTCAAAGTTAGAGGTCTTGTTTATGAAAGTTGATGCATATTAGTTGTTGCACATAGCACTTTATTATTATATATTAATGGTACATATGTATTAATTAGTCACTTTAGCACTTTATAGTTCTATATACCCTGGCGTGATGGCTCCCCCATGTGGCTGGTTATGGTACAGCACTGGGATGTGCTGTAATTTTTTAAAAGTGTTTTTAATGTGATTATCATCAATAAAGACGATTTATATTTTTTACCCTTGTGGGAGTGCAATTGTTGGTCCCCGGGGACCCACCTTGGGGGTGTTTGGAGGGCACCCCAAAACCTTGGTTGATACCATAAAAAATATACATATGCATTGTGCAAAAACTTTATCCAGAGGGAATAACCATGACCAAAAAATGGAATGAGTATATTATAGATTATTAATTACCAGGATATGTACAGTGCCCGCCTCCATCGATGCAACGCGGTTTATAAAAAACTCAGCTCCGTGCGAAAGTATACTCGCACGTGCGAACTGTCACATTCTAGCGCATGATTCAGGGGACACCCGTGAGACAATGGCGTGTCTAGGAGCGTGCACTTTGGAATCGCCTTCTCCATGGGACTTCTGCAATATTATTAATATTAGCTCAAATAGGATTATTGTCAATCTTACGCCAACTGTCACTTTCCATACAAAGCTTTTCTCAGCCAGGTGAGCAATAGATGAGAAGAAAAAAAAACATGGCCGCCTCCTCTGTGCGGATTTGTTGCATCGACTGATCAAACGCGACGCGCACTCTCACGGGATTGAATTTGCTTCGCCACCCACCTCTCTGCTGCCGCGTTTCACGATGTCTAAAAAAACTGGAGAATCTGCCAACAATATCCACCCTGCAGAAGGAGTTTACAGCCGTGTATTGATGTCATCAAGTCTTTTTACAGCTTGGACTGGTTGGTATCCAGGTTACAGTAGACTGTGTGGTTAGTATTTTTGACACAGAGCGAGGTGACCACATGACTCTCCTCACACCAATTACTCCCAAACCAGATCCCAAAAAATCAAAGTATAATGCCTTAAAGTGGAACAACACCCAGGATTTTGACTATCCTGGGTTTTGGTCCACTTCGGCGGGGCACCCTGATCGGGGGTGTCCCGCTCTCTGAAACCCCCCAGAAACCCCAAAAAACTCACCTCTCCCCGCTCCCACGTGACCGCGCCATCCAATCCCCGCCGACGTCCAAGTGGGTGTCAGCAGCGTCCAAGACAGCGCGTCCACCACCGCCTCCAGCGCGTTACTCTCGCCCGCGCACGTCTAGAGGGGCGCGCGGGAGGCGGCGGCGGCGGAAGTGGCGGAGGATCAGGTAAGGAGTTTGGGTTTTTTTTGGGGGGTTTCACCCCGCGGGACATCCCGATCTTGGATGTCCCGCGGTGAGTGAGGTGATCGGCCCGGCCTGGGTGTTGGTCCACTTTAAAGAGGAACATCAGGGGCGGTTAAAACTTCCCCCAAGGTTGTCCCAGGGTTCGGAGTTTTTGGAGGA
The DNA here is from genome assembly GCA_027917425.1 of Gastrophryne carolinensis. Lineage (NCBI taxonomy): Eukaryota > Metazoa > Chordata > Amphibia > Anura > Microhylidae > Gastrophryne > Gastrophryne carolinensis. The sequence continues at coordinate 257,055,075 of CM051240.1, forward strand.
AAGTCTTCTCTGCTCTTAGTAGAGTTTTAGGTAAGCGCATTAAGTTGAGCCCTTGGACAGCTCTTCTAAATGGATCTATCGGCCCTACCTCAAGAAACCAGAAACGCTTGGCATACCATATTTTGACGGCGGCTAAGAGGCTGATTCATTAATAGCGACAGGTAGCGACAGATGAGCGTCTGTAGCGGCATTTTCAGAGCGCCCGCTAGTAGTCGCTTTGCTCAGCCGTGGGTCGCTACTTCATAGCGACTCAGTCGCTGTTCAGTAATGTTAAATACATTGTGAGGAGTCGCTATTTGACCAGTACAGCGCTGTATGGGAGCGCATGTTAGCGACTGCTCATAGCGACCGACTCACACCATATTCAGCAAAAAAACAGCCTCACAAATCTCTGGCGCTGAAAAATGCTTGTTTGAAGCCCAGAGCGCAGGAGGCGGTGTGATTAAAGTCTGTTTTCCAGCATCTATCCACTAGTAACAAAGCGAAAACTTATGGAATTACATTGTAACAACATTGTAACATGAACACTTTAATGGCAGACCTGTAATGTCATTTCTGAAGAAATTAAAAAAAAAAATCATAAAAATGTGATAAAACAGCTTTTTCAATGTCAATTGAAATGTCAATTGTGTTGAAGGATGTATAATCTTTTAATCTGCTGTCATACATATTCTGATGTACGTGATGAAAATGATGATACATTGCTAAATAAAAATCTTAAAGTAAAAAAAAAAAAACTTCCCCCAAGCCTCACCTGCCTGCTGCCCCTTCCCCTCCGGTTTTACCTTATGGCATTCTTTACTCAACCCGCCAAGGGATCCGTCTTCTAGATCCCTAAGTTTCCGAGTGACCTTCTGACGGGTGGCACCATCTTGCATCCCATAAGGCACAAGACGTCTGTGCAGTGCCCATGGATGACATGCAATGGGGCTGCCTGAAATCCTGCGGGACTTTGCTGATCAGCGCCGGACTTTAAAGGGCACGGCTAAAGCCGGCGTGGGGGACAGCGATTGGGCCCTGAAGCAGTCAGATATCGCCGTTGCCTGCTGCGAAAAAAGGTAAGTAGGGGGCTGATAGGGGGTTTTCCCCCCTTTTTATTTTAAGTCTGATGTTCCTCTTTAAAAAGGAAGTCCAAGCCAGGTGACCACTGGACTCACCTCACACCAATTACTCCCAAACCAGATCCCAAAAAATCAGTGCCTTAAAGAGTAACATGAGGGGCTGTTAGTAGGAGGGGTGGCAGCCGCTCAGACCATTTTATAACTAACCTGGGAGGTGCACGTTAGCAGGGCAATTAGGATACAAAAGTCTTAAAGGAGCCACAGCACTCAAACCAGTTAGACTGTTAAAACCTCCCCCAAGCCTCACCAGCTTGCTGCCCCCTCCCCTCCGGTTTTACCTCTGGTATTTCCTCGCCAAGGGATCCATCTTCTAGGTCCCTAAGTTTCCGGGTGACCTTCCAACGGGCGTCACCATCTTGCATCCCATAAGGCACAAGACATTGTGCCTGCGCAGTGTCCATGTATGAGATGCAATGGCGCTGCCCAAAATCCCGCAAGACTTTGCTGATCGGCGCAGGACTTTGAAGAGCACGGCTAAAGCCGGTGCGGGGGGCAGCGATTTGGCCCTGAAGCGGTCAGATATCACCGCAGCAGGCAGCGGCGACATCCAAAAGGTAAGTAGGGGGCTGGTGGGGGGGTCGGCCTCTATATATTTTTAGGTCTAATGTTCCTCTTTAAAAAGGAAGTCCAAGCTTTTTAAATCCCCCATCACCCCTCCGTTCCCATGTGCTAAGCCTGTTTTGCTGGTTAAAATAATAAAACAACTTGATGCCGGCAGTGGCTGGGGTTCTGTATGGCAGACATTGACTTGAGTGACCAGCCAGTAACGTCACACTGCTGCACGGGATTGGGTAACAATGTCAATTCAGTCAATATGGATTTCTCCCTGTGAAGTGTTCTGAAGGGAGGCTGGCAGCTTCCCAGGTGAGTAGCTCTCAGATATTTGTCTGCATTGCATGTCCCAACTTTGGGGACTCAGAATTAAGAGTAGGGACCACACTAAACACAGAGTGCCTTGCCGGGGCAGTGTGGCTTCCACATGTATCTGCAGATATATGCAACCAAATCTCTGTCTTTCCACACAGCTAGACATGTTTGTTACTTGATATTTAGTTGATGAGAGGGTTAAACTGGGCGGTAAATTAGTTCCCAGGCCCTGAATAATAATAATAATAATTTTGTATAAATAATAGTGATTGAGCTGCTCCCACCCCCCTTTATTTATAACAATGTATCCCACTGAATTTTTACAATGTCGCGCTTCTTACAATGTTTAGCGCGAGGGAAAGAGGCAGCAACATAAGCTTAATAAATCTCTTGTTATCTTGTGCACATCACCCTCCTTGCAACATACCTACCTCTATCACTTACCCCACAACAAAGTTACATCATTCTACGCATTGAATCTAAACTGCTTTCCACCTTCACTTAGGCTTGATGTTGGGGGCCACATCATATGGCCATAGGTTAAAGTGGACCAAACACCAGTGCAATCGGCCCGGGAATCTCCCCGGGAATCCAAAACCGAGATGCCCCACTGTGTGAAACCCCCCAGGTCGCCCCATACACTTGCTTCGCGGTCCGACGGTGCATGCGCAAGCCGCATCCTCGCTATCCCTCTAGCAGGCATCTGTGAATGGCCAGCGCGGCCAAGCTCCATGTTACAGGGAAGCGAGTGATTCGGCCGCCAGCGCGTTCAGAGCCGCTGGCCTTAGATGGCATGACGTCACCGGCTCAGAACGCGCTGATTGGATGAGCGGCCGTGCACGCAGCGTAGGACCTGGAAGAGGTGATCTGCGCTTGTTGATCCGGGCGTTTCACACAGTGGGGCATCCCCTGACCTGGATGCTAGGACCAAAACCCAGGATGGTCAAAATTCTGGGTTTTGGTCCACTTTAAGCACACCTGCCACCTGTTAGGGAAAAACTAGGTAGTGCAAGTCTGAATTAGTGAATCTGGATGATTTACTAAGAAGGGCTTCACAAAAGTGTTGGGCGAACCCGAACCGCAAGGTTGGTACCAAACTTTGTGAGTTCGGGTTCCGAACCCAAACACGGACTTCTGCCAGAAGCTGGATGATGGGCTGCTGAGCATCAGCCCAACTTACCTATGCAAACTGTGCAGCTGTTACTCACCTGAACCCTGATACGGTCCCTGTTAGGCAGTCAGCATTCCTGTCAAATGGGCTATGACCTGGGCCACAGAAAGATGGCCGACTCTGGCACTGATTCATGGGAGCTGCAGCAATCTTTTTTTTGGCCCTGGCCGTAGCCCATTTGGTAGGAACGCCGAACGTAAACCAGGGACTAGATTTGGGCTCAGGTGAGTTACATCAATACTTCCTGCTGCACGGGATTGGGTAACAATGTATCACACTGACGTTTTACAATGTAGCAGTGGAACTCGCGTTTCTTACAATGTTTAGACCGAGGCAAAGTGGCAGCAACACAAGCTTAATAAATCTCTTGTGCACTCACACACTGGAGGGATTCCATGTATATGCAAGCATATAATGGTTATATATATAAAATAATGAAGGTCTGTAGAGCATTGCAATAAATGGGTCAAGTGAAGCAAATCGGACGCCCCGCACCACCCGTTCAGTAATCCTATAAGAAGCTATACTTGTGGCTCTGCTTATGGCTGGGAATTATACAACAATCTACCCTTATTGTGGCTCCAGCCACCACAGAAAACTAACCCCAGACAGTAGCACCTTCTCCACAAGCAAACAATCCAAATAAATCTCACGAATTCATCTTTATTAGTATTAAAGCTAAAAATGTACATATAACATACAATTTAAAAATTCCCAAGAATCAAGGTATGGTGCATCTCATATGGACCCGCAAATCCCATATTACCCTCAAATATATGATACAATAAATTAAAGAATTAGAAAAAATTTGGTATATAAAAAATCAAGCAATCTCCTCCATTAATATCAATCATGAAGTGCAAAAAGTGCGTTTATCTGTGCTAAATCATCTGCAAATTCCATATGCTATAACCATTGAAAATATGGCAAGAGGAGTAAAGTGCAGCGTGACAACAATAAATACATGAAAAGGTGACACCTTGATGAAGTAGTCGGGGTTCAGACTACGGAACGCGTGGGAGAACACCTCTTGGCCGTGCTTGTATGGGGGACTCCCCAGGGACCCGCCACAATTAGGTGATGTGTTATTAACTTTTTCATCTATTTATTGTTGTCACGCTGCACTTTACTCCTTGCCTGCTTGCTGCCTCCACACAAACAAGTTTTTGGGAGGCATGGCAGCAGCGGTAGATGCTGGTAATGCATGTTTGTGTCTCTCTGTTTATGTCGGCAGGAGATGCTGCTGTGTAGCTCTGGGAATGTAAGTTTTTTTTTTTTTCAGGGAGCATGCTGCACACTGTAATTGGGATACCATGTATACTGCCTGTATTTAGGATGCCACACACACTGCCTGTAATTGGGATGCCACTCAAACTGCCTGTAATTGGGATGCCACAAACACTACCTGTTGTTAGGGCGAGAGCCGCGTGCCCATCTTGCAGCACTCCCCTCACCTGCATTGCTGCTCCCACTGCGCGTCAATCTCACAGCGCTCCCCATTCTCCCTCCCTACGCGCTCCTGCCGGCAGGGCCGCGGCCTCCGGCGCGGCTGCTGACCGCGCGGCGGCTGCTCCCGGTCGTCTCCCTTCTCCTCGCTCTGCCTCCTCGCATGGTCCGGGGCGCACACGTCCCCATTCTCTAGGGGGCCCGCGCGCCGGCTTCCTGAAGTTTAAAGCGCCGGTACATCACTGATTGGTGCCCAGTCATCCAATCCTGCATCCACCTCCCCTATTTAAGGGGCACTTCCTTTCCATCAGTGGCGGATCTTGGTCTTCCTTTGTATGCAGAAAGTCAGTTGTTTACAGGATTGCTCACCTGTGTACCGACCTTTGCCTGTCCCTGACTTTGAACCTTCGCTGCCCATCCCGATCTTCGATCTCGAGGTTATGCTGCCAGTTCTGACCTCTGCTTGAACTTTTACATCGCCTTTTGCCTGCCTCCTTTGCACCACGCCGTACCTTGGCTGACTCTGTGGCTGAGCAGCTGTTGGGGGGGTAGCGACCTGGGGGTCACTCGCCGCTACAAGACCAACCTGCCTTGCCGCGGGCTCTGGTGAATACCGGTGTCCTCTTAGACTCCGCACCCCTGACACGGTACTCGCTATCAGTACCACAGTCACAGCGGATCCACACCTGTGCCGCCACACCTGGCCCTTGACACCTGTACATGGGATGCCTCGCATACTGCTTGTAATTGGGATGCCACGCACACTGCCTATAATTAGGATGTCACATACACACTGCCTGTAATTGGGATGCCACACACACTGCCTGTAATGTGGGATGCCACACACACTGCCTATAATTGGATGCCTCACACTGCCTGTAACGTGGGGTGCTAAACACTGCCCGTAATGTGGGATGCCCCTCACTACCTGTAAGATGGGATTTTCCTCCTCCAAATATTGCGTGCACCTTATGTAGAGGTGAGTCTCATGGGGTGAAAAATGTGGTAAATGACCACCTTTATTGATTAATCACACCATTACAGAGTAAAAAACAGAAACACTAGGGACTATCGAAATCAGGCAAGCAAACCAAAACTGATCAATAATAATAAAAACAAGCTCTAAAAACAAAGTGTTAAAATAAATAAGAGTTAATGTAAAAGTATCAACAATAACCAAATCTTCAAGAAAAATAAAGAACCAATAGTGTGCAATTATATACACATAGACAAATAGCTCTAGCAACAAAGCTCCACAGCAGAAGAAGGGGAAACCCTTAATATCAATGAAAATGCTCCCTAAAAAATAGCGACCATGATAATAAACCTGCTGGCAAAATGTCACTTCAACGTTATTCCAAAGAAAACAATGATTCAAATTATCAGGAAGAGCAAAAGTAAATAAATAATCACCAATTTGCTGAAAGGTGATGAGCAGGAGTGCTGCGGCACACCCCACGCATTCCGTGGCCGTGAGTGCCACTTTATCAGGGTTGTTGCTAGACGGGCAGGCTGATTCATTACTAGAGCCAGCTATCAGCAGATAAGCGTCTGTACAGAGGCACTAAGAGCGACCGCTAGTAGACGCTGTGATTGGCTATCAGGCGATGTAACAGAGCTCCTCAGTCGTTGTAGCAACCCGGCCAGCATAGATTAAAGTGGACCAACACTCAGGGGTGATCGGCCCGGTAATCTATAAGATTCCCGGGCCGATCACCTCCCTCCCCACGGGACATCCGAGATCGGGATGTCCCGCGGGGTGAAACCCCCCCAAACACCCCAAATCCCCTTACCTTGTCTTCGCAAGAATGGCGTCAAGAGTGACGCGCGGGAGGCGGCGGCGGAGGAGCCGCTTGTCCGCGCCTGTCAAATAGCTTGTCCGTCGGCGCTGGGAGCGGGGAGAGGTGAGTTTTTTGGGGGTGCCCCACCGAAGTGGACCAAGACCCAGGAGCGAAAGGTAGCGCCAGCTCATTGCGACCGATTCTCAGCGACTCACACCATGTTCAACAAAAAAACAGACACACACACAGCATCGGCGCTCTGGTTCTGGGCGTTGTAGCATAGAGCACCAGACGCTGTGTGATTAAAGTCTGTTTTTGAACACATATCCACCAGTAACAAAGCGAAATCACATGGAATGACATTGTTATAACACTGTGAAAATAACACTTTAGTGCCAGACCTGTAATGACAATTCTGCTTAAAAATATAAAAAGTCAAAATAGTTTTCAAAAATGACTCACAATTGTTTGAGAGAAAAAAAATATATAAAAAAAAAACCCTGTTTAAACAGAAGATAAGTAACATCCATTGAAATGTATGGGAGAGCGACAGGTAGCGACAGGAAATACCAGGCTCTGAAAGCCAGAGCGCCGCCGGATCCGCTGAGCCGTCTGTGATGATGAATCGATCGCTACATGTCGCTCTAAGAGGCGCTCACTAGAATCGCCTTCATTAATGTGCGTACAGCGCCGCTACCTGTCACTTACAAGGCACTACCTGTCGCTATCCCTTGATGAATAAAGCCCTATGTGTAGCACTATATCATTGAACATTATTGGTTCTTTTTTATTCTTATAGATTTGGTTATTGCTGAAGCTTTTTTTTCATATTTATGCACTAGCACTTTATTTTTGGAGTGTGTTTTCATAATTCTAGAGCTATTTGGGTCCACTTGCCTGATTTTTATTGTCCCTTGTGTTTTTTTTTTGTTACTATGTAAAGGTGTGATTAATTATTAAATTTGATCTTTTATGTGGATTAGCGGTTTAAGTAAATTTGGGCAGCTTTTCCTTCTCACGCGTGTCGATATATACAGTAAGGCTCTTATTTATGAAAGGATAGCGTCAGGTAGCGCCTGGTTAATGAGAGGTAGCGACAGGTAGCGACTGGTGAACGCCGGACACGGCACGCAATTCCACATTTATCAAGCAGAATCTGTTTAGCGACTGGGATAGCGCCATGTAGCGTCTGATTCATCATTTTCACAGCCTCAGCGAACAGCGCCGGCGTTCAGCCTTGCACAGCGCCAGGTATGACCTCTCGCTACCTGTCGCTCTCCAATACATTTCAATGGACGAACCTTTTCTTCTCTTTAAACCAGGTTTTTTTTTTTTGCCAAAAAATCGCAAATATTTCTGTGACCTCTCCTGGCATTGAAAAAGATGTTTTTTTTCACATTTTTATGATTTTTTAAAAAAATCTTCAGAAATGACATTACAGCTCTGCCATTAAAGTGTTCATGTTACAATGTTGCTACAATGTAATTCCATATGTTTTCGCTTTGTTACTAGTGGATAGATGCTGAAAAACAGACTTTAATCACACAGCCTCCTGCGCTCTGGGCTTCAGAGAAGCATGTTTCTGCGCCAGAGATTGGTGAGGCTGTTTTTTTCCTGAATATGGTGTGAGTCGGTCGCTATGAGCAGTCGCTAACATGCGCTCCCATACAGCGCTGTACTGGTCAAATAGCGACTCCTCACAATGTATTCAACATTACTGAACAGCGACTGAGTCGCTTTAAAGTAGCGACTCACAGGCGAGCACTGAGGCTACTAGCGGGCGCTCTGAAAATGCTGCTACAGACGCTCACCTGTCGCTACCTGGCGCTAATGATGAATCAGCCTGCCCGTAGTATAGCACTGGGATCCTAGACCAATCCCAGAAAAATAATCCCCCTAAATAAGCCGCACTCATATAGTAAAATTACAATATTTTATTTCATAAGTTATTAAATAAATAAACAAAAAGATGGCACATAACAACACAATACATGGTTAAAAAACATAAACACAAGACGGGGGATACCCCCAAAAAAGGGTGACTAATATCCTCAGACCATATATATATAAATAAATAAATAATTATAGCATATATTCTGACAATTTACACATGTTTGGAACCAGAGAAAAGCTACTGGTGTGTAAACAATGTGAACATTTAGCACAGGCATACTCAACTGGTGGACCGCGGCTGCCAGTTATCCGGACCGCAAAGAAGACGCCGCAGATGATGTGCGGCTCAGTAAGATGAAGTGCGGCTCAGTATTTGGGTCGCTGCTAGCGCCGCCGAGCAGCCTGATGCTCTGTGCAGCCTGGTATAGTAACCATCAGGGGGCGTAATGACGAGGCACGCAAGGGGAGAGGTCCACATGAGGTGGATGAGACGCACGCTACTTGTATCTGTGAAGCCGAGCCCTCAGATGTAAGCTGTAATGGGGGTTATCACTGCCTTGTGACCTGTGCTTCATGACTGTGCGTCTCACTTCCTCCCAGTGTGTATGTTTCCCCCCCCCCCCCCCCCCCCCGAACACTGTTCCCCTTCCATCTACCAGCTCTCACTGCCTTCCCAATTGTAGTCACATCAGAGCGGTTAGGCTCCTGCTGCCCTCTGCATGACCCCTCTGTGAGAAGTGATACCGACACCCTTTGTATACCTGCAATACCATCTTGCTGTGCTGTGCAACACCCTGTATTCCTGGTAAGCTTTGTCTGTCTGTCTGTCTACTCACTCATTCACTACTTCCCTGCACTCTGTGTGTGTCTCTCCATCTGTAACTCCCTGGACTTTGTCACCTTTCTGTTTCTATTTCTCCATGAGTTCTGTCTATTTATCTCCATCTGGTTGCACACTTTCTCTGACTCGCTCTTTATCTTTCTCTATTTTCTCCCTTCTTTCTGTTTTTTCTTTTTTTCCTCACTGCTAGTAATCCTCTTGCCTCTTTTTGTGTCACCTCTATACTAGGGGGAGGGGTCGCCATGCATCAATGGCACAGAGAGCTTTGTTTTGTTCTTAAGCACCTATTGTCCAATTTTTTTTCTCTTTTAATTTTGCTTTCATTACTGTTCGGGATATTTACCAGCCCTGGCATCTAAAAAACCCCAGGGCTGGCTGTTGCTCTTTGGCAGGGCATTTGGAGTGCCCTGCGGTGTGAAACCCCCAGGTTCACCACTAATTTTTACCTGACCGGCGGCGCAATGATGCATTGCACAGGCTCATCACCAAATAGCGTGGCTGTATCTTCATTCATGTTTCTTTGCTGCATTTGCATAAGAGCAGCTAGGAAACATAAATGAAGATACAGCCACACTGATTGGTGGAGAGATGTGCATGTACCATTGTGCTGCCGGTTCCATAAGAATTAAAAGCAAATCCAGGGGTTACACATGGCAGGGCATCCCACATTAGCATATTCAGCAGAAGAGGAATATCCAGCCCTGTTGTCATTTAGACACCCCTCATCCATCCAGTCCCATCCCCATCCCTCTTATTCCCAGCTCTGTCCCATCCATCCCTCAAAAATAGAATATATAGCCTCCGGTGTGCTAATTTCAACCTTCCCCAGAATTTCAACCTGCCCCAGGCCACGATTAACGGACCTCTACTAAAAGTTCTTGAGTACCCCTGATTTAGCACTTTAGTAAGTTACTCATCTATTGATTAGGTAATTGTCTTTCTCACATTGTTTATAGTTGTTTCAGCACATGTTCACATTGTTTACACACCAGTAGCGTTTCTCTGGTTCCAGGCATGTGTAAATTGTCAGAATATATGCTATAATTATTTATTTATTTATATATATATATGGTCTGAGGATATTAGTCACCCTTTTTTTGGGGTATCCCCGGTCTTGTGTTTATGTTTTTTAACCATGTATTGTGTTGTTATGCGCCATCTTTTTGTTTATTTGTTTAAACAATTATGAAATAAAATATTGTAATTTTACTATTTGAGTGCGGCTTATTTAGGGGGATTATTTTTCTGGGATTGGTCTAGGATCCCAGTGCTATACTACTTTTGGTTCATTATTTAATCCCCAGAGCCAGCACCTCTCTGTAATACTTAAAGCGGACCTTCACTCTGAATAAGAGCCTATCTTATATGTTTCCCACACCCTGTACATACAGATTGTCCACATTAAAAATCATCCTACCTGCATCTACTGCATGTTATGAGCCTTTAAACATCCAAGATGGCGGCTTATGGAAGCCGCCATCTTATCAGGCAGCCTGCAGACAGGAAGTGCCTCCTGACTGTGCTGCTCTGCATTCTGGGACTGCTGACCGTTACCTGACCCCAGCTCTGCTCTGTCTGAGCAAAGTACAGCTATAACCCGCCCCCCTGTACCTTATCCCACTCTCCTCTCCTCGGTAAGTGTGATGCTTCTGAGTCAAGATGGCGGCGCCCGTATCCTCCTAAACCTCCTAAAATTCCTGAACAGAGTTGCAGCCCAGTGGGGGAAAGAATAATAAGTTAGTGACTAAAAATGTAAAATATATTAATTTTAGATGCTGGGGAATCGTTTTTTAAGAGTTTGGGCTTTTCATTAAATCACGCTGAAGGTCCGGTTTAAGCTGTGCACATCCATCCCAGTTGTGTTTTCCGATATATACAGTAAGGGACAGATGTAAAAACGACATCAGACATTCTCGCTGAAAATAGCTTTGATTCCTGTGGGGTTTGCTGCTAGACGCTGATGCACCGAAAAAGCATTCGCCAACGTTCGACTCGACAGGGTTTAAATACAGAAAACAATGCCTTCGCCTGGCAAATAGTATACAATAGACGCAAGGGCACCACTAAGGAAATATCATTCAAACAGTGGATGCACCGAGAATTCCAGGAATACAACAATATAGGGTACCAAAACCAAAACAAGGAATTCCAAGCAAAATGGACACTCCACTGGGCTAATAAAAATTATATGAAAATCATTTTATTAGGTATCACTATTTCATCATAAAAGAATACAAACAACACAGATACACAAGACAATTAAAAACAAATCATGACCACTGGACAAAATTGTAACATTATAGCTAGAGATGAGCGAACTTCTCAAAAATTCGATTCGGGCGATTCGCCGAATTTCTCAAAGAAATTCGGGTTCGTCCGAATCGAACTTTAGCGAATCGCTCATCTCTGGTGGGAGCGGGGAGGCCGCCTGCTAACAGCGCAGCTGGTCTCCCCGCTCACACCATGCCGGCATTTTTTTTTTAAATTTCAGGGAAAATTCGGTTAGCACAAACCACAAAAAATTCGGGTTCGTGCTGAATCAAATTTTTCCTGAAATTCGGAGCGAATTCAGGTTCGTTAGAACCAATTCGCTCATCCCTAATTATAGCAATATAATATGTACAAGGTTCAAAAACGCTAAATTATCTCCATACAAATCTGAGTATATCAAAATGTGTATAATAAATGAGAACGAGTGCTGGCGAGAAATTTACAATAATACCTCTATAAATGAAAAAGAAAAATATATACAATCAATGTGCAAGCTAACCTCTACTACCCCCTAGCTAATAAATACAATACTCTAATACGTATAATAAATAATCTAAAACACACCTGGCAAATTGGCGACATTTTCATTAGTAAATGCAGCAAGCTAGAAAAAGCACAGGTTAGTAAATCACCCCATAATAAGCGTTGGGCAAACCCGTGCCGCAAAGTTCGGGTTCGTACTGAGGTTTGTGAGTTCGGGTTTCCAAACCCGACAAGTCCACGTTCGAGTTTGGCGTTCTGCCCGAACCCAGAAAAAGCTGGTTGATACACTGCTGAGCCCATCAACCGGATGAACCTAATCCAGAGTTGTGCAGCAGCAGGAAGATGCTGTATAACATGCCCGAGCCCCACAATCCCATCAATGGTCGGTGTTCTTTGCTCTGTTAAAATGTCTACGGACAGGGCATCAGAAAGATGGCTGACCTTGATGAGTTGTAAATATATAGGCAAGCAACTATCTGTCTCAGTGTGTCGAAGTAGCACATGTCTAAAGGTTCTAACAATCTTTTGCGTGTATCCACTGCGTTACCATTGGACGGTTATTATTAATAATAATAATAATAATAATTAATAATATATATATATATATATATATATATATATATATATATATTAGAGATGAGCGAACTTCTTGAAAGTTCGATTCGGGCGATTCGCCGAATTTCCCCAAGAAATTCGGGTTCGCCCGAATCGAACTTTCACGAATCGCTCATCTGAAAAAAAAAATGCCGGCATGGTGGCAGCGGGCAGGCCGGCTACGCTGTCAGCGGGCCGCCGCCGGCCCGCTGACAGCGCAGCCGGCCTGCCCGCTCCCACCATGCCGGCATTTTTTTAAAAAGCAAACACTTACCTGCATGGTCGGAGCGTGGAGGCCGGAGCCGCTCTCAGGCGCCCTCTGATGACAGCTGAGAGCGGCGCCGGCCTCTCAGCTGTTATCAGAGGACGCGTCATCAGAGGGCGCCTGAGAGCGGCGCCGGCCTCCACGCTCCGACCATGCAGGTAAGTGTTTGCTTTTAAAAAAAATGCCGGCATGGTGGGAGCGGGCAGGCCGGCTGCGCTGTCAGCGGGCTGGCTTCCGCCGCCCGCTGACAGCGTAGCCGGCCTGCCCGCTCCCACCATACCGGCATTTTTTTTTTTATTTCAGGGAAAATTCGATCGGCACGAACCAAAAAAAACTGGAAAACAGCTTCCAGTTTGATCCATAGGCCACAACATAAATCCCAGAGGATCCAGAGAAAATCCACGCATCCATTTCTTCAATGAATTGCTAAGGCCTCTAGATCGATCCAAGCCAGCCAGAGGCAAATTCTCCACAGGTCCTGGTGCAGTTCTACATATCACCTTCCTGGATGTCAGCTCTCAGGCGACCCACTCTGGAGTAAGGTCCACACCTCATAAAAGTGCTAAAACTGAGACCACAATTAGTATGCAATAAATCAAAATTTAGAAACCCATCACCAACTGTAACCAAGTGAAAAGACCACCCTGGATAGGGAGGAAAGAAAAACCAAAAATAATGATAGTGACTGCTCAAAAAACAAATACTGAACCCATGAACCCCAAACCCCACCCATCCATTACCCTGGTGCCACCAATCTATGAAACTGTGAAACCCACTAACCCTAACCCATTCTAAACATTATATTCCCAAAAAAGGAGTGAACGCAAGATCCTCATTTAACCCAAAGGAGGCCTGGGTGTTCAAAATGTATATCCAGCGTAGCTCTCGTTGTTGTAGAGCTCTTTTAAGGTCACCCCCCCCCGTGGACCCATAGTTACCTTCTCAATGCCCGTTACCCTCAGTGAACTAAGCTCACTATTGTGTTGATGTAAAAAATGTAGGGCAACTGGTGGAACTGTTTTGCCTTGTTGTACATTCCTGGGCGCGAGGCGTATTCTTGAAAGATGCGCCTGTATTCTGGCCTTAAGGCTATTTCGAGTTTTGCCTATGTACATCTTCGGGCAGCTGCATTGGATGGCATAAATAACCCCAGTGGTTTTACAGTTAATAAATTGCCGGATGTAGACTTTTCCACCAGTCTGTAGGTTCTTAATGGTTTTGCTCTTATCCATATATGGACAGATCGTGCACCCCCCACAAGGATGATTTCCAGTGATAACGGTCTGATCTCGCAGCCAATTTGGCAAGGCGCCAAAATGGCCGGAGCACACCCTGTCCCGAATATTGGGTGCTCATTGAGCCAACATTCGGGGTCCCCCACGCACCCACCTAGCTAAATAGGGATCGGTTTTTAATATATCCCAATGGTTATGGAAAATTTAAATTATTATATTGGGTTACGTATCTTACCTCCGAGGTCTGCCGTTTCTTGTACCTAGGGATGAGCAATCCTGCTCTGGGGGTCCTCCTTGCACGTTCAAAAGCCCTGTGAACTATCTCTTTGGGATATCCCCTTCTAATGAACTGACGTGAAAGATCTCCAGCCTGTCGTAAGAATTCCACTTCCTCCGAGCAATTCCTGCGTAATCTAAGAAATTGCCCGACGGGTATGCCTTGTTTCAGACTAGTAGGGTGAAAGCTATTGTAGTGTAGATGTCTCCTTGCGGAATAGGCTCGTACCTATAGAACCATCTTCATTAATAGTGATGCTGAGGTCTAAAAACGTGACCTGTTTGGCCGGAGGCTGAGCCGTAAGAAAAATATTGAATTCATTAGCATTTAAATGGTTTAAGAATTCATCAAATTCTGCTATCGTGCCCTGTCAAACCACCAGCACATCGTCAATGTAGCGATGCCACCCTAGTACGTGCCGGTGAAAATCCAAATTGTCCTCGTGGAACACAATTTCCCTCTCACCCACCACCCCAAAAAGAGATTGGCCACCGAGGGGGCACACCGTGCCCCCATCGCGACGCCACAGATCTGTCGATAAAACTCCCCATCAAAGGTGAAAAAATTGTGCGCCAGCACAAATTCGAGTAAGGTCAAAATAAACTCCTTTGGGGTGGGGGGGTTCTGTCCGCTCATATTGAGGAAGTACCGGCACATACGGGGGGCATGCGCATTCGATATGCTGGTGTAGAGGGCTTCAACGTCCATAGTAGCTAAAAGTACATCATCGGATGGAGTTTAAACAGTTTAGTAAATCCAAGGAGTCTCGTACGTAGGAGTTTAAAGAGGTAACAAAGGGTTGCAAGTGGCGGTCGATGAATATGCACGCCTTTTCGGTCAAACCCCCGATGCCCGCCACAATGGGTCTTCCCGGAGGGCATCGGGGGTTCTTGTGTATTTTCGGTAATATATAGAAAGTGGCCACCCCAGGAAATTCCACCGTCAAGAAATCCCGGGTACCACGACTAATAGTGCCACCAGACCAAGCCTCTCCAACAAGTACATCATACTCCTGTTTGTAGACCCTCAATGGGTTCGCCAATAATCTCTCATAGTTGGATGTATTCTGCAGCTGTCTCAGGGCCTCCGTGCGATAATAATCACGTGACATCACAACAATGTTGCCGCCTTTATCGGCTTCCTTTATTACAATGTCTGCACGTGCATGGAGGCCCGAGACAGCTTCTAACTCACATTCAGAAACATTAGATGGTCTCCGTGAGGCAGGAAGTTTTTGAATCTGATCACTCACTACACGAAAAAATGTATACACCGCTGGGCTAAGTGACCACGGCGGCATATATTTGGATGGTCTACAGAGTCGTTTAACTGTGCTTACCTCAGGTGTGGGTCATCCAAGGCCTCTCCGTCCCGCCAGGAAAATTGAGTCATCACTACTGGTGAAGATTCGAACTGTTTTTTCAATAACGGCAGAATAGGTACAAATCTTTAATGGCCAAAAATGTGTCGAGCTTATTATAGGGTACAAACGTCAATCCCTTCTGTAAGACAGATTCTTCATGGGGGGTCAGAGGTACACCAGAGAGGTTTATGACTGTTAATTCATGACAAGCCGTAGTGTAGTGTAAATAGATGTGTTAATAAAAATTGCATATATTCTTTTTGATACAAATAGTGGTGCCACTGATTTTGTAGGGGTGGTTCTTTGGGGATTTGTGGGATCCCGCAGGGATTAATTAAAAAACAAATAATTACAGGGGGGGGGGGAGACAAAAAGGGGACATTTTTGTTGCCGGCTTTTGGACCCATTCTATTTGAATAATGTCTTTTTGCAGGGGAGGTCTCCAGAACTGCACACAGTATTCTAGCTGTGGCCTCACCAGGGCTCTATACAGTGGCATCACAGCCTCCCTCTTCCTACAGGTGATGCCTCGAGCTATGCAGCCGAGCATCCTGCTTGCTTTTCCCACTGCCTGGCTACACTGTCCAATCATCTTGCAGCTTTCAGTAATCAGTACCCCTAAATCTCTCTCCTCCGAGGTCCTGGATAACACAGCGCTGCCCATACGGTGCTCAGAACATGGATTCCTTCTACCCAAGTGCAGGATTTTACATTTAGAGACATTAAACTCTAGTTTCCACAGTTTTGACCATCTATCCAGTAAAGCTAAATCATTTTCCATGTTGCAGACACCTCCAGGAATATCCACCCTTCTCCTATGTCACTTACAAATATATTAAAAAGAATGGGACCCAGGACAGAGCCTTCTCCTATGTCACTTACAAATATAATAAAACGAATAAGACCAAGGACAGAGCCTTCTCCTATGTCACTTACAAATATATTAAAACGAATGGGGCCTAGGACAGAGCCTTCTCCTATGTCAGTTACAAATATATTAAAAAGAATGGGACCCAGAACAGAGCCTTCTCCTATGTCACTTACAAATATATTAAAAAGAATGGGGCCCAGGACAGAGCCTTCTCCAATGTCACTTACAAATATATTAAAAAGAATGGGAGCCAGGACAGAGCCTTCTCCTATGTCACTTACAAATATATTAAAAAGAATGGGGCCCAGGACAGAGCCTTCTCCTATGTCACTTACAAATATATTAAAAAGAATGGGACCCAGGATAGAGCCTTCTCCTATGTCACTTACAAATATATTAAAAAGAATGGGGCCCAGGACAGAGCCTTCTCCTATGTCACTTACAAATATATTAAAAAGAATGGGGCCCAGGACAGAGCCTTCTCCTATGTCACTTACAAATATATTAAAAATAATGGGGCCCAGGACTGAGCCTTCGCCTATGTCACTTACAAATATATTAAAAAGAACGGGGCCCAGGACAGAGCCTTCTCCTATGTCAGTTACAAATATATTAAAAAGAATGGGACCCAGGACAGAGCCTTCTCCTATGTCACTTACAAATATATTAAAAAGAATGGGGCCCAGGACAGAGCCTTCTCCAATGTCACTTACAAATATATTAAAAAGAATTGGAGCCAGGACAGAGCCCTCTCCTATGTCACTTACAAATATATTAAAAAGAAGGTGGCCCAGAACAGAGCCTTCTCCTATGTCACTTACAAATATAATAAAAAGAATGGGACCCAGGACAGAGCCTTCTCCTATGTCACTTACAAATATATTAAAAAAAAAGGTGGCCCAGAACAGAGCCTTCTCCTATGTCACTTACAAATATAATAAAAAGAATGGGGCCCAGGACAGAGCCTTCTCCTATGTCAGTTACAAATATATTAAAAAGAATGGGACCCAGGACAGAGCCTTCTCCTATGTCACTTACAAATATATTAAAAAGAATGGGGCCCAGGACAGAGCCTTCTCCAATGTCACTTACAAATATATTAAAAAGAATTGGAGCCAGGACAGAGCCTTCTCCTATGTCACTTACAAATATATTAAAAAGAATGGGGCCTAGGACAGAGCCTTCTCCTATATCACTTACAAATATATTAAAAAGAATGGGGCCTAGGACAGAGTCTTCTCCTATGTCAGTTACAAATATATTAAAACGAATGGGACCCAGGACAGAGCCTTCTCCTATGTCACTTACAAATGTATTAAAAAGAATGGGGCCCCGGACAGAGCCTTCTCCTATGTCACTTACAAATATAATAAAATGAATGGGACCCAGGACAAAGCCTTCTCCTATGTCACTTACAAATATATTAAAAAGAATGGGGCCCAGGACAGAGCCTTCTCCTATGTCACTTACAAATATATTAAAAAGAATGGGGCCCAGGACTGAGCCTTCTCATATGTCACTTACAAATATATTAAAAAGAATGGGGCCCAGGACAGAGCCTTCTCCTATGTCACTTACAAATATAGTAAAAAGAATGGGACCCAGGACTGAGCCTTCTCATATGTCACTTACAAATATATTAAAAAGAATGGGGCCCAGGACAGAGCCTTCTCCTATGTCATTACAAATATATTAAAAAGAATGGGGCCCAGGACAGAGCCTTCTCCTATGTCACTTACAAATATATTAAAAAGAATGGGACCCAGGACCGAGCCTTCTCCTATGTCACTTACAAATATATTAAAAAGAATGGGGCCCAGGACAGAGCCTTTTCCTATGTCACTTACAAATGTATTAAAAAGAATGGGGCCCCGGACAGAGCCTTCTCCTATGTCACTTACACACATATTACACAGAATGGGGCCCAGGACAGAGCCTTCTCCTATGTCACTTACAAATATATTAAAAAGAATGGGACCCAGGACAGAGCCTTCTCCTATGTCACTTACAAATATATTAAAAAGAATGGGGCCCAGGACAGAGCCTTCTCCTATGTCACTTACAAATATATTAAAAAGAATGGGACCCAGGACAGAGCCTTCTCCAATGTCACTTACAAATATATTAAAAAGAATGGGGCCCAGGACAGAGCCTTCTCCTATGTCACTTACAAATATATAAAAAAGAATGGGGCCCAGGACAGAGCCTTCTCCTATGTAACTTACAAATATATTAAAAAGAATGGGGCCCAGGACAGAGCCTTCTCCTATGTCACTTACAAATATATTAAAAAGAATGGGGCCCAGGACAGAGCCTTCTCCGATGTCACTTACAAATATATTAAAAAGAAAGGGGCCCAGGACAGAGCCTTCTCCTATGTAACTTACAAATATATTAAAAAGAATGGGGCCCAGGACAGAGCCTTCTCCTATGTCACTTACAAATATATTAAAAAGAATAGGGCCCACGACAGAGCCTTCTCCTATGTCACTTACAAATATATTAAAAAGAATGGGGCCCAGGACAGAGCCTTCTCCTATGTCACTTACAAATATATTAAAAAGAATGGGACCCAGGACAGAGCCTTCTCCTATGTCACTTACAAATATATTAAAAAGAATGGGGCCCAGGACCGAGCCTTCTCCTATGTCACTTACAAATATATTAAAAAGAATGGGGCCCAGGAGAGAGCCTTCTCCTATGTCACTTACAAATATATTAAAAAGAATGGGGCCCAGGACAGAGCCTTCTCCTATGTCACTTACAAATATAGTAAAAAGAATGGGGCCCAGGACAGAGCCTTCTCCTATGTCACTTACAAATATATTAAAAAGAATGGGGCCCAGGACAGAGCCTTCTCCTATGTCACTTACAAATATATTAAAAAGAATGGAACCGAGGACAGAGCCTTCTCCTATGTCACTTACAAATATATTAAAAAGAATGGGGCCCAGGACAGAGCCTTCTCCTATGTCACTTACAAATATATTAAAAAGAATGGAACCGAGGACAGAGCCTTCTCCTATGTCACTTACAAATATATTAAAAAGAATGGGACCCAGGACAGAGCCTTCTCCTATGTCACTTACACATATATTAAAAAGAATGGAACCCAGGACAGAGCCTTCTCCTATGTCACTTACAAATATAGTAAAAAGAATGGGGCCCAGGACTGAGCCTTCTCCTATGTCACTTACAAATATATTAAAAAGAATGGGGCCCAGGACAGAGCCTTCGCCTATGTCACTTACAAATATAGTAAAAAGAATGGGGCCCAGGACTGAGCCTTCTCCTATGTCACTTACAAATATATTAAAAAGAATGGGGCCCAGGACAGAGCCTTCGCCTATGTCACTTACAAATATATTAAAAAGAATGGGGCCCAGGACAGAGCCTTCTCCTATGTCACTTACAAATATATTAAAAAGAATGGAACCCAGGACAGAGCCTTCTCCTATGTCACTTACCAATATATTAAACAGAATGGGACCCAGGACCGAGCCTTCTCCTATGTCACTTACAAATATATTAAAATGAATGGGGCCCAGGACAGAGCCTTCTCCTATGTCACTTACAAATATATTAAAAAGAATGGAACCCAGGACAGAGCCTTCTCCTATGTCACTTACAAATATATTAAAAAGAATGGGACCCAGGACAGAGCCTTCTCCTATGTCACTTACACATATATTAAAAAGAATGGAACCCAGGACAGAGCCTTCTCCTATGTCACTTACCAATATATTAAAAAGAATGGGACCCAGGACCGAGCCTTCTCCTATGTCACTTACAAATATATTAAAATGAATGGGGCCCAGGACAGAGCCTTCTCCTATGTCACTTACAAATATATAAAAAAGAATAGGACCCAGGACAGTGCCTTCTCCTATGTCACTTACAAATATATTAAAAAGAATGGGACCCAGGACAGAGCCTTCTCCTATGTCACTTACAAATATATTAAAAAGAATGGGGCCCAGGACAGATCCTTCTCCTATGTCACTTACAAATATATTAAAAAGAATGGGGCCCAGGACAGAGCCTTCTCCTATGTCACTTACAAATATATTAAAAAGAATGGGGCCCAGGACAGAGCCTTCTCCTATGTCACTTAGAAATATAGTAAAAAGTATGGGGCCCAGGACAGAGCCTTCTCCTATGTCACTTACATATATATTAAAAAAAATAGGGCCCATGACAGAGCCTTCTCCTATGTCACTTACAAATATATTAAAAAGAATGGGGCCCAGGACAGAGCCTTCTCCTATGTCACTTACAAATATATTAAAAAGAATGGGACCCAGGACAGAGCCTTCTCCTATGTCACTTACAAATATATTAAAAAGAATGTGGCCCAGGACAGAGCCTTCTCCTATGTCACTTACAAATATATTAAAAATAATGGGACCCAGGACTGAGCCTTCTCCTATGTCACTTACAAATATATTAAAAATAATGGGGCCCAGGACTGAGCCTTCTCCTATGTCACTTACAAATATATTAAAAAGAATGGGGCCCAGGACAGAGCCTTCTCCTATGTCACTTACAAATATATTTAAAAGAATGGGGCCCAGGACAGAGCCTTCTCCTATGTAACTTACAAATATATTAAAAAGAATGGGACCCAGGACAGAGCCTTCTCCTATGTCACTTACAAATATATTAAAAAGAATGGGACCCAGGACAGAGCCTTCTCCTATGTCACTTACAAATATATTAAAAGGAATGGGGCCCAGGACAGAGCCTTCTCCTATGTCACTTACAAATATATTAAAAAGAATGGGGCCCAGGACCGAGCCTTCTCCTATGTCACTTACACACATATTACACAGAATGAAGCCCAGGACTGAGCCTTCTCCTATGTCACTTACACACATATTACACAGAATGGGGCCCAGGACTGAGCCTTCTCCTATGTCACTTACAAATATATTAAAAAGAATAGGGCCCACGACAGAGCCTTCTCCTATGTAACTTACAAATATATTAAAATGAATGGGGCCCAGGACAGAGCCTTGAGATCTCCAAAGCCAGCCATGTAACAGCTGTGATTATCATCATCATTTTTATCATTTACAAGAGCGTCTGTTTTTATACTCAAATATCTTTAAAAGAAATGTGAAGTGATAAGGGAACGTGAATAAAAGAACTGAAAGGCATTTAAATGAGTTTCCTGTCAGTCACTATCAGCTGTAAATGTGATTATGGTTTAACGTATCTGTATCTTCTAAAAATAAGAGATTTTGTTTGATTCTCCAGCGCAATGTAAAACACTTATTTAAATCCTTATTCTCAGCGCAGGCGTCAGCTGGCGTCCAACCTCCGACAGAAATCATAAAATATACAATCAGCATTTCCAAAGCTTGCCAAACAGCGCCGGGCAATATCCAGGAGGATTTCCTGCCAAGAGAGAAAAGGTTAGAAATATACAAAAATGCTTGGAAATATGTTAATAGAAACAGTCGGCGGAAGCTTCTCAATGGTCGGAGAGACGAAGGAGATATTTAAAATGTATGAAAAATGTTAATGAAACCTAATTTTTGGATCTCTTGATAGGTTCAGGCTGTTTATAGTCAGTAAACAAGATAGCGATGATACGGGGAGGCCGATTCATTAATAGCGGCAGGTAGCGACAGTTGAGCGACTGTAGCGGCATTTTCACAGCGCCCGCTAGTAGTCGCTGTGCTTGGCCGTTGTTCGGTTGTTGACAGCGACTCAGTCGGTGTGCAGTAATGTTGAATACGGGGTGACGAGTCGCTATTTGACAGGTTCCGCGCTGTATGGGAGCGCATGATAGCGACTGGTCAGAGCGACCGGCTCCCACCATATTCATCAAAAAATCACGCTCAAAAAATTCTCGCGCTGTGAAATGCATGTTTAAACCCCAGAGCGCTGGCGGCGATGTGTTAAAAGTAGTTTTTTAACCCCCAAACAACCATATTTTTGGAAACCAAAAAAAAAAAATTTTGAAAGAATTTAGTAATATGAATACATTAATATCAGACCTGTAATATCAATTCTGCACAAATTTTTTTTTTATTTTTTTTTTACCTTAAAAAAATTATCTAACATTGCAGAAGTGGTCACAGAATTTTTCACATTTAAAAAAAAAAAAAAAAAAAAAAAACATTAATAACAATTAATTATGAATATTTAAAGATTGTTCCATTGAAATGCATTGGAGAGCGCCAGGTAGCGAGAGGTCATACCTGTCGCTGTTCAAGGTCGGACGCTGGCGCTGTGGGCTGAGGCTGGAATAATGATGAATGAGTCGCTATATGGCGCTATCTCAGTCGCTAAGCAGGATTGGCTTGATAAATGTGTGATTGTGGTGGGGAGCCGGCGTTCTCGTGGCGGGGCCCGTCATTGCCGACCGCTCACCAGTCGCTACCTGTCGCTATTCCTTCATAAATAAGGGCCTAAGTAACTAGTGATGAGTAGCGCCAGGAGAATCCGAACCGCAAAGTTTGGGTTGGTAATGAACATTACGAGTTAAACTTCCCGAACACGCATTTCAGCCAGAAGTCCTTGTTCAAGTTCGGTGTTTGGCTGAGCAGCACATCTACCGGCCTTTAACCTCTAGCGGCGAGAGCGGGATGCGCCTTAAACTAATGCAGAGCGTACAGCACCTACTGTAGGATGTGTCTGTACACTTACCTGAGCCGGTGATCGGGGTGGGCGTTCTTTTCTCAGCCGGGGCTTCATTATGATGGCCTCCCCCATGATTGTGGACCCGATCACCGGCTCAGGTAAGTGTGCAGCTGCTTCCTATGTTCTGCACACTGTGCATTAGGTTAAAGCTCGCTGTTCTCATTTGTCCCTCTTTGAGGTGTAACATGCAGATCTGCAGCAATAAATGATTCATTTGCCTATTCAAAGTGTTTCTATTGTTGTAACTGTTACAATGTATCTCCTATCCATCCCTAATAATAAATGATTCATTTGCCTATTCAAAGTGTTTCTATTGTTGTAACTGTTACATCCTATCTCCTATCTATCCCTCAATGAGGGGATGTGGCTTCATATATCCCTCGATGAGGCGGTGTGGCTTCACCCATCCATCAATGAGGGGCGTGGCTTCATTTACATATTGTCCCTCTTTGAGGTGTAACATGCACATCTGCAGCAATAAATGATTCCTTTTCCTATTCAAAGTGTTTCTATTGTTGTAACTGTTACATCCTATCTCCTATCCATCCATCACTGAGGGGGTGTGGCTTCATCCATCCCTCAACGAGGGAGTGTGGCTTCATCCATACCTCAATGAGGGGGTGTGGCTTCATCCATTATTTAATACGTGGGTGTGGATTAATTTACATATCATCTCTCTTTGAGGTGTAACATGCAGATCTTCAGCAAGAAATGATTCATTTGTCAATTCAAAGTGTTTCTATTGTTGTAACTGTTACAATGTATCTCCTATCCATCCCTCACTGAGGGGGTGTGGCTTCATCCATCCCTCAATGAGGGGGCGTGGCTTCATCCATCCCTCAATGAGGGGGCGTGGCTTCATCCATACCTCAATGAGGGGGTGTGGATTCATCCATTCCTTAATAAGTGGGTGTGGCTTAAATGATGGAGATCTGCATCAATAAATGATTAATTTGACCATTCAAAGTGTTTCTATTGTTGTAACGGTTACAATGCATCTCCTATTCATCCCTAAATGAGGGGGCGTGGCTTCATACATCCCTCAATGAGGGGGCGTGGCTTCATCCATCCCTCAATTAAGGGGTGTGGCTTCATCCATTCTTCAATGAGGGTAAGTGGCTTCATTTACATATCATCCTTCTTTGAGGTGTAACATAAATTATGTAATAAAATAAATAATTAATTTGCCTATTCAAAGTGTTCATAGTGTTGTAAGTGTTGCATCCTGTCTCCAATCCTAAATTGGGGGGGGGTGGCTTCATCCATCCTTCAATGAGGAGGCGTGTCTTAATTTACATATTGTCCCTCTTTGAGGTGTAACATGCAGATCTGCAGCAATAAATGATTCATTTGTCTATTCAATGTGTTTCTATTGTTGTAACTGTTACATTCTATCCCCTATCCTTCCCTCAATGAGGGGGCGTGGCTTCATAATCTCACAATGAGGGGGCGTGGTTGCATTTGCATATCATCCCTCTTTGAGGTGTAACATGCAGATCTGCATCAATAAATGATTCATTTGCCTATTCAGTGTTTCTATTGTTGTATCTGTTTCAATGTATCTCCTATCAATCCCTCAACGAGGGGGCGTGGCTTCATTAATCCCCCAACGAGAGGGCATGGCTTTATCCATCCCACGCTGATGGGCGTGGTTTCATTTGCATATCATCCCTCTTTGAGGTGTAACATGCAGATCTGCAGCAATAAATGATTCATTTGCCTATTCAATGTGTTTCTATTGTTGTAACTGTTACAATGTATCTCTTATCCATCCCTCAATGAGGGGGCGTGGCTTCTTCCATCCCTCAATGAGGGGGCGTGGCTCAATTTAACAAATGTCCCCCTTTCCCACCCTAAAAAGTTGTGATCCATGGTTGTATTATAAATGGCTGTTTATTGGGGTCAGCAGACTGTCGCGGCTCTGAAAGGACGATTCTACCTGAACTCTGAAATTTACGTCTTATCTGCAACGCCGTAATGAAGTTGTTTCCTCAAAAGTCCAAAGGTCCGGCCGGAGGGAAGAAAATCAATGCGGCAATTTTTTGAAGCCTTGATAAACGATTTTATACTAAATGTGATGCTTCCATATCCACCTTCATCTGGAGGAAATGCGCTTTACGTCGGCACTTCGGACGAGGAATATCGACAGCGTTTCTTGGCTTTATTTTCTTTTCCCAGAGATCAATACGTCCGACTATAAGGGATGAGTTAGACTAACATGAGAAATGAAGAAAAACTCCAACATGTCAAAACATCGAGGCCTAGTTATAAAGAAGCACAAGGCCATTCCTGTCTGAGGGGTTTATTCATCAAGGGATAGAGCCAGATAGCACCTCGCAGCGGCAGGCCGCATCTGCTGAACGCCGAGTGCTGTACGCGAAACCACATTAATGAAGGCGATTCTGTTGAGCGACTCTAACAGCGCCATGTAGCGTCACATGTATCATTACAGGCAGCTCAGTGTATAGCACCTCTAACAGCGCCATGTAGTGTCACATGTATTATTAAAGGCAGGTCAGTGTATAGCGCCTCTAACAGCGCCATGTAGCGTCACATGTATTATTACAGGCAGGTCAGTGTATAGCACCTCTAACAGCGCCATGTAGCGTCACATGTATTATTACAGGCAGGTCAGTGTATAGCACCTCTAACAGCGTCATGTAGCGTCACATGTATTATTACAGGCAGGTCAGTGTATAGCACCTCTAACAGCGTCATGTAGCGTCACATGTATTATTACAGGCAGGTCAGTGTATAGCGCCTCTAACAGCGTCATGTAGTGTCACATGTGTTATTACAGGCAGGTCAGTGTATAGCACCTCTAACAGCGTCATGTAGCGTCACATGTATTATTACAGGCAGGTCAGTGTATAGCACCTCTAACAGCGTCATGTAGCGTCACATGTATTATTACAGGCAGGTCAGTGTATAGCACCTCTAACAGCGCCATGTAGCGTCACATGTATTATTACAGGCAGGTCAGTGTATAGCACCTCTAACAGCGCCATGTAGCGTCACATGTATTATTACAGGCAGGTCAGTGTATAGCACCTCTAACAGCGTCATGTAGCGTCACATGTATTATTACAGGCAGGTCAGTGTATAGCGCCTCTAACAGCGTCATGTAGTGTCACATGTATTATTACAGGCAGCTCAGTGTATAGCACCTCTAACAGCGCCATGTAGCGTCACATGTATTATTACAGGCAGGTCCGTGTATAGCACCTCTAACAGCGCCATGTAGCGTCACATGTATTATTACAGGCAGGTCAGTGTATAGCGCCTCTAACAGCGCCATGTAGCGTCACATGTATTATTACAGGCAGGTCAGTGTATAGCACCTCTAACAGCGCCATGTAGTGTCACATGTATTATTACAGGCAGGTCAGTGTATAGCGCCTCTAACAGCGCCATGTAGCGTCACATGTATTATTACAGGCAGGTCAGTGTATAGCACCTCTAACAGCGTCATGTAGCGTCACATGTATTATTACAGGCAGGTCAGTGTATAGCGCCTCTAACAGCGTCATGTAGCGTCACATGTATTATTACAGGCAGGTCAGTGTATAGCACCTCTAACAGCGTCATGTAGTGTCACATGTATTATTACAGGCAGGTCAGTGTATAGCGCCTCTAACAGCGCCATGTAGCGTCACATGTATTATTACAGGCAGGTCAGTGTATAGCGCCTCTAACAGCGCCATGTAGTGTCACATGTATTATTACAGGCAGGTCAGAGTATAGCGCCTCTAACAGCGTCATGTAGCGTCACATGTATTATTACAGGCAGGTCAGTGTATAGCGCCTCTAACAGCGCCATGTAGCGTCACATGTATTATTACAGGCAGGTCAGTGTATAGCACCTCTAACAGCGCCATGTAGCGTCACATGTATTATTACAGGCAGGTCAGTGTATAGCACCTCTAACAGCGCCATGTAGTGTCACATGTATTATTACAGGCAGGTCAGTGTATAGCGCCTCTAACAGCGCCATGTAGCGTCACATGTATTATTACAGGCAGGTCAGTGTATAGCGCCTCTAACAGCGCCATGTAGCGTCACATGTATTATTACAGGCAGGTCAGTGTATAGCACCTCTAACAGCGCCATGTAGCGTCACATGTATTATTACAGGCAGGTCAGTGTATAGCACCTCTAACAGCGCCATGTAGCGTCACATGTATTATTACAGGCAGGTCAGTGTATAGCGCCTCTAACAGCGTCATGTAGCGTCACATGTATTATTACAGGCAGGTCAGTGTATAGCACCTCTAACAGCGCCATGTAGCGTCACATGTATTATTACAGGCAGGTCAGTGTATAGCGCCTCTAACAGCGTCATGTAGCGTCACATGTATTATTACAGGCAGGTCAGTGTATAGCGCCTCTAACAGCGTCTGGTAGCGTCACATGTATTATTACAGGCAGGTCAGTGTATAGCGCCTCTAACAGCGTCATGTAGCGTCACATGTATTATTACAGGCAGCTCAGTGTATAGCGCCTCTAACAGCGTCATGTAGCGTCACATGTATTATTACAGGTGGCTCAGTGTATAGCGCCGGCGCTGTAGCTTCCAGAGCCAGGTATTACCTTTCGCTCATTGTCGCTCTCCCATACATTTCAATGGCCTTTCATTTACTTGTGTTTAAACAGCATATTTGACATTTTTAATTTTTGCTCCAATCATTGTGTGACGTCTCCTGGCTGCAAACAAACACTTTTTAGAAATATTTTGGACTTTTTATATTTTCATGCAGAATTGTCATTACAGATCTGACACTAAAGTGTTAATGTCACAATATAACAATGTCATTCCTTGTGTTTTCGCTTTGTTACTGGTGGATATGTGTTCAAATACAGACTTTAGTCACACAGCGTCTGGCGCTCTATGCTACAGCGCCCAGCTTTAGAGCGCCGGCGCTGTGTGTGCCTCCTTTTTTGATAAGTATGGCATGGAGCGCGGACGCATTGAGCTGGTGCTACCTCTCTCCCTGCAGCGCTGTACTGGTGTTAGAGCGCATTCATCAATGCCGGCCAGGTTACTACAGCAACTGAGGAGCTCTGTTACAGCGCCCGATACCCGCTTACAGCGTCTACTAGCGGTCGCTCTAAGCGCCGCTATACAGACGCTCATGTGGCAATACCTGGCGTTAGTAATGAATCAGCCTCCACGTTTCTTGCTGTGTTATAATTACTTTATCACTCTTTTGATTGCATAGTTCTGTTTGGATGTTCATTTTTCCTCTCTCCTTTCCAGACAAGTTATAGTGGATCAAATTGGTCCACGGTTAGATTTGTTACAGTAAAAGCGGCGGAATAAAACAATATGGGAACAGAATCCTAAAAAAAGCTGCACTTAAGCAAGAGAAGTCATCAAACTTTGCTAACGAAAAGTCCCCCGGAGGAAACTTAAACTCTCCTGATGAGGCCTAGAGCAATTTTTCGACAGCTGCGGTTTTCGAGTCCCTCCATTAAATGCTGATTCCGAGTTCATTTTCACTACCTAATGGCTTTCTTCCACTTAACATCTGTCCTCCATGCACTCTACATGACGAGTCACCGGTAATGGGGCCGACCATATTGTAGCAACATCAGATGGGAACGTTTTTTTTTGTCTCCTGGCTTCTATGGTAAAAGTCACTTTGTTATAGAAGAACTAAATGAAATGCATTAAAAAAAGGGGTTTCTAAAATACAAATCTAACTCACCGGAATGTTTGGACCCGCCCTCCAAGCCTCAACAAAAGATGTAAAAGTAAATAAAGACATGGAAGAACTTGTGGTTACCCATTAGTAATGGGCTTCAGATAGGAGCCAGTGATTTGACCCGCATCCCGATAATTCACTCTGCTTCGCCCCATCCTGGATACCGGCAAGATCTAGTTTAAAGTGGACTAAAACCCACGCCATTCGATTCCCTCCCTCCGGGGAATCCAAAACCGGGATGCCCCGCTGTGTGAAACCCCTCAGGTCACCTTGTTCACTTACCTTGCTTCCTGGTCCAATGGTGCATGCATGATCCCTCTAGCAGGGCGCGTGACCTCGACAGCCATATGTGAATGGTCAGCGCAGTGGGGGATGTGGCTGCCAGCGTGCTTGGAGCCGCTGGCCTTAGGCGCCGTTTAGATGGCGTAACGTCAGCGGACTGATTGGATGAGTGGCCGCACATGCGCCGTAGGACCGGGAAGAGGTGAGTTCTCTTCGCCGATCTGGGGGGTTTCATGTAGCGGGGCATCCCTAATCGGGGAGCCCGGGGGGAAAGGACCAAAACCCAGTATAGTCAAAATCCTGGGTTTTGGTCCACTTTAAATTATTGAGCACGCCACCCATCCATGCTGGCAGGTGGTGTGCCGGCCATCACTCACCTTGTAACAGGTTGGTGGATTAGGCACCACCCTGTTAAAGTGGACCAAAACCCAGGACTTAGACTGATGTGTGAAACCCCTGAGGTCGCCCGTACAAACTCACCTCTTCTTGGTCCTCCGACGCATGTGCGGCCACTCATCCATCCGTTGGACCTTAAAAGAAAGCGAGTCTATGGACGACCTGGAGGGTTTCAAACAGCTTTTGGATGCCCCGGGGGGGGGGGGGGGGTCCATCCGCCCAGGAATCTTATAGATTCCTGGGCCGATCTCTATGGGTTTTGGTCCACATTAAGGGTTAATTGTTGAATATACCCTGGACTCGATTTGGGGGCAGGGACACCTGGGGTTAAGGTCTCCTAGGCTATAAAGTATTAAATATAATAGTTTAGCCAGGTTACGTCCCTCAAACTCTCCTGGGTCTATGTAGGGATGACCTAGGGAATGCAAGCTGGACTGTAGCGTGGGCTAGAGAGGAGGAAGGAGACTGTGCCAGAAGAGTGGACGCAGGCTTTGGCCCTCGAGGGGGAACAGACCAAGGACCTAAAGGAATTAAAGACCAGAGGAATTAAAGCCCATGGAGGATGAAGGCAGTGCCGATGTGAGAGCTCTGGCCTTGGCCCTCGAGGGCTGCTGAGCGAGCATCCCTGTTGCGCTTCCCACCTGAGGGAGCCTTGGAGTGAGGAGGACTCCTGAAAGGTAGACCTGGTGGGGACCAATTCAGTCAGGGTGAGCATCCAGGCCATCCCTCGAATGCCAAAGACCCCTAGCCTGAAAGTCGAGACATTGCCTATTAAATGGGGCACCTTACCCATTAAAAGCATTGAGAGACTGTGTTGTGGTTTGTTCAGCAATTCTGCAAAGGTCTGGACCCATCTTGGACAGCTGCCTGAAGCCGGGGGAACTGAGTGAGTATCATTTCCCCTTTCCCTGGACCATGGATCTAGACTCTAAGTTCTGGACCTTCCCTTACCCCCTCCTTTGTGGACCCGCATCCCCCCTGGGGGCATCCTGCAGTTGGTGGGTGTCCCCGAATGTTACAATCTGTGGACTGGTATAGGGGTCCATTGGAGGGAATCCCCCTCCATGTCCCTCCCCTCCAGTGCCATAATTAGTCACTTGGGATGGGATTTCACAGAAGCAGCTCCTCTGTGGTATAAGTCTCTAAGTCCTTGCCCGGGTTGGCTGGGATTCGCTTGATGGGACACCAAGGAAGAAGGAGGGGACCCTCACCACAGATGCTGCCAATAGCACCCCCTCCACCAGCAGCGCCTACTGGACCAGGATGGGGCCCTCTACCTGACATACCTGCAGAGAGGACGCTGTCTGGTGGGGAACAGGAAAAAGGAAGATGTTATGATTTTTTTTATTTTAAATTAGTATTGGGTCCGAGGGACTCCTATAGCAGTTCACACGCTGTGGTGCACGGGGATATTGTATCCAGCTTTCAGAAGTACCAAATTCCAAATACTGCAAACTATTCAGCCAAAGGGCTTCCAAACTGGATTTTCCTCGCTTTGGTTCATCATTATTACTCACCACCTTCCATGGTTGAAGTTGCTTTGTCAAAAAATGACTTAATATATAAATACACAGCAAAAAAGTACCCCCCCCAAGGGCCAACAAGCCCGGGCACCAGGTATAAGGGCTGATAACTGTCACGGACCGGATGTGGCGGAACAGGTGTGGATTCGCTGTGACTGTGTTGCTGGTAGCGGGAACCGTGTCAAGGGAGCGGAGTCTAAGAGGCCACCGGTATTCACCAGAGCCCGCCGCAAGGCAGGTTGGTCTTGAAGCGGTGAGTGACCCCCAGGTCGCTACCCCCCAACAACGGCTCAGCCACACAGTCAGCCGAGGTACGGCGTGGTACAAAGGAGGCAGGCAAAGGCGATGTCAAGGTTCAAGCAGAGGTCGGGGCAGGTGGCACACTCTCGAGATCGAAGGTAAATAGCCAAAGGATCGGGACGGGCAGCGAAGGTTCAGAGTTGGGGACAGGCAAGGTCGGTACACGGGAGAGCAATACTGGAACGACTGACAATCAGCAACCATGGAGAGACCAAGATCCAAAGATGCAAAGGAAGTGCCCCTTAAATAGGAGAAGAGGAAGCAAGATTGAATGGCCGGACACCAATCAGTGTTGTACCGGGGCCTTTAAAAAAAAGGCGCGCGCGTCCCCGTCCTCTAGGGGGCACCGTATCGTCAGAGCAAGGAGGAGGACGAGCGGCCGCAGCAGGCGCGGCCAGCCGCCGCGCCGGAAGCCGCGGACCCGCCAACAGAGGCGGGCGAGAAGGGGGAAGGAGAGACACCGTGAGACGGACCCCCAGCGCCCGCCCGGGCAGCGGGAACAACAGAGGAGGTAAGGGGAGTGCCGCGAGATGGCCGCACGGCACTCGCCCTAACAATACCCAGGACTCAGAGGCTACGCTACCTGGCTCCTGGCCCTGCAAGTACACCAGTCCTTTTACCTTTAGGTATGGGTTTGGGGTAGCACCCTCTTCTATATTCCTGTGTCCTATATGGGGGTGCAGGTAGTCGGGCAGGATACTTCCATGTCATCCGCCAATGCCATCTAGTGACATGGCACCCTCCTACCCTGCAAACTGGTATGGGGTACCTGGAATCTGAGAGGGTGCCACTGGCCGCATACCCCTCCACTACCTCTAACTGTGGGCTGCCCATTCCAGACAATTTGAAAGGCTCTGCATGGGTGCATGCCTAGCGAGAGGTATGCTGTGGATGCGGCTGCAGACTGGAGGTGCAGTGAAAGCTTGTAGAAGAGTGGGGTTTCACACATCGGGCATCCCAAGTCAGGATGCCCCAAGATAAGTATGGATTTGGGGCAGCACCCTCTTCTATATTCCCATGTCCCATATGGGGGTGCAGGTAGTAGGGCAGGATACTTTCATGTAATCCGTCAATGCCATCTAGTGACATGGCACCCTCCTACCCTGCAAACTGGTATGGGGTACCTGGAATCTGAGAGGGTGCCACTCTCTGCATACCCCTCCACTACCTCTAGCTGTGGGCTGCCCATGCCAGCCATTTAGAAAGGCTCTGCAGGGGTGCATGCCTAGCGAGAGTTATGCTGTGGATGCGGCTGCACAGTGAAGATGCAGTGAAAGCTTGTAGAAGAGTGGGGTTTCACACATCGGGCATCCCAAGTCAGGATGCCCCATAAAGAGGTTAACTAACCCTTCAAGAGTCTAATTTACTAGAGGGGGTGGTTATGCTGACATATTCTGATAGTCCGGCGTGCCTGTTGTGGAGGCCGTAGGACAGCGCGTGCACAGCTGGCGGTGCGAGCCATGGGGTCTGGGACATCCCGCAATCCACATGGTCCCAAAAATGGATATAAGCGAACCACAGGTCAAGTTGGTCGTACTAAAATGTTGAGTGTCCCTTACTTTGCCATTTTCTTCTTCTCTCCATATACATTGTGGATTGCTAAAACATAAGTATGAACAGTGTATAATCTTATGTGACATAGATTGCTGGCTTCTTTTCTCTGCCTCCGCTGCTTGGGATGGCGATACAATGCGTAAGCTTTGTGTTTCTGTATTGTTAAAAACTCAATTAAAATATTGAAACAAAAAAAGATATTATTCACGAATAAGTAATGGTACCAACCTGCTCTGCGTATATTAACCATAGTGTAAAAGGTTCTCCGCATTTGATATCACTCCGCTGGCTGCTTGGTGGCCATGTTGCATTATAGGTCTCCAGCAGAGAAAAGCAGAAACCTCACCGGCACCAAGTTTGCATATTTCTTACTGTAATTTTCCCAGCAAATATTCCGCTTTCAATATTTTATAATGTGTATAAGTGCGTAACTGCTCCCTACATCACCATAACGACTCCAGGCAGAGCGCAAGCTCCTGCTAAATGTCCAAATGAACAGTTCCCATGTCTCTTCCATTATAAGTTGCTCTAGTTATTTGTTTTTTGGAATATCTTGTGTATGTTCGGGGCCCCGGGGATTGCTAATGGGCTCAGCAGGGGAGGGATTAGCTTTTTTTAAAAATTATGGATATGGTCAGCCTAGGCTGATAGGAGCCAGATGATATTAGGAATGCATCTCCTTGGTGCTTTATGAAGGTCATGTCTGGATTAACCCTTAAAGAGGAACATTTGAGGTCATGGGGAGCTAGAAAAAACTCCCCAGACCTGGATTGCCCGGCCCCCCTGCCCCTCTGGTTTACAAAAATATCAAATTAAACTTGCCTCTCCACTCACATCGTGCACCCCTCCGCCCCGCCATCGCCCTCCTCCAGGAATCCCGGCATACACCGCCCCGCCCCTCAGATCTCGTGCATTTGCAGTGTCATTGCATAGGCTGCAATGACACTCAGGCGATATCTAAGGAGCGGCGCGCGACATTGGAAGAGAAGACGGCGACAGGTTAGGCCGGCTAAGCGTGTAGCCGTCCCTCTGTGGGTTGGTATAGGGGTCCCTTGGATCCCTAAGCAGTTCACAAACAGAAGAAGTGCAGCCGCCATGCCGGTAGTGGGGTGGCACATGTCCTCCTTCCTTGGCATCCATCCAAGCTAATGCCAGGCTTCCAGGGCAGGAAGTCTTTTCTACCGCTGAGAAGGAGCCTTTATGTGACTAATGATGTTCCTGGAGGGGGGGACATGGAGGAAGATTCCAAGGGACCCTATACCAGTTCACACGTTGTGCCTGGAGCTATTGTATCCATCATTCGGGAATGCTGGATACGGGGGACTATCCGGCCAGGGGGCTTCTGAACTGGATTATCTGTATTCTGGCTCATCACTAATGAAGAGCCCTTAAAGAGGAAGATTAGAAGTCATGGAAAGTTAGTAAAAACTCCCCAGACCTGGATTGCCCGGCCCCCCTGCCCCTCCGGTTTACAAAAAGATCAAATTTAACTTACCTCTCCACTCACATCGTGCACCCCTCTGCTGCGCCATCGTTCTCCTCAAGGAATCCCGGCATGCACCGCCCCACCCCTCAGATCTCGTGCATAGGCTGCAATGACACTCGTGATATCTAAGGAGCGACGTGCGACATTGGAAGAGAAGACGGTGACAGGTTAGGCCGGCTAAGCGTGTAGCCGTCCCTCTGTGGATTGGTATAGGGGTCCCTTGGATCCCTAAGCAGTTCACAAACAGAAGATGTGCAGCCGCCATGCCGGTAGTGGGGGGGTCACATGTCCTCCTTCCTTGGCATCCAGCCAAGCTAATGCAAGGCTTCCAGGGCAGGAAGTCTTTTCTACTGCTGAGGAGGAGCCTCTATGTGACTAATGATGTTCCTGGAGGGGGGGGACATGGAGGAAGATTCCAAGGGACCCTATACCAGTTCACACGTTGTATCCATCATTCGGGAATGCTGGATACAGGGGACTATCCGGCCAGGGGGCTTCTGAACTGGATTATCCCTATTCCGGCTCATCACTAATGAAGAGGAACATTAGAGGTCATGGGGAGTTAGTAAAAACTCCCCAGACCTGGGTTGCCAGGCCCCTCTGCCCCTTCAGTTTACAAAATTATCAAATTTAACTCACCTCTCCACTCGCATCGTGCACCCCTCCGCTCCGCCATCGTCCTCTGCTGGGCAGCGCCATTTTGGAATCCCGGCATGTACCGCGCCGCCCCTCAGATCTCGTGCATTTGCAGTGTCATTGCATAGGCTGCAATGACACTCAGCGCAATGTCTAAGGAGCGGCGTGGGACATTGGAAGAGGAGACGGCGACAGGTTAGGCCGGGTAAACCTTTAGCCGTCTCTTTGGGATGGATAAGGAGGGGAGGGGGTGGAATCGGACCAATACTGCCGGATGTCTGCGTTTTAGATAACTCCGACATCCAAAAGGCAGTGATGGAGCGAGAAGGGATGTTTAAAGAGCAACATCATTAACATTAGACATTTTTAATCTTAAGTTTTCTTCAGAGTTTCCTAAGAGACTGATTTATTAATAGCCACATGTAGCGACAGTTGAGCGACTGTAGCGGTATTTTCACAGCGCCCGCTAGTAGTCGCTGTGCTTGGCCATTGTTCGCTTGTTGACAGCGACTCAGTCAGTTTGCCGTAATGTTGAATACAAGGTTCCAAGTCGCTATTTGACAGGTTCCGCGATGTATGGGAGTGCATGATAGCGACTGGTCAGAGCGACCGGCTTCCACCATATTCATCAAAAAATCACGCTTTAAAAAATTAAAGCGCTGTGAAACGCATGTTTAAACCCTAGAGCGCTGGAGGCGATGGGTTAAAAGTAGTATTTTAACCCCCAAACCACCATATTTTTGGAAACCAAAAAAAAAAAATTATTTTAAATAATTTAGTAATATGAATACATTAATATCAGACCTGTAATATCAATTCTGTACAATTTTTATTTTTATTTTTTTTTCCCTTAAAAAAATTATCTAACATGGCAGAAGTGGTCACAGAAATGTTCACATTTAAAAAAAAAAAAAAAAAAAAAAAAAACATTAATAACAATTAATTATTAATATTTAAAGGTTGTTCCATTGAAATGCATTGGAGAGCGCCAGGTAGCGAGAGGTCATACCTGTCGCTGTTCAAGGTCGGACGCTGGCGCTGTGGGCTGAGGCTGGAATAATGATGAATGAGTCGCTATCTGGCGCTATCTCAGTCGCTAAGCAGGATCGGCTTGATAAATGTGTGATTGTGGTGGGGAGCCGGCGTTCTCGTGGCGGGCCCGTCATTACCGGCCGCTCACCAGTCGCTACCTGTCGCTATCCCTTCATAAATAAGGGCCTAAGAGTAAATAGTATCCCTTGAGATATTTAAATTTTTTATTGAATCTTTGTTAATTGTTTTCCACCGAGACAGAAATTGTCTGGACATGAAAAAAAGGAGCGACCTGCAGCTTGATGATGCACCGTTTAGCGGCTTAGAATGAGGTCATGCGCTGTTGCGCAACATCCTGAAATTCGGCCACGCCATTGCCGCCGTTGTCAAATGGAACCTGTAGGGTTTAGTTACAGCCAAACGCTGCAATGCAGGAGATAAAGCGAGTCTTAAGTTCCGCCGCCGAGCCATTTTATTGCCGCACGGCTTCTCCATAAAGCCATCTAACAAATCAGCACGGAGACCGGAGAACTTTTGCCAAAGGTAAAAGTTCTGGCAGGAGCCGCTCCGACACGCCACGTCCGCGCACCGAGCCCGTCATTTCTGCCATTTCTGCCTCCCTAGCTGGAAC
Source organism: Gastrophryne carolinensis (assembly GCA_027917425.1). NCBI lineage: Eukaryota > Metazoa > Chordata > Amphibia > Anura > Microhylidae > Gastrophryne > Gastrophryne carolinensis. The sequence goes on from CM051240.1 coordinate 257,091,750, forward strand.
CGATTGCGGTAATAAGCTCTGATGTATTGAAATGAAGCTTTTAGATGCAGCCAGATCAGAGCAGCTGGGGCCGCGCAATGTTTTATTCAGGAAAACACAAAGGAAAGAAAATAACCTACAAGCCGCCGAGTCGGCGTGTGATTCACAATAACCATCAGAAACTCGCTTTTCATTCAGATCAGTATTTATGACACAGCACAATTTCGTGTACGGCGCAACGTTCATGTGGTCCTGTGGTGTTTTTTGTGCTTCTGTTATTATTTTATTATGTTATAAAGGAATAGAAAGGTGAAAATACAGAGAAAAATTGGTCCTGATGCAAGACATTTCTAATACAAGGATTCGAATAACAGTGATTAAAGGAGGACTATAGTCAGTGGCGGACTGGGGCCAAAAAATCAGCAATGGAGTTTACCAGTCCCTGACCGGCCTGAGACATCCCTGCTGAGCCCCCCCCCCCCCCCAACCATGATGCCAGGGCTAACCACAGTCAGTGTCGCGGCTCCCTTTTCCACTTGCCCCTTGTTGGCTCGGGAAAACCAGACCGTGAAGCTCTATATACAGTTGATTTACTACAATAAATATGAGGGGGGTATATATGAGGCCTGCTTTTTCCAATGGCTAAACATTGAGGTTATATCGTCCAAACAAGTAACACTTCCATGATTTAGTAAAATATAAGCTGAAAAATAGTTTGAATGGACTTAGGCCCTTATTTAACAAGGGATAGCGCCAGGTAGCGAATGGTGAGCGAACGGTAATGACGGTCACCGCCACGAGAACGCCGGCTCCCCTCCGCAATCACACATTTATCAAGCCAATCCTGCTTAGCGACTGACAGAGCGCCAGATAGCGAATCATTCATCATTATTCCAGCCTCACCCCACAGCGCCAGCGAGCAACCTTGAACAGCGACAGGTATGACCTCTCGCTACCTGGCGCTCTCCAATGCATTTCAATGGAGCAATCTTTAACTATTCATAATTAATTGCTATTAATGTTTTTTTTTTTTTTTTTTTTTAAATGTCAAAAATTCTGTGACCACTTCTGCCATGTTAGATATTTTTTTTTAGAGTTTAAAAAAAAAAATTGTGCAGAATTGATATTACAGGTCTGATATTAATGTATTCATATTACAAAATGTTTTGAAAAACTTGTATTTTTTTTTTTTTTTAAAATATGGTTGTTTGGGGGTTAAAAACTACTTTTAACCCATCGCCGCCAGCGCTCTGGGGTTTAAACATGCATTTCATGTGATTTGTTGATTTGTTAATGAATATGGTGGGAGCCGTTCGCTATGGCCATTCGCTGTCATGCGCTCCCATACAGCGCGGAACCTGTCAAACAGCGACTCCTAACCCCGTATTCAACATTACGGCAAACCGACTGAGTCGCTGTCAACAGCCGAACAACGGTAAGCACAGCGAATACTAGCGGCGCTGTGAAAATAACGCTACTGTCGCTCATCTGTCGCTACCTGTCGCTATTAATGAATCGGCCTCTTAGACTTCAAAGATAGGAGACCTTTAAGGATAATGCATATAAGCATAGTTGGATTATGAGCAGGGCGCAAGGGGCCTCCACCACTTGCCCTGGCTTGTGGGTACAGCGGGGCTTAGAGGCAGACTAAGGGGACAGGGATTGAATGTGGGTGTTGAAAGCAGCAGCCCAACTGGCCCCAAACCAGTGCACCCCACTGGGCATTGTCCCGGGTCTCTATAGTGAAAAAATGGTCGGATGATAAAAATCCATATAAATATGCTGGATTGCCAGAGGAGGGGGCATTTATACCCCCAGCATCATGAAATATCCAACCAGGCTTGTTGCTTTCTTTTAATGGAAGAAAGAGGCAATCAGATAGACCCAGACCCGTTTGCAAGGGAACCCCCTCACTCACAGGTGGTCACTAACTGCAATGGTAAAATAAAGGTCACATAGAACTCGTTCTCCACAAACACAGTTGGGTGTATGTCACAGACCCAGCCATTACACCCAGGACAACAGATGATGATAACAGATAATAATAATCCAATAGGCCAAAGTATGTCACGGTGCTTTCACGGCCTGGCGCCCAGGAGAAGTGGTGAGAGGACCACGCAGCGCGTCGGTGAGGTAAGTGGGGAGGACATCGGGCATAGATTAATGCATATATAACTGAGTTATCTGTATTATATTGGTGTGAGATAGTGACGCTTACCGGATAATATCACTGAGCATAGGAGCACTTTTATTAGTTAAACTTAAACCGGACCTTCAGCGTGATTTAATGAAAAGCCCAAACTCTTAAAAAACGGTTCCCCAACATCTAAAATTAATATATTTTACGTTTTTAGTCACTAACTTATTATTCTTTCCCCCACTGGGCTGCAACTCTGTTCAGGAATTTAGGATACGGGCGCCGCCATCTTGCCTCAGAAGCATCACACTTACTGAGGAGAGTGGGATAAGGTACAGGGGGATGGGTTATAGCTGTGCTTTGCTCAGACAGAGCAGGGCTGGGGTCAGATAAAGGTCAGCTATCCCAGAATGCAGAGCAGCACAGTCAGGAGGCACTTCCTGTTTGCAGGCTGCCTGATAAGATGGCGGCTTCCATAAGCCGCCATCTTGGATGCTTAAAGGCTCATAACATGCAGTAGATGCAGGTAGGATGATTATTAATGTGAGCAATCTGTATGTACAGGGTGTGGGAAACATATAAGATAGGCTCTTATTCAGAGTGAAGGTCTGGATTAATGTGGGCAATCTGTATGTACAGGGTGTGGGAAACATGTAAGATAGGCTCTTATTCAGAGTGAAGGTCTGGATTAATGTGGGCAATCTGTATGTACAGGGTGTGGGAAACATATAAGATAGGCTCTTATTCAGAGTGAAGGTCTGGATTAATGTGGGCAATCTGTATGTACAGGGTGTGGGAAACATATAAGATAGGCTCTTATTCAGGGTGAGGGTCCGCTTTAAAGTGGACCAACACCCAGGATTTTGACTATCCTGGGTTTTGGTCCACTTCGGCGGGGCACCCCGATCGGGGGTGCCCCGCTGTGTGAAACCCCCCAGAAACCCCAAAAAACTCACCTCTCAACGCTCCCACGTGAGCGCCGCAGCCAATCCCCGCCAACGTCCAGGCGGGGATCAGGAACGTCCAGGCCGCTTCCGCCGCCGCCGCCTCCCGCGCGTCACTCTCGACGCGCGCGCGCCCCCGCCGGCCATTCACAGAGGGCCGGCGCGGGCGCGCGCACGTCTGGAGGGGTGCGCGGGAGGCGGCGGCGGCGGAAGCGGCGGCGGATCAGGTAAGGTGTTTTTGGGGTTTCTGGGGGGTTTCACCCCGCGGGACATCCCGATCTCGGATGTCCCGCGGGGTGGGGGGTGATCGGCCCGGGAATCTTATAGATTTCCGGGCCGATCACCCCTGGGTGTTGGTCCACTTTAAGGGATAACGGCACTTTGGGCACTCGGCACTTTTATTAATTGCACATTTGCTATTTTGCACATTGTATCATTATAGTTTAATTATATATAGTTTCTCTGTTGGCACGAATATAGAGGTCACATTTTTATTCATTAATTTTATATAGGTATATGCACTAAGCACTTTATCCTATAAGCGTCGGCAAATACACACATTCTTTTTAATTATTTACAATTCAATTGGTGCTATAATAATTATGTATTCATATTTAAATTGATTAGTCCTAGAGTTCCTCCATTTTTAGTAAATGTTTTTTATAGTGTTATGTTTAGTGTTGTGTATGTCTATCTGTATATGTACTATTCTGCAATAAATTGAATGAATTGGATTATAGTGTGCGGCCATTGGTGTGGACACATAAGTGGGCTAGCCCTGGAATCCCACCACTTAAAAGAGGTGCAGACAGACAGACGGACAGACTGACACCGCTACTGATTTCTTTAACCAGTTTAGTTCCTTTTTATTTAATTGTTGGAAAGACAAAAGCTAATATCCCATCCACTAAAGAAAGCAGACTTTAACTTCAATCCAATGGACAGATCTCAGCACAGTTCAAAAGCTTTCAGATAATCCAAATCATCAAAACGCCTATTTAACTGTTAGTTTACAGTTCGCAGTTCAAAGTTTATCTTAGCAATGGGAGTAACAGGGCCTGAGCCACACAACTTCAATGGAACTTTCCCCTCCCGGAAAACTCAGTGATAATCAAAATCCTGAGTTTTGGTCCTTTCCCCCTGGGGCACCCCGATCGGTGTGAAACCCCCGAGATCACCAGCTCACCTCTTCCCGGTCCTACGACGCATGCGCGGCCGCTCGTCCAGTCAGCAACACACGGAGCCACTGACGCCATGTCGTCGCACAGGGAGCATGCCTGCGCTGGCATGCGCCCGGCTAGAGGGATAGCGGGGATGCGGCCGCGGCTCGCGCGTGCACATTGGACCCGGAAACAAGGTAATAAGTGTATGGGACGACCTGGGGTGTTTCACACAGCGGAGCCAGGCAGGAGACGCCGCTCCAGCTGATCCTCTCTCAGCAAACAGACATTTGGATTACACAGGACTTTTAATTGAAGAAGAACCATCCATTCACCGAAAACCGCGACACACGCAGAAGATTTTAACCATTTGAACACAGTGCGAAATAACACTGCAACGGACCTTTTCCATACAGATCTACTCCTCATCGCACCGCCATCCCCCGCCTGACCCCCTACCCTACCATTTGTATCTAAATAAGAGGCCGATTCATTAATAGCGCCAGGTAGCGCCAGATGAGCGACTGTAGCGTGATTTTTTCAGCGCCAGCCAGTATTCGCTGTGCTTGGCCGGCGTTAGCTTGATGACAGCGACTCAGTCGGTGTGCGGTAATGTTGAATACGGGCTGGGGGGTCGCTGTTTCACAGGTTCAGCGTTGTATGTGAGCGCCTGACAACGAATGGCCAGAGCGAACGGCTTGCTTCATATTCATTAACAAATCACGCTCCGAATTTGCTGTCGCTGTCCATTCCTTGTTTAAACCCCAGAGCGCTGGCGGTGATGGGTGTTGACTAGTTTTTAACCCCTAAACAACCATATTTTTTGATTGTAACATTATACATGTTTTTAGAATCATTTTGTAATATGAATACATTAATATCAGACCTGTTAGATTTTTTTTTTTTTTTTTTACTTTAAAAAAAATCCTAACATTGCAGAAGTGGTCTCCGAATTTTTGACATTAAAAAAAAAATAATACCAATTAATTATGAATAATTATAGATTGCTCCATTGAAATGCATTGGACATCGCCAGGGAGCGACAGCTCATACCTGGCGCTGTGAAGGAATTTGCAGCGGCGCTGTTCGGTCCAGGCGGCTTCATGATGAATGCCGCGCTAGCCGGCGCTCTCGCCGGCGCTAGCCTCATTTTGCTTGATAAATGCGTCATTGTGACCGCCGCCGGGCGTACTTGAGTCGGTAGTCACCGTTAGCTGCCGCTACCTGGCGCTCGTCAGACACTACCTGGCGCTCGTCAGACACTACCTGGCGCTATTAATGAATCGGCCTCCCCGTGTTTATACCGAACACAAGCTGTCAGACCTTTATTAACAGAAAGCAACCAATCCATCGTTGGAATTTACAACAAACAGCATTCAAGTTGGAGCCACAAACTTAAACACAGACGACCAGAAGAAGATTCTCCCCCGGTCAAAGCGTCATAACTTCATAGGTCCTGGGCAGGTCAAGCACCCCCGGGCCTCGGCGGTAAGTGCTTATGCACATTTTTTCCAGTATATTATACAGGGAGGCCAATTCATTAATAGCGCCAGGTAGCGACAGATGAGCGACAGTAGCGGTATTTTCACAGCGCCCGCTAGTATTCGCTGTGCTTGGCCGTTGTTCGGCTGTTGACAGCGACTCAGTCGGTGTGCGGTAATGTTGAATACGGGGTTAGGAGTCGCTATTTGACAGGTTCCGCGCTGTATGGGAGCGCATGACAGCGAACGGCCATAGCGAACGGCTCCCAGCATATTCATTAACAAATCACGCTCCAAAAATTCTCGCGCTGTGAAATGCATGTTTAAACCCCAGAGCGCTGGCGGCGATGGGTTAAAAGTAGTTTTTTAACCCCTAAACAACCATATTTTTAGAAAAAAAAAAAAAACAAGTTTTTCAAAACATTTTGTAATATGAATACATTAATATCAGACCTGTAATATCAATTCTGCACAAATTTTTTTTTTTTTTACCTTAACATTGCAGAAGTGGTCACAGAATTTTTGACATAAAAAAAAAAATTAAAAGCAATTAATTATGAATATTTAAAGATTGCTCCATTGAAATGCATTGGAGAGCGCCAGGTAGCGAGAGGTCATACCTGTCGCTGTTCAAGGTCGCTCGCTGGCACTGTGGGGTGAGGCTGGAATAATGATGAATGATTCGCTATCTGGCGCTCTGTCAGTCGCTAAGCAGGATCGGCTTGATAAATGTGTGATTGCGGAGGGTGTGATTGCGGAGGGGAGCCGGCGTTCTCGTGGCGGTGAGCGTCATTACCGTTCGCTCACCATTCGCTACCTGGCGCTATCCCTTGTTAAATAAGGGCCTCAGCTGATTAGCCTTCCACTGTATGTATACCAACTATAAACATTGCTGCATACCAATAAGGACTGTCTTTCATGATAAGTTCCCTTATAATTTTACAGCACATATCAAAACACCTCTTTTCCGGGAATCACCCCAGGAAGTGGTACAGTACCAATCCTCCTGGATTAAATCTTCCTTGAACAGACCCCTGTGGAAACCCCCCCCCCCCCCCCCTTTCCTAGCGCGCCACAACAGACATCCCTTCTCCCAACCGCCCACCAGCTCAGTTGGAAGTCTGGATCTCTAACACCAAGTGTATGGGATGACCTGGGGTGTTTCACACAGCGGGGCATCCCAATTTCGGATGTCCCGGGAGGAGGGAATCGATCGGCCCGGCAATCCTATAGATCCCCTGGTCGATCACGGTGGGTTTTGGTCCACTTTAAGGCAGGGAATTGCGCAGAACAGTATTCAGCAAGGGAGACCTCCTCCACCTCAGGGCTGTGGCTTATATGGTTCCACTCCAGTTCCGCTACATTTGAGCAGAATTTCCAGGGATCCTTTTGATTGTATGCAGCGGTTATTTTATGGAGGATTTTCATTTTTCGCATATCTCGATATCTACGCTTTGTTTAATGAACAAAAAGTATTGGATGTTGACTCATGATGATCTTTATTCTTACATTAAAAACTATTGTTCCGAAAACATTAATGTGCCTGGCATTGACCCTTGCTAGCGGCCAAAAAAAAAAGAGATAAGAAAAACACTCACCCAACCCCTCAATCGACCCGGCTGGGTCTTCTCTTCACCCAAGGGGCATCTGATCCCCCATTGGTGCTCTTACGGCTTTAGGATAGGACCCAAAAGAGCCTCCTCCGCTCCTGCCACCGCCGTTGAAAGCTCTAAAAAAAAAACAATAATAACTCACCTGTGGCCTCAATCCGTCCCATCAGGTCTCCTCTTAACCCCCCCCGGGCTCTTCCACAAAGGGGAGGGGCCAAAATAGGCCCTCTCGGCCTCTTCCACTGACGCACCGCTAGTCCTGACTTTTGTGGGCAGGGCAGATGATACCTGCCCGGGGCCCGAGGCGGTGCCAGGGTGCTCGTCTGAGACGGTTGGAGGGGCAAGGGGTTGTGATCCCTTGCTTCCCCTGCCACCCTGCTGGCTGTCATTGGATCACTGGACATCGGAGGATGGATTGAGTTAAATAAATAAATAAATGTTTTTTCCATGTGTTTTTTTACATTTTACAGTGTGAACTGGTAAGAGACCCATTAGACCCCTATACCAGTTCACAAGGCTTAGGGGGCTTGGGGGGCATACGAGCCTGGGCCATGAAGGCTGTGCGGCCTTGTAGCCTGCAGGGCAGGGGGGCCACCGAGTCTGGCCCCTGCGCCCTGTTCTACAAGCCCCTATAGCTGGACCCCGGGCTGGTTATGCTGGGTAGGGGGGTCCTCGGCCCTCAGGTCAATTTTTTGGGGGGGGAGGGGGGACCTTATGTTATTTTTTTAAAAGTAATCTCATGTTGCCCAGCAGGTATAAAAGGCTTCCAAGCAGCAGCAGCAGGGCAGAAGCCAGAGTGAACGACGTAGGATTCAGCCTGGGACACAGTGCTTGGGGATGGATGGGAGGTATGTATTAGAAAAAATAAATAAATACATTTTTTTTATGTGTGTGTGTCTTTTTTTGCATGTAACCCTTTGTGAACTGGTAAGGGTTCTATGAGACCCCTATACCAGTTCACAAGGCTTAGGGGGCTGGCAAGTCACCTGTGGCTAGTGGGTGACTTGCCATTAACTTTCAGACCCCCCATAACCTGTCTCCTCAAAACCAGGGGGGGGGCAGAAGAGCCCGGGGGCCATTTAGGCTGTGCGGGCTCGTAGCATGCAGGGCGGGGGCCATCGAGGCTGGCATCTTCACCCTGATCTACAAGCCTCCATAGCTATTCCTCCTGCTGGTTATGCTGGGTCGGGTGGGGGGACTTTTAAGATTTTTTAAGGCTTAAAGGCCCCCCCCGCCGTTTTTCTTCTGATTTAACCATTTAAAGTGTGGATAGTAGTTGTATTTTATTTGTAAATTTAAGTGCTCTTTTCAGCTTGGAGGGGTCTCCTGGGCAGGAACAGGGGGGGTCTACCAATACATATGTGGTAACATTTTAAATGGGAGAAATGGGACTTTTACATGCAATATGGTTTTCTTTACTAAAATAAATGTTTTGTTTAAAATAAATTAGACAGTTTTTTTAAAATAATTGTTTAGATTTTTTTTTGTTTTTTTTTACTCAAAAATATTTTTTAAAAACAGTGGAAAAATTACAATTACAGTTTCATGTTAAATCCTAAACTCAAAAGAAAATATTTTCCTGGAAGTTCCTGCAAAAATCACAGTTATACATAATGCAAAATGATAAAAAGTTACCTGTCAATAGAGGGTGACAAGTTTGCTGGCAGTTAAAAGGCGTTAAAAGTACCTCAGATTTAACTTGTTTTTTTTTGTTTATTTGCATATTGTTTATTTTAGGTAAATGTGGCTTTGATTCTGCTTTTTTATTCTTTTTTTAGGGAAATTCTGTGCATCCAAAGAATTAATTTAGGGATTACGTCCAGAAAACTGTGCCCAAGTTTGGGCAGGGGGGGCATAGCGGAGCATGTAGTGGGGTGCATAGCGACGCGCCGACGCTCCCGCCAACAGAGGAGACGCTACCTTGCACACAGGTAAAGAGGAAAGATGTGGGGGGAACCACGCTGTGCAGCATCCTGATGAAGTGGGGGTACCACCACGCAACGCGTCGGTGTGGGCAGCTTTCTGTGAAGTTGGACCCAGCTCTTCCTATTTGGTGACATTTTTTATTAGTTCTGATATTATTATTTAGTGTATATACCACAGTGCATATCTTGGCACATTTATATCAACATTTTTGGCACTATTTGCACTTTATTTGTGCACTGGTCACTTTTTTGCATTGTTCCCTCAAAAGGAACCCCTAAATCAATTGGGGCTCCTTATTTCCTTCACTTTTTCCCCCTCCTTGGAGAGGGGTCATTTACGCTTCTTTGCACATTTTTTATGGCCATATGGCTTGTTGGGGAGGCCGATTCACTAATAGTGCCAGGTAGCGACAGTTGAGTGACTGTAGCAGTATTTTCAGAGCACCCGCTAGTAGTCGCTGTGCTTGGCCGTTGTTCGGTTGTTGATAGCGACTCAGTCGGTGTGCAGTAATGTTGAATACAAGGTGATGAGTCGCTATTTGACAGGTTCCGCGCTGTATGGGAGCGCATGACAGCGAATGGCCATAGCGACCGGCTCCCACCATATTCATTAACAAATCACGCTCAAAAAATTCTCGCGCTGTGAAATGCTTGTTTAAACCCCAGAGCGCTGGCGGCGATGGGTTAAAAGTAGTTTTTTAACCCCCAAACAACCATATTTTTTGAAACCAAAAAAAACAAGTTTATAAAAACATTTAGTAATATGAATACATTAATATCAGACCTGTAATATCAATTCTGCACAATTTTTTTTAAATTTTTTTTTTACTTTAAAAAAATATCTAACATTGCAGAAGTGGTAACAGAATTTTTCACATTAAAAAAAAAAAAAATTAATAACAATTATTTATGATTATTTAAAGATTGTTCCATTGAAATGCATTGGAGAGCGCCAGGTAGCGAGAGGTCATACCTGTCGCTGTTCAAGGTCGGACGCTGGCGCTGTGGGCTGAGGCTGGAATAATGATGAATGAGTCGCTATATGGCGCTATCTCAATCGCTAAGCAGGATCGGCTTGATAAATGTGTGATTGTGGTGGGGAGCCGGCGTTCTCGTGGCGGTGACCGTCATTACCGTTCGCTCACCAGTCGCTACCTGGCGCTAACCCTTGTTAAATAAGGGCCATTATGACACTTTCATACACTATGTAAAGTTATGAACATATATTTAAGGGTCCACCTTTTCAGTATATTATTAATTGTTTTAATTGTCCTTAATGTTGTCCTGTGTATGTTTATCTTTCATTACAATAAAGGTTAATCGGGCAGGCTGATTCACCACTGACGCCAGGTAGCGACAGATGAGCGTCTGTAGCGGCATTTTCAGAGCGCCCGCTAGTAGTCGCTGTGCTCGGCCGTGAGTCGCTAGTTTATAGCGACTCAGTCGCTGTTCACTAATGTTGAATACATTGTGAGGAGTCGCTATTTGACCAGTACAGCGCTGTATGGGAGCGCATGTTAGCGACCGCTCATAGCGACCGACTCACACCATATTCAGCAAAAAAACAGCCTCACAAATCTCTGGCGCTGAAAAATGCTTCTCTGAAGCCCAGAGCGCAGGAGGCGGTGTGATTAAAGTCTGTTTTTCAGCATCTATCCACTAGTAACAAAGCGAAAACATATGGAATTACATTGTAGCAACATTGTAACATGAACACTTTAATGGCAGAGCTGTAATGTCATTTCTGAGGAAATATATAAAAAATGAAAAAATTGTGAAAAAACTGCTTATTCAATGTCAGGAGAGGTCACAGAATTATTTGTGATTTTTTTGAAAAAATAAAAATAAACAAAAACCCCGTTTAAAGAGAAGAAAAGGATCGTCCACTGAAATGTAAGGAGAGCGACAGGTAGCGAGAGGTCATACCTGGTGCTGTGCAAGGCTGAACGCCGGTGCTGTTCGCTGAGGATGTGAAAATGATGAATCAGACGCTACATGGCGCTATCCCAGCCGCTAAACAGATTCTGCTTGATAAATGTGTAATTGCGTGCCGTGTCCGGCGTTCACCAGTCGCTACCTGTCGCTACCTCTCATTAACCAGCCGCTACCTGGCGCTATCCCTTCTTAAATAAGGGCCACAGACTTTTATAATTCACATGTAGTGCGGCTCATTCTCAGAGTAAGGGTCGTTCTGGATTGTACTGGGAGCCTTATCCTGCACATTGTGGTTCCCGTCTCAGCCAGCACCATATTCCAGAATCATTGAGCAGTGCGCGATCATTCTGTATATTTTCTCTCCTTAGAAAAAGAAACATTTCACTGATATACTTGGTAATGAGAAGAAGTCACTTATACACCCAAACTGAATACAACTAAAACACCAGGCTTGTGGTTTATTCTCACATGGTAGGAACAAAATCCAGGGGTGACAGGTTTAGGCCCTTATTTAAGAAGGGATAGCGTCAGGTAGTGGCTGGTTAATGAGAGGTAGCGACTGGTGAACGCCGGACACGGCACGCAATTACACATTTATCAAGCAGAATCTGTTGAGCTGCTGGGATAGCGCCATGTAGCGTCTGATTCATCATTTTCACAGCCTCAGCGAACAGCACCAGCGTTCAGCCTTGCACAGCACCAGGTATGACCTCTCGCTACCTGTCGCTCTCCCATACATTTTAATGGACGATCCTTTTCTCCTCTTTAAACGTTTTATTATTTTTTTTTTTTAATCACAAATAATTCTGTGACCTCTCCTGGCATTGAAATAGCAGTTTTTTCATATTTTTTTTATTTTTTATATATTTCCTCAGAAATGACATTACAGGTCTGGCATTAAAGTGTCATGTTACAATGTTGTTACAATGTAATTCCATATGTTTTCGCTTTGTTACTGGTGGATAGATGCTGAATAACAGACTTTAATCACACCGCCTCCTGCGCTCTGGGCTTCAGAGAAGCATTTTTCAGCGCCAGAGATTTGTGAGGCTGTTTTTTTGCTGAATATGGTGTGAGTCGGTCACTATGAGCAGTCGCTAACATGCGCTCCCATACAGCGCTGTAATGGTCAAATAGCGACTCCTCACAATGTATTCAACATTACTGCACAGACGCTCATCTGTCGCTACCTGCCGTTAGTGATGAATCAGCCTCAAAGGCCCTTATTTATGAAGGAATAGCGACAGGTAGCGACTGGTGAGCGGCCGGTAATGACGGGCCCCGCCACGAGAACGCCGGCTCCCCACCACAATCACACATTTATCAAGCCGATCCTGCTTAGCGACTGAGATAGCGCCATATAGCCACTCATTCATCATTATTCCAGCCTCAGCCCACAGCGCCAGCGTCCGACCTTGAACAGCGACAGGTATGACCTCTCGCTACCTGGCGCTCTCCAATGCATTTCAATGGAACAATCTTTAAATATTCATAATTAATTGTTATTAATGTTGTTTTTTTTTTTAAATGTGAAAAATTCTGTGACCACTTCTGCCATGTTAGATAATTTTTTTAAGGTAAAAAAAAAAAATAATTGTGCAGAATTGATATTACAGGTCTGATATTAATGTATTCATATTACTAAATTCTTTAAAAATTTTTGGTTTCCAAAAATTTGGGGGTTAAAAAACTACTTTTAACACATCGCCACCAGCGCTCTGGGGTTTAAACAAGCATTTCACAGCGTGAGAATTTTTTGAGCGTGATTTTTTGATGAATATGGTGGGAGCCGGTCGCTAGGGCCAGTCGCTATCATGCGCTCCCATACAGCGCAGAACCTGTCAAATAGCGACTCCTCACCCAATATTCAACATTACGCCACACCGACTGAGTCGCTATCTACAACTGAACAACGGGCAAGCACAGCGACTACTAGCGGGCGCTGTGAAAATACTGCTACAGTCGCTCAACTGTCGCTACCTGGCGCTATTAATGAATCGGCCTCTAAGAGATGTAATACAATCCATAAGCCTATGATTTGATATTGCGATACAATGTCTTATTTAACAAGAGGATACTACATTAAATATATTAAAAGTACTGTTTGATATCTTTATTAGGGCACTGAAGAAGCCTTATGGCGAAACATGTTTGCCTTCATCAACTGCCACAACAGTAAGAAATCCTAGCCCCAATATGTAATTGCTGTCGGGGAGGCCGATTCATTAATAGCGCCAGGTAGCGACAGATGAGCGACAGTAGCGTTATTTTCACAGCGCCCGCTAGTATTCGCTGTGCTTGGCCGTTGTTCGGTTGTTGACAGCGACTCAGTCGGTGTGCAGTAATGTTGAATACGGGGTTAGGAGTCGCTATTTGACAGGTTCCGCGCTGTATGGGAGAGCATGATAGCGAATGGCCATAGCGAACGGCTCCCACCATATTCATTAACAAATCACGCTCAAAAAATTTCTCGCGCTGTGAAATGCATGTTTAAACCCCAGAGCGCTGGCGGCGATGGGTTAAAAGTAGTTTTTTAATCCCCAAACAACCATATTTTTGGGAAAAAAAAAACAAGTTTTTATAAACATTTTGTAATATGAATACATTAATATCAGACCTGTAATATCAATTCTGCACAATTTTTTTTTTTTTTAACCATAAAAAAATATCTAACATTGCAGAAGTGGTCACAGAATTTTTGACATTTAAAAAAAAAAAAAACATTATTAACAATTAATTAAGAATATTTAAAGATTGCTCCATTGAAATGCATTGGAGAGCGCCAGGTAGTGAGAGGTCATACCTGTCGCTGTTCAAGGTCGCTCGCTGGCGCTGTGGGGTGAGGCTGGAATAATGATGAATGATTCGCTATCTGGCGCTCTGTCAGTCGCTAAGCAGGATCGGCTCGATAAATGTGTGATTGCGGAGGGGAGCCGGCGTTCTCGTGGCGGTGACCGTCATTACCGTTCGCTCACCATTCGCTACCTGCCGCTATCCCTTGTTAAATAAGGGCCTAAGAGATGTAATACAATCCATAAGCCTATGATTTGATATTGCGATACAATGTCTTATTTAACAAGAGGATACTACATTAAATATATTAAAAGTACTGTTTGATATCTTTATTAGGGCACTGAAGAAGCCTTATGGCGAAACACGTTTGCCTTCATCAACTGCCACAACAGTAAGAAATCCTAGCCCCAATATGTAATTGCTGTCTAAGGCTTATTGTATGTGTCTACTAAGAGATGTAATACAATCCATAAGCCTATGATTTGATATTGCGATACAATGTCTTATTTAACAAGAGGATACTAAATTAAATATATCAAAAGTACTGTTTGATATCTCTATTAGGGCACTGAAGAAGGCTTATGGCGAAACATGTTTGCCCTCATCAGTAAGAAATCCTAGCCCCAATATGTAATTGCTGTCTAAGGATATCTAGAGTGCATCTCTGGTTATATGTATATTGACTCATTTGATGTAAAATGTATTACCTACATATGAATGTAAAAAGAAGTGGAATAATTAATGATCCGTAGGATCTCCCTTTTAAAGATGTTTTGCAATAAAATGAAATGTTAAAACTAACCCTGTGGTGTGGTGGGAGCGCTGGGTCCTTTATAGAGAGTAGGATCGGGCCTAATCCTCAGCAAAACGCAAGTATGCACTGCTACAATATAAATAATAGGTTATAAAAGTTTAGTTACTGCTCACACTCAACGCAATGCAGCTCCTCCAAAATGAGCGCATGAATTTCCTATGAATGTTAATGAGGGCTCTAATCAGTCTATGATAGCTAAAAAGGAACAATTAGCTTAATGAATATCTTTCTGAATTATTCACCTTTCTGTAATTTCGCGGTAATGAATCTCAGGGTTTAGCAACCAGACGTTACTGATTATGGAAATGGAGGGGGGGGGGGGCGTTTGTTTTTATAGATCTTCTGCTTCCTTCTGCATATCGCTAGGGGTAAGTGAGCTTCTAAAAGTTCACCTTGTGCCACAGTTAGAATTAATAATATTGATTTGCGGATCAGAAAAAATAAATGCAGTATTTCCTGTTGGTCCACATATTAAAAATAAAAAAAATGTGTTTTTTTCAGGGCCGGCCTTTGGGGTGTGCGAGGTGTGCGCCATGGCCGGGGGGAGGGGCATATGCAGCTACGCCCACCCGCTTGATGCCCTAACCTGTCCACCTGTCAGCTCAATGTCAATTTGAGCGGCTGGAGGTGCATGCTTGGTTGGTTCAGAAGCAAGGTGTGCCATGCTCACCTTTGTTATGCCCTTTAAAGTGGACCTAATGGCTGATCACTATTCCCGGGGCATCCCGATGTAGGATGCCCAAATGTGTGAAACCCAGTGAGTTCTTCGGATTGCAATCCCATTACCATAAGAACTATAAATCTATGGAATAGCCTCCCACAGAAGCTTGTTGCAGCATCAACCGCTGACAACTTCAAAAAAGGATTAGATGCTTTTTTTTAGAAGAAAATAACATTAACAGTTACTATTAGCGGTTATCAGTAAAAAAAAAAACAAAAAAACAAAAAATATAATAAATAGCTTCCTCTATAAAATAAAATAAAAGATAACTTCCCCTCCCCCAACACCCTTGGTTGAACTTGATGGACATATGTCTTTTTTCAACCGTATTAACTATGTAACTATGTGTCACGGATTTCTCAACATTGAAATCTCCTGTTATATGTCCAGTAATTGAGAGTTGCGAGACAGAGGCGTATATGCGGCAAACTGTGTTTAATGGTGATAAACAGTAACAAGTATACATAGCACACACCAACCAGGCTGCTGTACAGAAATACAGGTGAACACAGTAACATACATGTGCTGAGGCAGCTGTACAGAAATACAGGTGAACATAGTAACATACATGTGCTGAGGCAGCTGTACAGAAATACAGGTGATCATAGTAACATACATGTGCTGAGGCTGCTGTACAGAAATACAGGTGAACATAGTAACATACATGTGCTGAGGCAGCTGTACAGAAATACAGGTGAACATAGTAACATAAATGTGCTGATGCTGCTGTACAGAAATACAGGTGAACATAATAACATACATGTGCTGAGGCAGCTGTATAGAAATACAGGTGAACATAGTAACATACATGTGCTGAGGCAACTGTACAGAAATACAGGTGAACATAGTAACATACATGTGCTGGGGCAGCTGTACAGAAATACAGGTGAACATAGTAACATACATGTGCTGAGGCAGCTGTACAGAAATACAGGTGAACATAGTAACATACATGTGCTGAGGCAGCTGTATAGAAATACAGGTGAACATAGTAACATACATGTGCTGAGGCAGCTGTACAGAAATACAAATGAACATAGTAACATACATGTGCTGAGGCAGCTGTACAGAAATACAGGTCAACATAGCAACATACATGTGCTGAGGCAGCTGTACAGAAATACAGGTTAATATAGTAACACACATGTGCTGAGGCAGCTGTACAGAAATACAGGTGCACATAGTAATAAACATGTGCTGAGGCAGCTGTACAGAAATACAGGTGAACATAGTAACATACATGTGCTGAGGCAGCTGTACAGAAATACAGGTGAACATAGTAACATACATGTGCTGAGGCAGCTGTACAGAAATACAGGTCAACATAGTAACATACATGTGCTGAGGCAGCTGTACAGAAATACAGGTCAACATAGTAACATACACGTGCTGAGGCAGCTGTACAGAAATACAGGTGAACACAGTAACATATATGTGCTGAGGCAGCTGTATAGAAATACAGGTGAACATAGTAACATACATGTGCTGAGGCAGCTGTATAGAAATACAGGTGAACATAGTAACATACATGTGCTGAGGCAGCTGTACAGAAATACAGGTGAACATAGTAACATACATGTGCTGAGGCTGCTGTACAGAAATACAGGTGAACATAGCAACATACATGTGCTGAGGCAGCTGTACAGAAATACAGGTGAACATAGTAACATGCATGTGCTGAGGCAGCTGTACAGAAATACAGGTGAACATAGTAACATACATGTGCTGAGGCAGCTGTACAGAAATACAGGTGAACATAGTAACATACATGTGCTGAGGCAGCTATATAGAAATACAGGTGAACATAGTAACATACATGTGCTGAGGCAGCTGTACAGAAATACAGGTGAACATAGTAACATACATGTGCTGAGGCAGCTGTACAGAAATACAGGTCAACATAGTAACATACATGTGCTGAGGCTGCTGTACAGAAATACAGGTGAACATAGTAACATACATGTGCTAAGGCAGCTGTACAGAAATACAGGTGAACATAGTAACATACATGTGCTGAGGCAGCTATATAGAAATACAGGTGAACATAGTAACATACATGTGCTGAGGCAGCTGTACAGAAATACAGGTGAACATAGTAACATACATGTGCTGAGGCAGCTGTACAGAAATACAGGTGAACATAGTAACATACATGTGCTGAGGCTGCTGTACAGAAATACAGGTGAACATAGTAACATACATGTGCTAAGGCAGCTGTACAGAAATACAGGTGAACATAGTAACATACATGTGCTGTGGCGGCTGCACAGAAATACAGGTGAACATAGTAACATACATGTGCTGAGGCGGCTGCACAGAAATACAGGTGAACATAGTAACATACATGTGCTGAGGCGGCTGCACAGATATACAGGTGAACATAGTAACATACATGTGCTGAGGCTGCTGTACAGAAATACAGGTGAACATAGTAACATACATGTGCCGAGGCTGCTATACAGAAATACAGGTGAACATAGTAACATACATGTGCCGAGGCTGCTGTACAGAAATACAGGTGAACATAGTAACATACATGTGCTGAGGCTGCTATACAGAAATACAGGTGAACTATATATTTATAATATAAATATTTCAGAGCTACTCACCTGGGAAGCTGCTGGCCTCCCTTTAGAACACTCCACAGGGAGAGATCCATAATGACTGAATCTCTCCCTGTGTGCGCTCATGGCAATTCAAACTGAGCTGAAGGGGGAGGGAGTTACTCCATTACAATTATTTATAAAGGATATTACAGGGCCTGGGAACCAATCCTCTCATCACTGTATAATATTCAGCAAACAGGCAGATGAATCCTGTACAGAAACTAGGGGCCTTGGTTTGCATACAATTGCAATCGCATGTATTAAACACAACGTCACGTTAAGGCGCTCCTATTGGTGGGGTCCCTACTCCTATTTTTGAGTGCCCAAAGCTGGGACATGAAGTGCAATCAAATATTTCAGAGCTTCTCACCTGGGAAGCTCACCTTGCTCAGGAGCACTTAAGGGGATTATTTAAGAACAGACAGCGCCCGGTAGCGCCTCGTAGCGGCAGGCAGCGTCTGGTGAACTCCGGGCTCTGTACGCAAAACCACATTTCTGAAAGGGAATCTGGTGAGCGCCTCTAACAGCGCCATGTAGCGTCACATGTATTATTACAGGCAGGTCAGTGTATAGCACCTCTAACAGCGCCATGTAGCGTCACATGTATTATTATAGGCAGGTCAGTGTATAGCGCCTCTAACAGCACCATGTAGCGTCACATGTATTATTATAGGCAGGTCAGTGTATAGCGCCTCTAACAGCGTCATGTAGTGTCACATGTATTATTACAGGCAGGTCAGTGTATAGCGCCTCTAACAGCGCCATGTAGCGTCACATGTATTATTACAGGCAGGTCAGTGTATAGCGCCTCTAACAGTGCCATGTAGCGTCACATGTATTATTACAGGCAGGTCAGTGTATAGCGCCTCTAACAGCGCCATGTAACGTCACATGTATTATTACAGGCAGGTCAGTGTTTAGCGCCTCTAACAGCGCCATGTAGCGTCACATGTATTATTACAGGCGGCTCAGTGTATAGCGCCTCTAACAGCGCCATGTAGCGTCACATGTATTATTACAGGCAGCTCAGTGTATAGCACCTCTAACAGCGCCATGTAGCGTCACATGTATTATTACAGGCGGCTCAGTGTATAGCGCCGGCGCTCTAGGCTTAGGAGCGCCATGTAGTACCTGTCACTCAGTGTCGCTCTCCCATACATTTCAATGGGCTTTATTAGTTGTATATAAATAGTGTGTTTGCCAATTAATTACATTTTTATTTTTTTGCTCCAATCATTGTGGGTAGAGATGAGTGAACTTCTCAAAAATTCGATTCGGGTGATTCGGGTTTGTCCGAATCGAACTTTAGCGAATCTCTGGTGGGAGCGGGGACGCCGGCTTCCTCTGATGACGCATCCTCTCATGACAGCTGACAGCGCAGCCGGTCTCCCCGCTCCCACCATGCCGGCATTTTTTTTTTTAATTTCAGGGAAAATTCGGTCAGCACGAACCACAAAAAATTCGGGTTCGTGCGGAATCGAATTTTCCCTGAAATTCGGAGCGAATTCAGGTTCGTTAGAACCGATTCACTCATCCCTAATTGTGGGCTAGAAAGAGTCATTTTTGAAAACTTTTTGATTTTGTATATTTTTATGCAGAATTGTCATTACAGGTCTGGCACTAAAGTGTTATTGTCACAGTGTTATAACAATGTCATTCCATGTGATTTCGCTTTGTTACTGGTGGATATGTGTTCAAAAACAGACTTCAATCACACAGCGTCTGGCGCTCTATGCTACAGCGCCCAGCTTTAGAGCGCTGACGCTGTGTGTGTAGTTTTTTGTTAAATATGGTGTGGAGCGCTGAGTGCCAGATGAACTGAGCTGGCGCTACCTGATGCTGGCTGCAGCGCTATACTGTTGTTAGAGCGCCCAACACAATTCATCAATGCCGGCCAGGTTACTAGAGCGACCGAGATACTCTGGCCCTTATTTATGAAGGAATAGCGACAGGTAGCGACCAGTGAGCGGCCGGTAATGACGGGCCCCGCCACGAGAACGCCGGCTCCCCACCACAATCACACATTTATCAAGCCAATCCTGCTTAGCGACTGACAGAGCGCCAGATAGCCACTCATTCATCATTATTCCAGCCTCAGCCCACAGCGCCAGCGTCCGACCTTGAACAGCGACAGGTATGACCTCTCGCTACCTGGCGCGCTCCAATGCATTTCAATGGAACAATCTTTAAATATTCATAATTATTTGTTATTAATTTTTTTTTTCTTTTTTAAATGTGAAAAATTCTGTGACCACTTCTGCAATGTTAGATCATTTTTTTAAGGTAAAAAAAAAAAAAAAAAATATGTGCAGAATTGATATTACAGGTCTGATATTAATGTATTCATATTACTAAATTTTGTAAAAAATTTTTTTTTTTTGGTTTCCAAAAATATGGTGGTTGGGGGTTAAAAAACTACTTTTAACACATCGCCGCCAGCGCTCTGGGGTTTAAACATGCATTTCACAGCGCGATAATTTTTTGAGCGTGATTTTTTGATGAGCCGGTCGCTCTGACCAGTCGCTATCATGCGCACCCATACATCGCGGAACCTGTCAAATAGCAACTCGTCACCCCGTATTCAACATTACTGCACACCGACTCAGTCGCTATCAACAACCGAACAACGGCCAAGCACAGCGACTACTAGCGGGCGCTGTGAAAATACTGCTACAGTCGCTCAACTGTCGCTACCTGCCGCTATTAATGATTCGGCCTCCCCGTTACAGCGCCCAATACCCTCTTACAGCGTCTACTAACGGTCGCTCTAAGCGCCTCTATACAGACGCTCATCTGCCGATACCCGGCGCTAGTAGTGAATCAGCCTCCGCATCATGTCGCGGCTGGCATTTAAACGCTCCAGTAACAAGATCGATTCCTTTCCAGAAGATCACGACTGTCCCTTTAATGAAATTCAGTACTGAAGACAGATACAGAAATGTGATTCAAGTCTTTCAAACTGAGGAGCAAGTTTTAACGAAACCCATAAAAAAATTCATATTAATTATATAATAATTATAATAATTAATAATCAAAATAATTCAAGGAAATCCAATGCCATTGTTTCTGTCAATCGCGACATTTAGGAAGCTTTGAGGTGGTTCAAGTAACCTGAAATATTTTTTTATTAAGTTGAAAGTTTCCTTTTTTTTTCCCGCAGCAGTAAATTGATAGAATCTGTAACTTAGAAGTTGGCAGAACTTTTTCGTCGTTAGTTGAAGACGCTTCAAAAATCATTCAATAAGTGAGATAACAAGCAAGCTATTCATCATGGTGACAGCTCCGGCGCTGTATCTGGACCATATTCCTGCCCGACGCTGCCTGACGCCCATCAGCTGATGGTCAGCTCAATAATCTCCCTTTTTTCTGTCTTTTCCAGAACCATAGATTTGTCTTAACCCGTTCAGCTAAAATCTGTCCCAACTCCCGGCCAATAAGGGATTTAGGTTTAGGATAAATTATATTATTATGATCTCAGTCTAAATTGTAATGTTGTTAACATTTCCGGGCAGGCTGATTCATCATTAGCGCCAGGTAGCGACAGATGAGCGTCTGTAGCGGCATTTTCAGAGCGCCCGCTAGTAGTCGCAGTGCTCGGCCGTGGGTCGCTACTTTATAGCGACTCAGTCGCTGTTCAGTAATGTTGAATACATTGTGAGGAGTCGCTATTTGACCAGTACAGCGCTGTATGGGAGCGCATGTTAGCGACTGGTCAGTGCGACCGACTCACACCATATTCAGCAAAAAAACAGCCCCACAAATCTCTGGCGCTGAAAAATACTTGTTTGAGGCCCAGAGCGCAGGAGGCTGTGTGGTTAAAGTCTGTTTTTCAGCATCTATCCACCAGTAACAAAGCGAAAACATATGGAATTACATTGTAGCAACATTGTAACATGAACACTTTAATGGCAGACCTGTGATGTCATTTCTGAGGAAATATATAAAACATGAAAAAATTATGAAAAAACTGCTTTTTCAATGCCAGAAGAGGTCACAGAATTATTTGTGATTTATGGGGAAAAAAAAGAAAAACGTTTAAAGAGAAGAAAAGGATCGTCCATTGAAATGTATGGGATAGCGAAAGGTAGCGAGAGGTCATACCTGGCGCTGTGCAAGGCTGAACGCCGGCGCTGTTTGCTGAGGCTGTGAAAATGATGAATCAGACGCTACATGGCGCTATCCCAGTCGCTAAACAGATTCTGCTTGATAAATGTGTAATTGCGTGCCGTGTCCGGTGTTCACCAGTCGCTATCTGTCGCTACCTCTCATTAACCAGCCGCTACCTGACGCTATCCCTTCTTAAATAGGGGCCTACATTTATTAATCCATACCTCCCACGTGTCCCTCTTTTGAGTCCATGTCCTCTAGTCCCTCGTTGTCCCTCTTTGAGGTGTAACATGCAGATCTGCAGCAATAAATGATTCATTTTCCTATTTAAAGTGTTTCTATTGTTGTAACTGTTACAATGTATCTCCTATCCATCCCTCAAATTCTACCTTATGGTGGTTCCAGCAACCACCCGATTAGCCCCAAAATGTAGCACCATCTCCACAACAATGAATCAACTCAAATATATCTCATAAATTCATCTTTATTAAATTCCCCATTAAAAATTTACATACAAACATATCATCTAAAATACCCAAAGCAATTCATTATGAAGGGCATCCCATACTGACCTCCAATCCCATTATATTCCTCAAACAATCTGTGCTAGACAATTGATTTTAAACTGTATAATTATAATTCTAAAAATGAATCCAATATAAATCACACAAATATATATATATATATATCCTCCTCTATTAATCAATTATAAAGTGCCAAGTTCTATTATAAAGTGGCAAAAGTGCATAAAATGTGCTATGTAGAAAGGATAAAGCCAGCCAGCAATCGTTCTAAAATCCTTCAGTATATATTGTCTTCATTTAAAATCAGTAATCCAACAGGTCAAAGATATGTCAACATGTACATGATGGGCCCTAACGCCAACGCGTTTCGGACAACAGGTCCTTAATCATGACATCCAATGGAGCAAATGAGTAAAACCTTTAAATATCATTCAAAGGGGCTCCAGTCATTCGTGCGTTCAACAACCCTCCTGTGACTCATTATGCTGATTCATGACTTCCCTGGGCGTCATCCCAGCAAAGTCAATACATTAACCCCAAGGAGTCAGGAATCCTGGTTGTTATCTGGAAAGTATATAAAATAAAATGTGCTCTGTATACTCTGTGCATCTCTATACCAGCGGTACTCAACTGGGGTCTGAATGCGGACCTCAGCGCCAGATTTCCGGACCCTTGTCCTGCACTCTGTTTCTGTGTTGCTGTGCTCAGTTTTGCCCCTTTACTTGATCGGCGATGTAGTGCTTAGTCTTCCTGACAGTGTCATGGCACCTGGCATTGTAATATAAAGTACTGCACGCGTGGGAAGTGGCATCGCAAGGTACATGAAAACCATGTTTCTCTGTCTCTTTGCCCCATACAATTCTGTCCGCTGCCCCAGTTCAGCCTCATCCACCCCTGTCCGCTCAGCTCTGCCCCATCTATCCCTGTCTCCTCAGCTCTGCCCCATCCATTCCTGTCCCCTCAGCTCTGCCCCATCCATTCCTGTCTCCTCAGCTCTGCCCCATCCATCCCTGTCCCCTCAGCTCTGCCCCATCCATCCCTGTCCCCTCAGCTATGCCCCATCCATCCCTGTCCCCTCAGCTCTGCCCCATCCATCCCTGTCCCCTCAGCTCTGCACCATCTATCCCTGTCCCCTCAGCTCTGCCCCATCCATCCCTGTCCCCTCATCTCTGCCCCATCCAATCCCTGTCCCCTCAGCTCTGCCCCATCCATCCCTGTCCCCTCAACTCTGCCTCATCCATCCCTGTCCCCTCAGCTCTGCCCCATCCATCCCTGTCCCCTCAGCTCTGCCCCATCCATCCCTGTCCCCTCAGCTCTGCCCCATCCATCCCTGTCCCCTCAGCTCTGCCCCATCCATCCCTGTCCCCTCAGCTCTGCCCTATCCATCCCTGTCCCCTCAGCTCTGCCCCATCCATCCCTGTCTCCTCAGCTCTGCCCCATCCATTCCTGTCCCCTCAGCTCTACCCCATCCATCCCTGTCCGCTCATCTCTGCCCCATCCATCCCTGTCCTCTCAGCTCTGCCCCATCCATCCCTGTCCCCTCAGCTCTGCCCCATCCATCCCTGTCCCCTCAGCTCTGCCCTATCCATCCCTGTCCCCTCAGCTCTGCCCCATCCATCCCTGTCTCCTCAGCTCTGCCCCATCCATCCCTGTCCCCTCAGCTCTGCCCCATCCATCCCTGTCTCCTCAGCTCTGCCCCCTCCATCCCTGTCCTCTCAGCTGTGCCCCATCCATCCCTGTCCGCTCAGCTCTGCCCCATCCATCCCTGTCCGCTCATCTCTGCCCCATCCATCCCTGTCCTCTCAGCTCTGCCCCATCCATCCCTGTCCCCTCAGCTCTGCCCCATCCATCCCTGTCCCCTCAGCTCTGCCCTATCCATCCCTGTCCCCTCAGCTCTGCCCCATCCATCCCTGTCTCCTCAGCTCTGCCCCATCCATCCCTGTCCCCTCAGCTCTGCCCCATCCATCCCTGTCCCCTCAGCTCTGCCCTATCCATCCCTGTCCCCTCAGCTCTGCCCCATCCATCCCTGTCTCCTCAGCTCTGCCCCATCCATCCCTGTCCCCTCAGCTCTGCCCCCTCCATCCCTGTCCCCTCAGCTCTGCCCCATCCATCCCTGTCCCCTCAGCTCTGCCCAATCCATCCCTGTCCCCTCAGCTCTGCCCCATCCATCCCTGTCCCCTCAGCTCTGCCCCATCCATCCCTGTCCCCTCAGCTCTGCCCCATCCATCCCTGTCCCCTCAGCTCTGCCCCATCTATCCCTGTCCCCTCAGCTCTGCCCCATCTATCCCTGTCCCCTCAGCTCTGCCCCATCTATCCCTGTCCCCTCAGATCTGCCCCATCCATCCCTGTCCCCTCAGATCTGCCCCATCCATCCCTGTCCCCTCAGCTCTGCCCCATCCATCCCTGTCCTCTCAGCTCTGCCCCATCCATCCCTGTCCCCTCAGCTCTGCCCCATCCATCCCTGTCCCCTCAGCTCTGCCCCATCCATCCCTGTCCCCTCAGCTCTGCCCCACCATCCCTGTCCCCTCAGCTCTGCCCCATCCATCCCTGTCTCCTCAGCTCTGCCCCATCCATCCCTGTCCCCTCAGCTCTGCCCCATCCATCCCTGTCTCCTCAGCTCTGCCCCATCCATCCCTGTCCCCTCAGCTCTGCCCCATCCATCCCTGTCCCCTCAGCTCTGCACCATCTATCCCTGTCTCCTCGGCTCTGCCCCATCCATCCCTGTCCCCTCAGCTCTGCCCCACCATCCCTGTCCCCTCAGCTCTGCCCCATCCATCCCTGTCCCCTCAGCTCTGCCCCATCCATCCCTGTCTCCTCAGCTCTGCCCCATCCATCCCTGTCCCCTCAGCTCTGCCCCATCCATTCCTTTCCCCTCAGCTCTGCCCCATCCATCCCTGTCCCCTCAGCTCTGCCCCATCCATCCCTGTCCCCTCAGCTCTGCCCCATCCATCCCTGTCCCCTCAGCTCTGCCCCATCCATCCCTGTCTCCTCAGCTCTGCCCCATCCATTCCTGTCCCCTCAGCTCTGCCCCATCCATTCCTGTCCCCTCAGCTCTGCCCCATCCATCCCTGTCCCCTCAGCTCTGCCCCATCCATCCCTGTCCCCTCAGCTCTGCCCCATCCATCCCTGTCCCCTCAGCTCTGCCCCATCCATTCCTGTCCCCTCAGCTCTGCCCCATCCATTCCTGTCCCCTCAGCTCTGCCCCATCCATCCCTGTCTCCTCAGCTCTGCCCCATCCATCCCTGTCTCCTCAGCTCTGCCCCATCTATCTCAGCCTTTTTTAGTTTTGCCTGTGGAATTTATAGCCCCTCCCGCCCAGTGTGCTGATTTCTAACAACCCCCCCCCCCCTTCACCTCTCACCAGATGCCTGTATATGGACCTTTACAAGAAGTGCCCCTGCTCTATACAATATAATCTATAAGGAAAATATGGCAAGAGGAATAAAGTGCAAAGTGGTCACAGTTAGGTGCTTAATATATACAAAGAACACATCACCTGATAGTGAAGATAGTGAGTCCCCAGGATGTCCCCCATATAGAAAGGCAAAGGAATGGGTCCCTACGCGTTCCGCTTTTTTAAGATATCCATCCCTCAATGAGGGGGTGTGGCCTAATTTAACAAATGTCCCTCTTTCCCACCCTGAAAAATTGAGAGGTATGCAATACCCATCCAAGTTGCCCCTCCTGCCATCCCTGCCCTACATTTGGGTCATCTGGTCAAGCCTTGATCCATGAGAAGGGGGACCAGAAGCTGCAACTCTCTATGCCGCCCACTGGAGGAACCATTGGTTTATGCAGGGTGGGCTGTGGCCTCCAGTCCCATGGTGACCTGGCCTGGTCCAGGTAAGTATAGCCATGGCTGTTCTTCCCCTGGGCGAGCTGCATAACTCCAGGTCCTAGTTAACGGGACCCTCTGGTCAATAATGGTTGAAAGAACCTTGAACTCAGCACAGAGAGAAGGGCATCCCAAGGACGGATGTTCCACTCCAGCCAACTCTTAGTAAGATGCAGGCAGTGGCGACTGTGGCTAAAAATCAGCCCTGGATTCTACACTGGCCGGCCCAAGACATCCCTGCTGAGGCCCCCCAACCATAATGCCGGGCTATAGCATTGGGGGCTGGGGTTCCCTGGCTTGTGGGTACAGTGGGGCTATAGCATTGGGGCTGGGGTTCCCTGGCTTGTGGGTACAGTGGGGCTGGGTACAGAGGGCTGGGGTTCCTTGGCTTGTGGGTACAGTGGGGCTATAGCATTGGGGCTGGGGTTCCCTGGCTTGTGGGTACAGTGGGGCTGGGTACAGAGGGCTGGGGTTCCCTGGCTTGTGGGTACAGTGGGGCTATAGCATTGGGGGCTGGGGTTCCCTGGCTTGTGGGTACAGTGGGGCTGGGTACAGGGGACTGAGAGGGAGACTAAGGGGGCAGGGATTGAATGTGGGAGTTAAAAGCAGCAGCCCAACTGGCTCCAAAGCAGTGCAGCCCACCGGACATTGCCCCGGGTCTCCCTATGGCCAGTCCGCCCCTGGATGCAGGTATTACATTTGCTGAATCAGCCGGAAGGGTTTGCCAGGGAGCAAGAGGAAGGCATGTGGAGCTGAAGGAGTAGGGCAGTCAGGGCCGGCGTCAGCACCTGGCAAGGCGGGGCAGCTGCTGGGGGCCCCCGGCCTCCAGGGGAGACCCACTGACAGGGCTAGCTTTTGGGGTGTGCAACGGCACTTGACCAGCAGACTGGAAGGGAACCGCCGCAGCTGGTGCCCACATCTCCTCGCAGCGCGCCAGCAATGACCGATGTGGTGGTGCATCCAGGGGGCATCCAGATTCGGGACGTCCCTCGGTGATGTGATGCAACTCTTCACCACAAAGGGGCCCACTGAGACCATGCCGCCCAAGGGCCCACTTAAACCTGGAGCCGGCCCCGGCAGTACTGGGCTTCCCGAACTGGTATCCCCCACTGCCTAGTTCAGGGACCCTTCAGTCCTATTTTACTAGTGGATCCCTGACTCAGGAAAGTTATGTGACACTGCTGAGACATGTGAAAGAAAAACAGACTGAAGCAGGAGCTAGGTAAGTAGCGCACCCTGCAGCTTCCCCCCCCCCCATCCCACATAGAGAACCTGCATGTTAAAATGGACCAAAACATACCCTTGAGTCCATGAGACTCCAGGGCAGACATACTTGCTCCCCCTGGATCATCCAGATTTGGGATGCCCCGCTGTGTCAAACTGTGAAAACTCACTTTCCTTCCCGGGCCAATGGCACATGCGTGAGCAGCGGCTGCATCCCCGGTGTCTCTTTAGCAGGGTGCGTGCCCACGTCAGGCATTTGTGAATGGCCGGCACAGACATGCTCCCTGCAAGAAAGTAGTGGAGCAGTGGCCGTCAGCACGCTCGTAGCTGCTGGCCTTAGACGATGGCTTAGACGAAGGGGCGGGAGTGGATCCGAGCGCACTGACTGGACGAGGGGCTGCGCATGCGCTGTAGGACCGAGGAAGGGTGAATAAGATTGGGCGACCTGGGGGGTTTCACACAGCGGGGCAACCCCGATCGGGGTGGCCGAGGGCCAAGACCAAAATCCAGGATAGTCAAAATCCTGGATTTTGATCCACTTTATAATAGACCCACTTGGAATGGTCTTTTCTTAAAGTGGACCAAAACATAAACCCCATTCCCTCCCTTTTCATCCAAAATCGGGATGCCCCACTGTATGAAACCCCCCAGGTCGCCCGCTACACTTACCTTAATCCCGGTCCAACGGCGCATGCGTGAGCCGAGGCTGCCTCCCCGCTATCCCTCTAGGAGGGCGCGTGCCCGCACCGGCCATTTGTGAATGGCCGGCGCGGGCATGCTCCTATTTAGAGGGAAGCTTGAGATGCGGCCTCCAGCGCACTCTGAGCCGCTGAGCTAAGACGTTGCTCAGACGTACATAGCTCAGTGGCTCTGAGCGCGCTGATCAAACGAGCGGCCGCACATGCGCTGTAGGACCGCGGTGAGTTGATGCAGGAAATCTGGGGGGAGGGTTTCACATAGCAGGGCACCCCCGATCGGGGTGCCCCGGGGGAGTGGACCAAAGCCCAGGATAGTCAAAATCCTGGGTTTTGGTCCACTTTAATAATCCTATCAAGCCTGCGGTTATCACGGCTGCTCCTTTCACTCAAGTTTCCATTATTATGCAAAAGAAAAAGAAAGCCTAACATGGGTCTCTCCACATACTGGCTTGCGACTATGTTTTGGTACTCACCAAGTCTCACCCCCCCCCAATACAGCAAGAGGCATCTGCCCTAGTGCTGATGAGAGCCTAAAGCTCGAAACACGTGTCCACTAGTTGGATGTGTCTGGCTGTATAAAATTTAAAGTTAATCCTTGGCATTGCATCCTTAGCGGTTCTAAGGGTCTTGGATGGCACAGAGATGTAAAGAGATGATTTGCATAGCTCCGCCTACTGCAAGGGTAGATGGGTAATGCTATCTGTCCTTGGACTGGGTACTGTGCAAATACTTTCTGTTCTAGGAAAGCCACTCTTTTCCTTTACCTAAGTAGAGGGATTCTTGGTCTCTTTAGCCCCCCTATATTAAGCCTAACATGGGTCTCTCCACATACTGGCTTGCGACTATGCATTATTATGCAACAATCTGTGATCAGCAGCTTCTTTAGCAATGACCTTTCGTGGCTTCCTTTCCTTGTGGAGTGTGTCAGTGATGCCTTCTGGACATCTGTCAGGTCAGCCATCTTCCCCATGATTGTGTCGCCTACTGACCCAGACTAAGGGACCTTTTTCAAACGCTTAGGAAGCAGCAGTTTTGGGTTAATTATTCAAATTTTCTGAGATAATGAATTTTGGGTTTTCCTTGGCTGTGAGCCATAATCATCAACATTAACATAAAAAAAAAAGTGTGAAAACGTCCACACTGTTTGTATTGACTTAATATAATAAGGCAAAAATGATTGGGTTGCCAGCACAGACCCCAAAAAAGCCCTCTAACAATGAGCCGCACTCTGAAAATGTGTAAAAATTCTATAACGCGCCTTTATTGAAACACCAATATTACAACATTAAGACATTAAAGACAAAGACATTTAAAAAACAATAAAAGTGCTTAGGAGGTGGAGCCTTAAATGTATGGCTCTAATACAATAGAAGTAAGCTTAGTCACATGTTCTATAAAATGGGGGAAAAAAAACTAATTTGCTGAGTGCGGCTTATTGTTTTTGGGGGTCTGTGCTGGCAGCCCTATCATTTTTGCCTTGTTCGATATACACCTTTGGGTGTTCCCCCACCAGCCAGCACTAGTATTGTTTATATACTAGTAGGACATAGGCCCTTTTATTTATGAAGGAATAGCGACAGGTAGCGATTGATGAGCGGCCGGTAATGACGGGCACCGCCACGAGAACGCCGGCTCCCCACCACAATCACACATTTATCAAGCCAATCCTGCTTAGCGACTGAGATAGCGCCAGATAGCGACTCATTCATCATTATTCCAGCCTCAGCCCACAGCGCCAGCGTCCGACCTTGAACAGCGACAGGTATGACCTCTCGCTACCTGGCGCTCTCCAATGCATTTCAATGGAACAATCTTTAAATATTCATAATTAATTGTTATGAATTTTTTTTTTTTTTTAATGTGAAAAATTCTGTGACCACTTCTGCCATTTTAGATAATTAAAAAAAAAAATTGTACAGAATTGATATTACAGGTCTGATATTAATGTATTCATATTACAAAATTATTTAAAAAACTTGTTTTTTTGGTTTCCAAAAATATGGTGGTTTGGGGGTTAAAAAACTACTTTTAACCCATCGCCGCCAGCGCTCTGGGGTTTAAACATGCATTTTACAGCGCGAGAATTTTTTGAGCGTGATTTTTAAATGAATATGGTGGGAGCCGGTCGCTAGGGCCAGTCGCTACCATGCGCTCCCATACAGCGCGGAACCTGTCAAATAGCGACTCCTCACCCAATATTCAACATTACGGCAAACCGACTGAGTCGCTATCAACTACCGAACAACGGCCAAGCACAGCGACTACTAGCGGGCGCTCTGAAAATGCCGCTACAGTCGCTCAACTGTCGACACCTGCCGCTGTTAATGAATCGGCCTCTCAATATAATAAGGCAAAAATGATTGGGTTGCCAGCACAGACCCAAAAAACCCCAACAATGAGCCACACTCAGAAAATTTGTAAAAATTCTATAACACGCCTTTATTGAAACACCAATATTACAACATTAAGACATTAAAGACAAAGACATTTAAAAAACAATAAAAGTGCTTAGGAGGTGGAGCCTTAAATGTATGGCTCTAATACAATAGAAGTAAGCTTAGTCACATGTTCTATAAAATGGGGAAAGAAAAACTAATTTGCTGAGTGCGGCTTATTGTTTTTGGGGTCTGTGCTGGCAGCCCTATCATTTTTGCCTTGTTTGATATACACCTTTGGGTGTTCCCCCACCAGCCAGCACTAGTATTGTTTATATACTAGTAGGACATATGCCCTTATTCATCAAGCGATAGCGCCAGGTAGTGTCTGACGAGCGCCAGGTAGCGACTGGACCGAACAGCGCCGCTGCAAATTCCCTCACAGCGCCAGGTATGAGCTGTCGCTCCCTGGCGATGTCCAATGCATTTCAATGGAGCAATCTATAATTAATCATAATTAATTGTTTTTTTTTTGTTTTTTTTTTTTAATGTCAAAAAATCGGAGACCACTTCTGCAATGTTAGAATTTATTTTTAAGTAAAAAAAAAAAAAATATATGTGCAGAATTGATCTAACAGGTCTGATATTAATGTATTCATATTACAAAATGATTCTAAAAACATGTATAATGTTACATTCCAAAAATATGGTTGTTTAGGGGTTAAAAACTAGTTAATACACATCGCCGCCAGCGCTCTGGGGTTTAAACAAGGAATGGACAGCGACAGCACATTCGGAGCGTGATTTGTTGATGAATATGAAGCTAGCCGTTCGCTCTGGCCATTCGTTGTCAGGCGCTCACATACAACGCTGGACCTGTGAAACAGCGACCCCCCAGCCCGTATTCAACATTACCGCACACCGACTGAGTCGCTGTCATCAAGCTAATGCCGGCCAAGCACAGCGAATACTGGCTGGTGCTGAAAAAATCACGCTACAGTCGCTCATCTGTCGCTACCTGGCGCTATTGATGAATCGGCCTCATAGTTGTGCGGGACACTTCCTTTCAATTGCGACTCAATATAATAAATGAGTTTCAATTTTCAATTCAATTCAATTTATTGGTCGCCAAGTACATCGTGAGATGGACAAGGATTTTTTTGGGGCATATACACAGTGCAACAGATAACTACAGTTATATAAAAATTGAAACAAGAAACAAACTACATTGGATACATTGAATACAGAGATACAGATGGTCTTACATAGTGCAAGTGATACAGGCTGATACAAACTCCTTTGAGCCTGGGCCTGTGACGCCTGGCTTTTGCTAAGGGTGCGGATAGCCATAGGAAAGAAACCATTCCTAGATCTAGACGTCCTGCAAGCTGGTAATGCAAGATAGTAAATACTGGAATAGGGCGTGTCCAGGATGGGAGGGGCCTGGAACATTTTTTAGCTGAATTACTAAAAATATACACATTTTGATGATATTCTAATTTTTTGCAATGCACCTGTAAGTGAACAGATCCCGGCCCATCACAAAGAATAGCAGCACGGAGCTTTCCGTCCATGGCCACGTCCTCATGCTGAGGGGCCCTCTGGGCTCCTGTCTGCTGACCCATCTGCCGGAGGTGAGACGCGTCTACCTGCATGACAATGAACACTTCCTACTTGGATGTGTCTTTCATGTCTCTGGTTCTATTCTCTACATTTGCAGAACATAAATATTTAACCGGGAGTCCGAATGTTCTCGTGCTGCTTGTGAACTGAAATCTGATGCTCCGAGGAGTTGTTTGTTTCACGCTATATTCTATTGTATGGCCAGAGCCAAGGTTTGCATGATTTTTTTTTAAATAATACTTTACTCTTAAACCTGTTGGAGATATATATATATATAATAATATATAATCAACATATAATACTTTTGCAACAGTTAATATATAACAATAATACTTTTGCAACAGCTGTCAGCTTGTCTTTGAATGTGATTAGTGACTTTTGCTAGATTTAATGCAGTTTACAGCTTTAGCAAGTTATGACACTAGATGGCGCTGTGACCAATGCTTATGCATTTTACTGCTCTGTTGTTTTTCCTGTATATCGAGCTCTGAGCTCTATGACTGCTACTTCCTTCTCTTCCTGTCTGTGTCACCATGAAAGGTGACATTATATTTCTGCATTCATGATCCAGTAAAGCAAGTTCCTGCTATACCACTAATGTCTATCTATGGCTCCGCTGCACTCGGCACTCACACTCTGTAACAAAGCCAGTCCAACACCTATCTGGTCTGGTGAGACTCTCCCCATCGCCTAATCACCTTTTTGTTGGTTTGTCATG
Organism: Gastrophryne carolinensis; assembly: GCA_027917425.1. NCBI lineage: Eukaryota > Metazoa > Chordata > Amphibia > Anura > Microhylidae > Gastrophryne > Gastrophryne carolinensis. The sequence continues at coordinate 257,124,959 of CM051240.1, forward strand.
TGTGTTATTGTTCCATTTATGTGTTTTTTAAGGAATTTTAATATGTTGAGTGTATTGTATGTAGTGATTATAAATATGTAATTAATAAAAATCTATTATTTGATCAATTTATGAGTTGAGAGTTGCCTCCCTACATGTTTTTTTTGTTCCTGGTTTGAGCTCTTTTGCAGCTTTGGGAGCGGCACCTCTACAGATTGAATAGGGTCTAGTGCAAGTCCTCATTTTTTCCTTCTTCTTGCTTTGCCGGTAGGACCTATCCTGTCTCCTTTGTCAGACGGGCCGTCTCTGCATGGTGGCTCTTGGTGCGGTATACATAGCTTGTGGATGACGCCGTGCCTTTTCATGCCCCCTCCATCCTATACCATCCAAGATAGAAGGGGGAATTGAAATAGTTTCTGCCCTGGTCCCGTTGTGGCTGTACCCTGTCGGTGGACACGCTTAGTCCTTGTCCTGGCTTGTAGTGAGGGTAAGCATATCGGGCGGGTTATGTGCTGGGGGGGGGGGGGCTCCAGCATTCTCCAGCATCCAAGAAAGAAGGGGAAAATCTGCCAATTAAAATGTTTCTGCCCTTGCCTCATTGTGGCTGTACACCGTCAATGGACACGCTTAGTACATCAGTCCAGCGGTTGAGTGATGGACAGGAGGCATTCCCCCATTTGATTTTATGTGCTGAGTGGCGGGGCAGGTGGGACCTTGCTTTGTTGGTAGGACCTATCCTGTCTACTCTGGGTGCATGGTCGTGATCGACTCAACTGTTGGAGCGGTATACAAAGCTTGTGGGTGACACCATGCTTTTTCACGCCCCCTCTATCCCAATCGGCCGGTTTTCCGGCATATGATGACCAGATAATGACGTGACTGCGTTCTGAGACCTTATATTCTGAGGTAAACACCCTATGTGCAGAGTGGGGAGCAGCATAGGACACCTACGCCAGATGATGGGGGTGAGGCAACAGGTTAGTATTTTTTAAACTATTTCAGAGAATAATTTGATCGACACAAACCCCAGGAAATTCGGATTCATGCCAATTATTTTTTCCCTGTAATCCGCAGCCTGATTCGGCTCTGGTAACCACTTTGGCACCATTTCAAACTCATTCTCCTATTGCATTCTCTGCGTTCCCTTCATCCGGGCTCTAGAATGATATGTGCCAAAAAGTGAGTGGGATTAAAAAAAAACATGTTTCAGAAATAGATTTCCTCGTCAACCACATGTTAAATTCTGCTTTCAAAAGACAAGGTGAACAGGTGTGACATTGCTTTGCCAGTAGGACCTATCCTTTTCCCTTTTGGGAGGTGGGGGGTCTCTGTGCATGGTGGTGATTGACTCCGCTCTTGGTGCAGTATACGTAGCTTGTGTATGACGCCGTGCCTTTTCACGCCCCCTCCATCCCATACCATCCAAGAAAAAAGGGGAAAATCCACCAACTGAAATGTTTCTGCCCTGGACCCGTGTGGCTGTACGCCATTGGATGGTTATGCTTAGTCCCTCAGTCCAGAGACTGAGTGATAGACAGGAGGCATTCCGCCATGTGATGTTATGTGCTGAATGGCGGGGCAGGTGGGTCCTTGCTTTGCTGGTAGGACCTATCCTGGTGCATGGTCGTGATCGCTGTTGGAGCGGTATGCATAGTGTGTGGATGACACCGTGCCTTTTCACGCCCCCTCCATCCCATACCATCGAAGAAAGAAGGGGAAAATCCACCAATTGAAATGTTTCTGCCTCGGCCATTTTGTGGCTTTATGCCGTCGGTGGACACACTTAGTCCGTCAGTCCAGCGACTAAGTGATAGACAGGAGGCATTCCCCCATGTGATGTCATGTGCTTAATGGCGGGACAGGTGGGTCCTTGCTTTGCCGGACCTATCTGTCTCCTTTGGGAGGCAGGGTGGTCTCAGTGCTTGGTGGTGATTGACTTAGCTTGTGTATGACACCGTGACTTTTCACGCTCCCTCCATCCCATACCATCCAAGAAAGAAGGGGAAAATCCATCAATTGAAATGTTTATGCTCTGGTTTTGTTGTGACTCTACGTCATCAGTGGACACGCTTAGTCCGTCAGTCCAAGCGACTGATGGAGTGATGGACAGGAGGCATTTCCCCATGCAATGTTATGTGCTGAGTGGCGGGGCCGTTGGGTCCTTGATATGCCGGTATGACCTATACTGTCCCCTTTGGGAGGCGGGGTGGTCTCTGTGCATTGTGGTGATTGACTCTGCTCTTGGTGCGGTATACTTAGCTTGTGTATGACACAGTGCCTTTACTTGCCCCCTCCATCCCAATCAGCTGCTTTTCCACCTTCTTGGATGGTATGGCGGCAGCATATGATAACCAGATGACGGTGTGATCCTGCCAATCTAAATGTTTCTGCCCCGGACCTGTTGTGACTGTATGCTATCAGTGGACGTGCTTAGTCCGTCAGTCCAACGACTGAGTGATGGACAGGAGGCCTTTCCCCATGCGATGTTATGTGCTGAGTGGTGGGGCAGGTGGGTCCTCACTTTGCTGGTAGGACCTATCCTGTCTCCATTGGGAGGTGGGGTGGTCTCTTTGCATGGCGGTGATTGACTCTGCTCTTGGAGTGGTATTACATAGCTTGTGGATGACGCTGTGCCTTTACTCACCCCTCCATCCCAATTGGCCGGTTTTTCCCCACCTTCTCGGATGGTATGGCGGCAGCATACGATGACCAGATGACGACGTGCATCCGCCAGTATGACTACCTCCTAGAACCTTATATTCTGGGGTAAGCGCTCAGAGTGGGGAGCAGCATAGGACACATTTAGTGTGGTTAGAACATTTCTTTAACCCATTTCAGTGAAAAATTTGACTCCAGGAATTTCGGATTCATGCCTGATTCGAACTAATCGGTTTGCTTATCTCCAGTGACTGGTAGTCGGCTCTGGTAACCACTTTATAACACAAAAGGATATACACAGCCTTTTGATAAGTGGTGCAGGCCGTGGGGGAAATACGTTACTATTCCCTATCACTATTCAATGGGACTCTAGAGCTGGCCCACTGAAATTCCCACACAACTGGCTGCACACAGTATATTTAAAATTCAATAAAGTTTATTCAATATAAATATACATACAATGCCTGAGATGTGTTCCAAACAAAACTGACATATAAGACAATATTAAAAACAAAAAAGCTTGGTGGGCAGGAGAGCAGGGGCTAATTAATGAACATTTATTGGCCAAATAATAATTATAGAATATTACATGGTTTAAATACATATTGTACTACCAGGCGTAAATGAAAGTGCTAGTGCTTATAATTAGGGCCTTATTTAACAAGGGATAGCGCCAGGTAGCGAATGGTGAGCGAACGGTAATGACGGTCACCGCCACGAGAACGCCGGCTCCCCTCCGCAATCACGCATTTATCAAGCCGATCCTGCTTAGCGACTGACAGAGCGCCAGATAGCGAATCATTCATCATTATTCCAGCCTCACCCCACAGCGCCAGCGAGCGACCTTGAACAGCGACAGGTATGACCTCTCGCTACCTGCCGCTCTCCAATGCATTTCAATGGAGCAATCTTTAAATATTCATAATTAATTGCTATTAATGTTTTTTTTTTTTTTTTTTTTTAAATGTCAAAAATTCTGTGACCACTTCTGCAATGTTAGATATTTTTTTTAAGGTAAAAAAAAAAAAATATATTGATATTACAGGTCTGATATTAATGTATTCATATTACAAAATGTTTATAAAAACTTGTTTATTTTTTTTAACAAAAAATATGGTTGTTTGGGGGTTAAAAAACTACTTTTAACCCATCGCCGCCAGCGCTCTGGGGTTTAAACATGCATTTCACAGCGCAAGAATTTTTTGAGCGTGATTTGTTAATGAATATGCTGGGAGCCGTTCGCTATGGCCATTCGCTGTCATGCGCTCCCATACAGCGCGGAACCTGTCAAACAGCGACTCCTAACCCCGTATTCCACATTACAGCACACCGCACAGTCGCTGTCAAGAACCGAACAAGGGCCAAGCACAGCGAATACTAGCGGGCGCTGTGAAAATACCGCTACTGCCGCTCATCTGTCGCTACCTGGCGCTATTAATAAATCGGCCTCTATATGATGATTGGAAAAAAAGAGCCGATAATGCAGCTTGCGCCAAAGCGATAGCAGAAGGTGATACTAAGAAAAGGAAGCCATGTGCACTAATGGCATTGTGCACTATTTAAAGTGCAGTGTGCTAAATGGGAAAATCAAAAAGAAAACAAGAGATCATTTTTGTGCCCATAGAAAGGACCGAGTATGGGTGAACGCCAGCCAGTACAAATTGTGTTGTGAAACCAAAATATAAATATAATCCACAAGGGCCCCCTTCCTCTCCACTTACCTCACCGACGCGTTGCGTGGTCCGCTAACCACTTCGCCAGGGTGTGGGGTCGATGCGGCACCCTGTCCCTTAAATACCTGTATGAGGGCTGCTGATCAGCGGGGCGGAAGTGACGCGGAAAGCATGGTTCCACCCCAAGGAACACAGCAAAGGGAATTGCGGTGGGCCAGCTCTAGAGTAGATCTGATAACCACTTTGGCACCATTTCAAGCACATTCTCCTTATGCATTCTCTAACTTACATTCCCTTCATCAAGCTCTAGCATGATATGTGCTAAAAAAGTGAGTGGGATTAAAAAAAAACATGTTTCAGAAATAGATTTCCTCGTCGACCATATGTTTAACGCTGCTTTCAGAAGACAAGGTGATGAAGAAGTTAGGAAGGATAATGAGCCATTAGCGCTCACCACTTAATATGGAAGGACACAGAATAACTCCGTTCCTGACATGGAGGGTGTGTTAAATGTTCATTACCCTCCTCACCGCGCTCCTGCTAATGAACCGAGCCTGACATTAAGCGCAGGAAGGAGAAAGCGCAAACCCAAAGGTGGAAATGGATCGGGATTTTAGACGTTTAGTCGTGAATAATGCAGCCTGCGAATACATTCGCTCGGAGGAAAATTATGGCAACCGATCACGTTAACTATTTGGGCAGCCCCGCGAGGCTGGAGGAGGAAGGGCTCTGTATGGTATTAGCGGGAACATTATCATTAGCGGTTAATTATTTAGCAAAGAGTTGTCGAGGAAGGGAAAAAAAGGTGTCTGATTATTTATTTTTATTAAAAATACCGAAAAAACACAGAGCTAAATTGCTTTAAAACAGAAATGAAGTCCGTTAGTCAAATGTCCCAAAGCGCATGTGCTAAAAGGGATCTTCATATATATAGTGGCATACAATTTGAACAATAGTCTTTACGGCATTTGCGGTATCCCAAAGTAAGAAAAGATCGGTGGCGCCAGCACACCACCAAAGGGAACTATATACCTAAGGGCACCACCTATCTGCTAACCATAAATTACACTAATAATTCATCATGATAAATTTATTGATTCATGACTATTAAAACATCAGCATAAACAATACAATCACCTACATTTAAAATACAACATACAATTACCTCCCAGCAGGAGTGACCCTAAAAAATCTCCCTAAACAACGTATATATAAATCCATTTTATCCTCAACCTGAATGATACAAAGTGCTAAATAATGCAAAATAAAGTGCTAAGTGCTGAATGAAGACAATTGTGCAAAAATATGCGATATAGTGCCAGGCCAAACTGACCGACCTTCACCTCAGTGTAGTAAATTTGCTCACCCCTGCTGGAAGGATCCTCACCCACGCGTTCCGTGCCAACCAGGCACTTTCTCAAGGTGCTATTTCAGGTATCCCAAAGTACATGTGCCTGTTCTTTTGACTCATCGGCTCTCGTCATCCGGTGATGCAAGGGTCCTTGCCAGATAATGGTAATAAGATGGCTTGTAGTACACAGAGCTCCAAGTCGACAACCAGGATAAAGTCTTTTTACTCTCCGTTTAAGATATTCCCGCGGTGCAGAAGAATAGCCACCGTTTATGCAAAATTCTTACCAAAGCCTATGGTCAGAAGGGCTTATACATTATCAAGATGTTTTCCAGAATGATGTCAAACCCAAAGAAGCATAAGCGTCCAAAATGCATCCAAACTGGTCTCCACACAACAGTATTTCAACACAGAGGAGTGTCCATAGGTGGCAGCAAGCAAACAAAATAAAAAAATATCTAGTGCAATACCTTCTGAAATTCACTGAAAATGTAATGGGTATAATATGCACTTACAAAATATAAAATTTGATGAGCTTAAAAACAAGGCAAAGTTGATTCAGCAAGTCACATCACCTTTCACTTTAAATCCTCCGCCTGAAGATCATAGAGCGATGTCCGCATGGATGAGATCTCTAGAGTAGCCGAAATTTTCAGTGAATTTTAGAAGGTATTGCACTAGATATTTTTCTATTTTGTTTGCATGCTGCCACCTATGGACACTCCTCTGTGTTGAAATACTATTGCGTGGAGACCAATTTGGATGCATTTTGGACGCTTATGCTTCTTTGGGTTTAACATCATTCTGGAAAACATCTTGATAATGTATAAGCCCTTCTGACCATAGGCTTTGGTAAGAATTTTGCATAAACGGTGGCGGATTCTGCACAGTGTGAATATTCTTCTGCACCGCGGGAATATCTTAAACAGAGAGTAAAAAGACTTTATCCTGGTTGTCTACTTGGAGCTCTATGTACTACGTAGTTTTTTTGCATGTAGATTACTGAGAAGAAGGACTCTATAACACGTCGAGCTCTAAACTTTCTATCTACACAGTGTTGCGCAGTTATCTTACATTAATAAGATGGCTTATTACTTAAATGGGGCAGACAATCCTTTTGTCCCTCAATGATCAGGGTGTATTAGACCCAAAGGAAGTTTAAAACCACAGAGTGCATGCAAAGAAAAAAATGGGCAAAGACTAGTGCAATACTGTAAAGACCCCAGAGGTATTTAAAATGATAATAATCTATATAAATGTGCTGGATGGTGGGAGGAGGGGTCACTCATACACCCAGCATCAGGAAATTTCCAGCCATGCTTGTTTTTTTTTTTATTTTAATGGAAGGAAGAGGAAATCAGGGGTGACAAACCTGTAACCCCTGAATTTTATTCCTACCAGGGGTAGAAAACTACAAGCTTGGAGGGAGTTTTATTCAGTTTGGGTGTATAAGTGACCCCTCCTCTCATTAGCTAATGTGTTTATATGGATTTTGAATATTACACAATTTCGCGATAGTGCTCCTTTAATAAAGATAAGAATGCACTCCTAAAATCAAAGTCTTTAAAACGCATGTAGCATAATAAAACAGCAGCTCTCACCGCCCAGCTTAAAACGCTCCAATGTCCTTAGGATAAAATAGCGTAAGGGATTCCCGTTAGCAATTAGCAGTGTAATTGTGGATGGCGTTTTCACGCCCCCTCCATTCCAGTCGCAATAGTGACATAGTATCCAGTGTACCGAGTCCCCAACGTGTTTCGTCGCTAGTTGCGACTTTAACCAGAGATTTTTTTTATCTAAGCGCGGTGTTTATTTAACCCTCTTAAGTGCTTTATTCTGTATTTATTTATATTATTATTATTTATTGATAAAGCGCTACTAAGTCCGGGTTGAGGCCACCCCCGGTATGTTCGACGAGCATTTGATTATGACCACACTGCTTGTAGCGTTAAAAGAAGTCCTACTTCACATTTATTTAACAATTTCATAAGCCACACAGTTTCATTACAAAATTATTCTAATATTCCATAATTTGTGATACTTAGTACATAATTGTGATTTCTCTTCACTTACGTTTTCTCAAAAAATCTTTTGATCATGCCGGAGGAAGAGGGCGGAGGCGACCTCTCTACATCCGGTATAAAAGCGGTTGCTGTTTTACACTGCCAAATACCTGGTTAAAGTCGCGATCTGCGACGAAACGCGTTGGATTTGGCGGTCCCTACACATGAAAGGAGCAGGATTTTCTATCAGAGTGTCCATCACCTACATGTTCTATCTTATCGGCCGACGGGAACATTGAAATTCGGTGGTGAGACCCGCTCCATTTATCTTGCTCTAAGTGAGCTGACATGCTGGATTTTTTCATTTAAATTGTGAGTGCGGTTTTAAACCTTTATTTCCATTAAATATTTTAAACGTTATTGCACTAGTCCTACATATTTTTATGTCTCCCTCCATGTGCGGTCTGTGATTGATTAACACAACACATCTTGAGAGTTTATGACAAAATACTTAAGTGGAAGTGGAGTTTATGAAATCTAAGTGGATGTGGATGATCCCTGATCAAATTGGTGACCGAGCAGTACGGGGAGGACATATATATACTACTCAATTTGACCTTAACTATGAAATTCCTCTGGTAAGGATTTGCACATATGGGTGTTAAGAGCACTGAAGATAAATGATAAGCACTTTTGGGAAGTGGATGGAAAGAAAAATTAAAAGAGGAAACATTTGTTTATAGCCACATATAATTTTTATTGACTTTACATTTTGGATTACCACGTTTCTTATCATTGTATTAATTGATGAATGAGAAAAATATTTGGATTGATTAGTAGCTCTGTGTTCTTTTTAGCACGTTTGATTGGGAGTATTGGGAACATTCCAAACACGTTGAGCTGTCTTTTAGAATATAATTTTGGGTCCTTCACATTTAGTTATTATAATTGTATTGTAAGCGCGGTGTTGCACACGTTTTGTTTTACCAACGAAACGCGTTGATGGCGGCGGACGATTTCCTAACAGCATATTGAGAGGCAATACTCCAGGGACATCATACATTTCCCCTCTCCCTTCGAGGCATCGATCGGCCGAGGTGCACTGAGGGTTTGGTGAGAATCCTGCCTGGTGTCTCTTAAACAGCTGTTACATATTGTTTTTATGTGAGTGCATTTTTAGCTTAATTAGTGCACATGATTAAAACGTTATTACGTTAGATCTTTCCATTGTTTTTTTTTTTTTCACATGTTTTGCCCATCATGGGACAATCTTAAAAGTCAAAGTGGGGATAAGAACATCAAACCTGCTCTCCTTTTACCTAGAGAGGAATGGAATAATAAGGAGGATTTTCAATAAGGCATTAAAGCACATCACTATCTGGTAAGAGTAACTTGAAGGAGGTGGTGGGCACAAGGCTTAGATCAGCAAATTGATGTCACATACACGTGGTGGATTTTTTGAAAATAACTGCAAGATTGTGAGCAGGGATGAGCGAACCGGTTCGGACGAATTGGAATTCGCTCCGAATTTCAGGGAAAATTCGATTCGGCACGGACCCAAATTTTTTTTGGTTCGTGCCGATCGAATTTTCCCTGAAATAAAAAAAAAAAAATACCGGCATGGTCGGAGCGTGGAGGCCGGCGCCGCTCTCAGTCGCCCTCTGATGACGCGTCCTCTGATGACAGCTGAGAGCAGCGCCGGCCTCCACGCTCCGACCATGCAGGTAAGTGTTTGCTTTTTAAAAAAATGCCGGCATGGTGGGAGCGGGCAGGCCGGCTGCGTAGCCAACCTGCCCGCTCCCACCATGCCGGCATTTTTTTTTTCAGATGAGCGATTCGTGAAAGTTCGATTCGGGCGAACCCGAATTTCTTGGGGAAATTCGGCGAATCGCCCGAATCGAACTTTCAAGAAGTTCGCTCATCTCTAATTGTGAGCATCCCTGTGATAAAAGGACATTAAAACACTTAACCTTTGAGGATATTTATATCGGTGAACACACCTTAGAAGTTTGGACTTTTGAATTTATTTTAACAGTTGAAGTCGACCTAAATTGTGATGTCATGTCATTGATTGCTCTGTGTTTTTAGAAAAGTATGTGTATGTAGGATCCATAGGGGAAAAGGATTAAAACATGTTGAGCAACAGTAATCTATTGAAATTTGCATTATTAAAAATAATCAGCGCGGTTATATTCCAACTTAAAGTGTGCTTATTATATGTCACATGTGACAGAGATACACAGTCATAGCAAACTGGGGACAACAATCAGCCCTGGATTTTACCAGTCCCTGGCTGACCCGAGACATCTCCGCTGAGACCCCCCCCCGCCCCAACCATGATTCCGGGGCTATAGCATTGGGGGTTGGGGTTCCCTAGCTTGTGGGTACAGTGGGGCTATAGCATTGGGGGCTGGGGTTCCCTGGCTTGTGGGTACAGTGGGGCTATAGCATTGGGGGCTGGGGTTCCCTGGCTTGTGGATACAGTGGGGCTATAGCATTGGGGGCTGGGGGTCCTTGGCTTGTGGGTACAGTGGGGCTGTAGCATTGGGGGCTGGGGTTCCTTGGCTTGTGGGTACAGTGGGGCTATAGCATTGGGGGATGGGGGTCCTTGGCTTGTAGGTACAGTGGGGCTATAGCATTGGGGGTTGGGGTCCTTGGCTTGTAGGTACAGTGGGGCTATAGCATTGGGGGCTGGGGGTCCTTGGCTTGTGGGTACAGTGGGGCTATAGCATTGGGGGTTGGGGTCCTTGCCTTGTAGGTACAGTGGGGCTATAGCATTGGGGGCTGGGGTTCCTTGGCTTGTGAGTACAGTGGGGCTATAGCATTGGGGGCTGGGGTTCCTTGGCTTGTGGGTACAGTGGGGCTATAGCATTGGGGGCTGGGGGTCCTTGGCTTGTGGGTACAGTAGGGCTATAGCATTGGGGGCTGGGGTTCCCTGGCTTGTGGGTACAGTGGGAATATAGCATTGGGGGTTGGGGTCCTTGGCTTGTAGGTACAGTGGGGCTATAGCATTGGGGCTGGGGTTCCTTGGCTTGTGAGTACAGTGGGGCTATAGCATTGGGGGCTGGGGGTCCTTGGCTTGTGGGTACAGTGGGGCTATAGCATTGGGGGTTGGGGTCCTTGGCTTGTAGGTACAGTGGGGCTATAGCATTGGGGGCTGGGGTTCCTTGGCTTGTGGGTACAGTGGGGCTATAGCATTGGGGGTTGGGGTCCTTGGCTTGTAGGTACAGTGGGGCTATAGCATTGGGGGCTGGGGTTCCTTGGCTTGTGAGTACAGTGGGGCTATAGCATTGGGGGCTGGGGTTCCTTGGCTTGTGGGTACAGTCAGGGCCGGCTCCAGGTTTACGGGGGCCCCAGGGCAATAGCATCTCAGGGGACCCCTTGCGGTGCGGTGTGACACTCCATACATGGGTGTAATGTTGGATGTATGATGAATATTGTCAAAGAAGAAAAAGAAGAAAAAACATCAGAAGGAATGACCGAATGTATGGAAAAAATAGGGAATAGCCAGAGTGACAAAAAGAGAAAGAAATTGATAGTGACAGAAAAAAGACAACAAGAAATAACCCAAAAAAGAGAATATAAGGAAAGACATAGAATCGAAAATAAAGCAATTTTGAAAAAGTTAAAGAACAAAAGCTTGGAATTAATGTCAGAGGGAAAATTAATGAATGCCAGAAACAAAGAAAGAATAAAGGGAATAGAAAAAAGAAAGCGGGAATTTGAGATGGAATGGCAAAAAAAGGTAAAGGGGAGAAGATAAAAAATGGGGGGGGGGGGGAATGACTGGCAGAATAAACAGATAAAGGAAAAAGAAACAAAGAAAATATGGAAAGAAATTAAGAGGGAGAATAGAAGGAAAGAAAAAAATAGAAGGGAAGAAACAAAGAACATAAGGACTGACAGAAATAAAGGTTATGGCAGAAAGATCAGATGGAAGATAGAAAGAATAGATGGAAAGAAATAAACAAATAGAAAGAAATAAAGGTTCACTATAATGGCCAATCTGCCTCTGGCTGACCGTCCTTAGTCCTGGTTACTGTACGGCCCTGCATCCTGTAGAGGGAATGAGATGGGCCCATTGTGCAAGGGCCCCGGCACCTGCCCAGGTATGCCCAGTGCTGACGCCTGCCCTGGGTACAGTGGTGCTATGTACAGGAGGCTGAGAGGGAGACAAAGGCCCTTATTTAACAAGGGATAGCGACAGGTAGCGACTGGTGTGCGGCCGGTAATGACGGGCCCCGCCACGAGAACGCCGGCTCCCCACCACAATCACACATTTATCAAGCCGATCCTGCTTAGCGACTGAGATAGCGCCATATAGCGACTCATTCATCATTATTCCAGCCTCAGCCCACAGCGCCAGCGTCCGACCTTGAACAGCGACAGGTATGACCTCTCGCTACCTGGCGCTCTCCAATGCATTTCAATGGAACAATCTTTAAATATTCATAATTAATTGTTATTAATAGTTTTTTTTTTTTTTTAAATGGGAAAAATTCTGTGACCACTTCTGCAATGTTAGATATTTTTTAAGTTAAAAAAAAAAAAAAATTGTGCAGAATTGATATTACAGGTCTGATATTAATATATTCATATTCCAAAATTATTTAAAAAACTTGTTTTTTTTGGTTTCCAAAAATATGGTTGTTTGGGGGTTAAAAAACGACTTTTAACCTATCGCCGCCAGCGCTCTGGGGTTTAAACAAGCATTTCACAGCGCGAGAATTTTTTGAACGTGATTTTTTAATGAATATGGTGGGAGCCGGTCGCTAGGGTTAGTTGCTATCATGCGCTCCCATACAGCGCGGAACCTGTCAAATAGCGACTCCTCACCCAATATTCAACATTACGGCAAACCGACTGAGTCGCTATCAACTACCGAACAACGGCCAAGCACAGCGACTACTAGCGGGCGCTCTGAAAATGCCGCTACAGTCGCTCAACTGTCGCTACCTGCCGCTATTAATGAATCGGCCTCTAAGAGGCAGGGATTGAATGAGGGTGTTGGGCAGCAGCCCAACTGGCCTCAAAGCAGGGTCTCCCTCCGACCGGTGCGCCCCTGATCATACTAAAATGAACTGGCAGAGAGGGCCGTGCTCTTGCCGGCTTACATTGTAAAAGATAATTGGGGAGGGAGATAAAAAGTAGGTCAAGAGTAGTATGTACTTTCAGGCTGATTCATTACTAGCAGCAGGTAGCGACAGATGAGCGTCTGTAGCGAGGATTTCAGAGCGCCCGCTAGTAGTCGCTGTGCTCGGCCGTGGTTCGTTGTTTCAGAGCGCCTCAGTCGCTGGCCGGCATTGCTGAATACGTTATGTGATTCGCAGTACTATGCTGTATGGGAGCGAATGGTAGCACCAGCTCAGTGCGACCACGTTCATAAAAAAAAACAGTTCTGGCGCTCAAAATCAGGTCGATGTAGCCCATAGCGCCAGAAGCTGTGTGATTAAAGTCTGTTTATGAACATGTATCCACTAGTAACAAAGCGAAAACACATGGAATGACATTGTTATAAGATTGTAAAATGAACTCTTTAAAACCAGACATGTAAGGACAATTCTGCATAAAAATATTATGAATCCAAAAAGTTTTCAAAAATGTCATTTTCTAGGCCAGGATACATGTCAGAAAGATTTGAGTTTAAAAAAAAAAAAAAAAAAAATTGGGATCAGGAAAGGGATTTAAGGATCGTCCATAGAAATGTATGGGAGAGCGCCAGATAGCAACAGGTAAGACGTGGCGCTCTGCAAGGCTGAACGCCGGCGCTGTACGCTGAGACTGGGATAATGATGAATCGGACGCTACATGGCGCTGCTCTAGTCGCTCACCAGATTCGGCTTCATAAATGTGGAATTGCTGCCGTGTCCGGCGTTCACCTGCCACTACCTGGTGCTAGAGCTTCATGAATAAGGCCCTTTGTATGATGGCAAGTGATTTGGGGTCATTGGCACTGTCAGCTACTGTATTTAGTCTGAATAATAGGCTCATCTGAATAAGTGAGTTTTGAGAGCACTCTTAACCCTTCAAACGAAAGCATAAAGTAAAATGTATGTGGCTGCTTCTCCGACCATTAAAGTGATGCTGCAGGCAAAGGGAATTGTTCCACCTGTTACCCCGGGGACACCCGTCTTGGTGAGTTCACAACCCCCAATCTGCACCCATAGCTTCACCTATAGCCATTTACTGGGACGCTTTAAGCATCTCACCGGACGCGGTTGCCCCAGGACTTGTTAGCTCAAAGGATGTAAACTCACAGGGGTGAAGACGGATGAACTGAAGGTCAGACTGGGCGTAATGGGGTGTTCAAGGTCATACAGATACAGATAACAGTCTTTATAATAGCAGCTCCAAGGGGAACACGTGTAGGTCAAAGGTCACACCGCGGGACCGGGCACGGGGTAAGCGTGCCATGACAACACCATTGCACCAGGCTACGCTTGCCGCTGTCCTAAACTGTTTTCCGTTTTTAAATTGAAGAAGAAATTGCTGATGGGGAGTGGCAGCGTGTCATCACAGCTCAGGATCCTACGCTGCACCCTAATGAACTTTAAAATCATCAACAGCTGAGGTGAGATGTGATGACACGCTGCCACTCCCCATCAGCTCAGCTTACCCATAATTAGGGATCCAATAGTCTTAGTACAAAGCGATGATGCACTTTAGGTTTCCAACAAGCCCCTCCCCCTGAAAGTCTTTATATTCAAGAAAAGCATGCCGCGCTGCCAGTCTTGAGAAAGCTGCCCATAGGCAGTGAAACGCGTTGACGGCAGCGAGCGGTATCTACCTTTTAACTCAGCAGGATATCCAAAGACCCTTTGGCGATTGCCACCCACCTTCCAGCTTTACACCAACGGCCGTGGTGATAGGAGATGGGTGAGAACCTCGCTTAAAGTGAGATATGCTTGTAACAAAGAATTTTAAATGTGAGTGCACATTTTTAAAGATACATATTTTTAAAATAAAAAAGCGGGATTACACTAGATTTTTTTCCCCTTTCCTGCTTCACTTCTCCCATTGTTTAAGCAACAGAGGATTGAAACAACTAGGCATAGTCCACAGCCACCTCATTAGGAGCACACATAGAGGAGGAACACCTTGTGGAATTAAAATTACATGTGGCATGTCATCCACCAGCTGAAGGATAAAAAGTGGAGGAATTCCGTGAGGAATTAAAACCCTATGTGTTACACCGCCTACCAGTTGGTAAGAGTACCCTAACATTGGTGACGGGCACGTTGGTGATGCTGTGAACTGTGGGCATTAATGAAATTACAGCAATAAGAAGTGGTGACATTGAAAACAAGGAGGAGACACAATATAACACCATACTTAACTGCATTGAGCAGTGTGGATGAACTTTCTTTGATGTAACCACAACGGCCATTTAAAGGGCCGGAGTTCTAAGAAAAAATTGCGGTTTATTAATTGTTGCATGCTGTGTGTTTGATGTGAATATAACTGTTAGCTAGATTCTGATTACCTGTTTCCGACTTTCTGTTATCTCTGCCTAGTCCGACACCTGCCTGACCTCGAGCTTGTCTACCCTTCTATACCGTGAACTCTCTGACAAATCGGCTTGACTCTTGACCATTATCCTGTGTATCCCCTTGGAACCCCAAATTAGAAGGACCATCATTCCCTTGTATGACCTCAACCAGCCCGACTTCTGCCCAGCCTGGTCCCTGGTTCATCTGCCTCCACCCTGTAAGTCTACATCCTTTGTGCTATCTATGTCCTGGGGGCAACTGTGTCTGGCGAGGCTTATCCAGCATCCCAGAAAACAGGGGTTTGCCTACAGGCAAAAGCAGCAGCAGAGATTGGGGGTCCCGTGGGGCCTGACAGTACCGCTCCGCTGAGCTGACACAATGGTGTAACAATTACCTTTGCCTGCTGTATTACTTTAACTAGCTGGCATTTTCCTCCCGAGCCGGGGAGGTGAGTTATTGATAGTGACTCCTAATGACTTGTTATTGAGTTTTTGAAGGGGAGATATTGAGGGAAACTCCCAAGTACTTGTTATTGAGTTATTGATGGTAAATTATTGATGGCGACTCCCAATGACATGTTATTGGTGGTGAGTTATTGACGGTGACTCCCAATGACATGTTATTGATGGTGAATTATTGATGGTGACTCCCAATGACATGTTATTGAGTTATTGATGGTAAATTATTGATGGCGACTCCCAATGACATGTTATTGATGCTGAATTATTGATGGTGACTCCCAATGACTTGTTATTGAGTTATTGATGCTGAATTATTGATGGTGACTCCCAATGACTTGTTATTGATGCTGAATTATTGATGATGACTCCCAATAACTTGTTGTTGTGTTATTGATGGTAAATTATTGATGGCGACTCCCAATGACATGTTATTGATGGTGAATTATTGATGGTGATTCCCAATGGCTTGTTATTGAGTTATTCATGGTGACTCCCAAGGACTTGTTGTTGTTGGGGAGTCAATGATGTCTGCCCAGAGACCTTCACCACCCTTAATCCGACCCTGTATACAATAATTTGCTGTGGATGAGATAGTGGTGTAGGTAAGAGGTCACTGGTTGTACAACTGCCACATGAATCCCGGGCTGCAAATAAAGGTAACATTTTAAACCTTCATATCAGGGCAGTTTAGGACGTTGCCAGGTGTAGCCCTACACAATGCACTAATACTCAGTTATGCCTGGACAAGGATTTTAAGTGGGCAAAGAGGGAAAACCTACCCACCCTGCCCACATTGATGGCGACTCCCAATGACTTGTTATTGAGGTTTTGATAGTGAGTTATTAATAGCGACTCCCAATGACTTGTTATTGATAGTGAGTTATTGATGGTAACTCCCAATGACTTGTTATTGATGGTGAGTTATTAATGGTGACTTCCAAGGACTTGTTATTGAGTTTTTGATGGTGAGTTATTGATTGTGACTCCCAATGACTTGTTATTGAGTTATTGATGATGAGTTATTGATGGTGACTCCCAATGACTTGCTATTGATGGTGAGTTATTAATGGTGACTTCCAAGGACTTGTTATTGAGTTTTTGATGGTGATTTATTGATGGCAACTCCCAATGACTTGTTATTGTGTTATTGATGGTGAATTATTGATGGCGACTCACAATTACTTTTTATTGAGTTTCGATGGGGAGTTATTGTTGATGACTCCCAATGACTCGTTGTTGAGTTTTTGATGATAGGTTATTGATGGCAACCCCCAATGACTTTTAATTGATAGTGAGATATTGATGGCGACTCCCAATGACTTTTAATTGATGGTGAGATATTGATGGCGACTCTCAATGACTTGTTACTGATGTTGACTCCCAATGGCTTGATATTGATGCTGAGTTATTGATGGCGACTCCCAATGACTTGTTGTTGAGTTTTTGATGGTGAGTTGTTGATGGCGACTCCCAATGACTTGTTAATGAGTTATTGATGGGGGGTTATTAATGGCAACTCCCAATGACTTGTTATTGAGTTATTGATGGTTTGTTATTAATGGCACTCCCAAGGACTTGTTTTTGAGTTATTGATGGTAAATTATTGATGGCAACCCCCAAGGACTTGTTGTTGAGTTTTCGATGGTGCGTAATTTATGGCAGCTCCCAATGATTCGAACGTGCTGCTGGTCATTGAGGGAGAACCATTAGCATTGGCCGAGTGCTTTCCTATGGAGAGACGTCATTATTTTTTCCCCTCATTGTACTTTGACTGTTTTGTTTCTTGTGATTTAGCGCAACATGTCAGTGGTGCATGGCATGCTAATGTTTTATTTACAGCTTTGCAGGGAAGCATTTAGCAGCTTGAAATGTGTTGCCTCCTAATTTCTGTTTGTTCTTGTTAGAATTTAACAGAATGGCTGTCAGGTGCGCCAATTTCTTTTGCGGATAAATGTCTCTCTTTGTTTATAGGCGCCTGTTCTGTTTAAAATAACAAGTTTACAAGTTTCTCTGATGCCACTTGTAAATCCCTCCAGATCGACTCATCACTCTGACGTGCCCACGCCGCATTTCG
Organism: Gastrophryne carolinensis; assembly: GCA_027917425.1. Lineage (NCBI taxonomy): Eukaryota > Metazoa > Chordata > Amphibia > Anura > Microhylidae > Gastrophryne > Gastrophryne carolinensis. The sequence goes on from CM051240.1 coordinate 257,142,648, forward strand.
GAGCTGTGGGCACACCAGCATCAGGCCTTTTTAAATGATTGGTGCGGGCACATGTGCAGCTAAAAGCCGGGTCAGGGATTCTCACTTTATTCAGATTTTCCCACGGAAAATAAAATTTGACACAAGGCACAAGGGCAGCTGATTGGCTGAGCATCCCACATGGGAACCAGGAAGAGGTCAGTTTTTGGGGGATCCATGGGGATACACAGTGGGTCATCCTGATTTGGCCAGAAAGCAACAACATGTGAATACCTTTCTTCATGTTGTTCTTCTTTAATATTACATGAAGAAACAATGTAACAGCTTCCCCTTCACTCAGAATTTTTGCAACAGCTGTTTTTCTGTGCGTGTGAGTGTGTGTGTGTGTGTGTGTTTAGAATGACAGACAAGCTGTCCTGTGTTTCCTGAGGTATACCTCTCTCAGTTTGGGGTAAATTGCTAATGGCTCAGCTCCCCCTCATGCTCATGTGTAAGCAGGGCTGTCAGATGTGTAGAAAGATAAATGCTGCCATGTAGTTCAGGAGCTATTCCACAACCTCTGCTTAGGGTTAAGCCCTCTCAAACAGCTAATGCCCCAATCATCGAATGCAGGGGGGGGGGTTTAGGGGGCTTTTTTTGACTGGAGGTCTGCTTTAAATGATAAAAAACAAACTGGAAGTGAGAATCCCCCTTAATAATTCCACCACTTTTCGGTTAAAGCAGAAAAATAACATGCTAGCCCTGGCCTTCCCCTGAGGCATATCAAATCGGGATGCCCCACTGTATGAAACCCCCCTCCCGGGGTCACTGCAAACCTAACCCTTTCTGGTGACTCTTTTGGCAATGTAAACAATTGCAGCCACATCCCTATTTTCTCTGGGATGAAGCAAGATTCTGTGCCGAGCCATTCATATTGGCTCAGGGATGGAACACTCCCCAATCTAAAGGGAACTGGGGATGTGCCTGCTTCCACTTCCAATTGCCACACTCTGCCTCTAAACAAAGTGGTGGTGCCGATAAATATGGACGGCATATGGCACTGGTTGGACGAGAACCCATGCGTGCGCCGTTGGATCGGGGTGGTTTCACACAGAGAATCTGGATGCCCCTGGGGCAAGAAACAAGAACCGGGATAGTCAAGATCCTGTGTTTTGTTTCGTCTTGGATTTCAGGCGACCACCGATAGACGGCACCATCTTGCATCCCATCAGGCACTGCGTGCGGCCCCTTATCTCGCTCCTGCACAGGGCCCATGAATAGAATGCAATGGAGCTGCCCGAAATCCTGCAAGACCTTGCGGAGCTGTGAGATCAGTGTGGGACATTGAAGGGCATGGCTAAAACCGTGCTTTTCAGTTAGCAATGGGCAAAGCAGGCAGGCGGGGGATGAGGATCCAATCCTCAATTGGGGGTTCCCCACTGTGTGAAACCCCCCAGGTCACTGAAACAAACTCACCTCTTCCTGGTCCTATGGTGCATGCATGGCCGCTCGTCCAATCAGCACGCTCAGATCCGCTGATGTCCCTTCGTCTAAGGAGAGCAGCTCTGAGCGCTGACGGCCGCATCCCCCTCTACCCTCTAATGGACCTCTACCCCACATAAAAAGACATTCCTGGCAAAGGGGTAAATTATCCTGATAAAAGCTTGCCCCATGCTGGTTGTCAGGGTGGGGCATCTTTTATTCACTGGCACTTTGCATTCCCTTATAAACCCTATTTAAACTTTTTTGCTGACTTCATTTTCAGGGTCCCCAGTTTGAATTCACAGTCCCCCATAGAGATACATGCAGAGTTGATGAGCACAAGAATGAGAGTTCACTTGGGTCTGTTAGAAAATATAAAGCTGGCCGAATGGAAGATGCAAATCCTCACAGCCACCACAGGGGACGGGGGGGGGGGGGGGGGGGGGGTAGAACGAGGGCTAAATCTACCCTTTGCCCGGAATGTCCCTTTAATCCGGCCCTGTCTCTGGTGCACCGTTGCTTTTGAGTTTTTTTTTTATTATTAGCTTGAATGCTTCCCGAATTATTGGTCTTCAAACAACTCCTTGAGCGGATGAGCTTTGTCCTAACCGTGGCCATTTTTTAATGGGGGAAAAATGAGCAAAAGATCAGGCCTAAGGCGATTTAGAGACCCCGACTCCCTGATAGATATCGACCATAAAAGCTCCCCCTAATAGAAACCGGATTCAGGGAGTCAACAGGAGTCGCCCAAGGCGAAACACCTCGATGCTTTAAACCAGCTCCGGCATAAACAGCCCCGAGCTCTTCTCTCAGCTGTTGTGTTTCTGAAGTGTTTCTTGTTAAATATGTTGTTTTCTAAAAGCATCAGAAATATCACCTTGAGTATAACCGGCCAAAAAAATATCTGCGAGGCTCCATAAAATCCTTGCTTTAAAACAAAGTCGCATCTGGCATCATAAATATGTGTTTTCAGAAATCTGTCTACCTGGCACCATGTGGAGGAGGCTGTTGACATTTCAAAGGCTTCTGGTAAAATTATGTAAGTGTGTTCTTGGAAGGAGTCCATGTGTTTTCAAGCATTAGCCATGCCGTTCACTTCCTTATATATCTTAGACCTGATTTACTAAGTGTGGTGGCAAAGGGAGACAGGGGCGAAACTTGAGGTAGTGCAGGGGGTGCCACCGGCCTGGGGCCCAGAAGGTCGGGGGGCCCTAATCATCCTCCACCTTATTTACAATAATTGTGCTCGCTTGAAATTATCTGGCGCAGGGGTCATTTTCATTGAGGGCCACATCAGCATTGTGGTTGCCCATACTGTAAGCTGTGTACCGATGTGGGCTCCCCAGGATACAGCGAAGCCACGAACGAGGAAAGTGACACTGACACCAGCATTTGTATATCAAGCTTTTACTGTAATGAGGTATTGAACACACTCCCAACAACAATTGTAATGAACAATAAACCTGGTTATGGTGTGTTAATCAGTTCCAGTTAGGATGCTGTTCCCAAAAGAAAAAGATTGGTGTAGGCGCGCTGTGGATAAAAAGATGGTTAGTAGTATAGTGCTGGGTGGTAGTCAATTATCCTGAAAACATAGAGAAATTGCAATTATGCTAAAAAGCAAGGTTAAGGTTATCTGGAGACCTGTGAAGTAAAGTTGGTTAGCGTGTAGGTTATCAACAGTAAAGTTTTGTTTGAGGGGGTTGTTTTAACCTATTAATTAGATCAGAAACAACCAGGTATCATTGCCTCTAATTAATTAGACCTCAAAAATTATTTTAGATTTTTTTATCTTGCTGTCTGAGAGGATAAAGCTCTTATCAGATAGCGTTATACAGTGTGGTCAGTGTTGGGTGCACTATTGACACTGTATCTAAGTTATTTTTAGAGTAAATTTGTTTAAAGAACTTGTGTAGGTGGTGCACTTGTAGACTGTGGTAAGTCGTGAGGTGGGTCCACTCAGGAGGATGAGGTGCTGGTATTCTGTGAGGTGTGAGCCGGCGATGTTGTTCTTTTTTTTTTTTTTTTTGCGTTCTCAGTTTAGAAAAATGGATTTAAAATTTTGTGTTTAGACTTTTTTTGTGGTCCAAACGGTTATAGGTGGTTATGGATAAATTATATCAGTTCATAGATGGCGGCAGTTGCGTAGAATATCAATACTCTTCGCATTTAGGGATAGTGGTGAGATATTGGAAAACAATTGTTCTGGAACAGGGTGGTAACTTAGAATGAGTTGTAAGATTGTAGAAGGTTGGAACAATTATTTATAATCTGGTTAGATCTTTAGATTTTTAGGTGCAGTGAAAATATTGTAGCCGTTGTATGGAAAACGTTCGAATTTGCGGTAATATGAATATACAAAAGCAGCAAATATTTTCGTTGTGGTGAGCACAGCCAAGGTAGTCAAATAATTAGTACAATTGGTTGAAGGTGTTATTACTCACCACCACAGCCCGGATGGAGAGGGCGCAAGCGGAGGCGAATTGCCGACTTTTGCAGAGGGCGCAGATGGAAGTGTTGCCAGTGATTTCTTCTGTGCTGGGAGTAAGTTGAACTTGCAGGTTGCAGGTAAGTTGTCCTTGTGGTCTTGGAGGGGTCGGGTAGAGGTGGTGGCAGTTGGTGAACCCAGCGGCGGTGAGTGAAGGCGGTGGGTGGGAGGGGAAGCCGTTTTTTGTGGCTTGTGTAATTTTGATTTTAGATGTAGCTCCAGCGGTTTGTTGAAGGTGTGGAAGTTCATAGGTGGGAGAGGAGGCGAGGTCGCTCCTGCGGCTTAGACGCTGTGATTTATTGTTGTTTTTCTTCTTGGAATCCTGGAAAAGTTCATACAAAAAGATCCAAAATGGGTTCACCAATAAACCTGGTTACATACACTCAGCCTGGGCTGAGAACCCCTGTGCCCCACAGCCAGATGACCCTTATTGGATATTAAGAAAAGCTCTGGTAATTTACCTACTAGCGGGTGCACCAGAATACCCCATCATATTTGTTAATACCCTGTTGCTGAAATGAATGATTGTGTGGGTGCTCACTGAGGGGTCATCGGTGATACAGTACAGCAGCTTACAATATTATAAACTTACAATGCAAAAAAAAACTTCCCTCCCAACACTAGTGTCAAGCTTTCTGGCTTCAACCATGGGGAGAGCTGAGCTGAGCTCCAGGTATTGGGTGAAGTGAAGCAAATAATCTCAAAGCGCAAAATTAAAAGTCTGGGAGTCCAAAGGATGAACCCAGGGTCAGAGGCTGGCAGAAAACAAGCAAATCCACTGAGCAAGTCCGAGTCAAAACCAAGTTATCCGTCCGAGGGTAAATCCAGGCATTCAGATCAGGAATTCAGAAGTCAGGGAAACAGAGTCCAGGAAGTAAGCTGATAACACAGCATTGGATGCAGGTCAGCTGTCCTCTTAAATATGCCTGTCAATTAGAGCAGGGAGGGATGTGTCAGAGTCTGGGTGAGGTCACTTCCAGTCCATTCAGACTCAGGAAACCAGGAAGTAAAATCAAGCCCAAGAGCTTACACTCTAGGTTTTGTGCACTTGCAGTGGGCTGAACGCCAGGTGTCGCTGTTGAGCAATGTGACAGATGAACAGCCTGCTCTAGTACAAACACCCAGCCGAGCATGTCTGCTTCTGCATGCAGTCCGTGATAGATCGCGTTGCTTTAAAGGGCAAGGAAGACGAGGAGACTGACAACTAGTCCAGAACCCGACAAGAATGTTACTCCTTAATACTTCGCTGGTCGAGAATGTAGAATTGGCACAGTTGTCAGCTCTCATAGGTGAAATGTTCCTTTAAGCTCTAGAATCCAGGTAGCAAACAGGGAAAACACTTTTGACCTATGTAAAAAAAAAATCTAACTAACTAACTAACAGGCCTAGTCACAGTCTGCTCAGTTAAGCATGCATGCTCTTGTTTTACTCACCCGGGTCTGGTTGCTGAATCCGATGATGTCTCCAAGCTGAGCCGCAACAAGTCTCTTCCACAACCGCAGGCCGACTCCGTTACACAGCTCTCAGCAGCCATCCTGTAAGAATTTTCTGTTTATGGCAAGGATCAGGATACAGGAAAGCGATCAGTCCCACTTTCACAAAGTCTTCCTCTGTTCTCATAAAATGGAGGTTTCTCTACTTCCTCCTTCATCTTCACAGACATATCCTCTGTCTTTTTGCAAGTTCCAGCAGTAGCTTAGCTGCGTGGGGGAAACAGCGTCCTCTTGTGACAACAAAACTACAGACTCCATGTGATAACATCTGTTTCATCCTCTTACATGCCACCCCACTAGAGGTTATTGTCCTCAGCAACCCTTCCTATACAAACTCCTCCTGGGCATAGTGTTGTGGGGGCACACCAGCATTGGACCTTGCTGACCTTCTCAGACTGAGGGCCTGAGGAGTATTGGGTACGTCAGACATCTCTGTCAGAGGAGAGGCTACCATTTGTTCAGCCCTCTCTCTGGGTGGCAAACCTGACCCACCTGGGATGCCAGTGGGTACCTGAGCAGGGGCGACCCACCACTCTTCTTCCCCCGTTGAGGAGCTTTCCTTGGTACTCGGAGTGTGAGCAGGCATCTCCTCCACGTGCACTGGCTCGTCAAAGTTACAACGCATTAGCATGTTGCGGTGCAAGTTAGGTGGGGGTCCCCCAGTCCCTACTGGCTCCACCTCATAGACCGGAATGGCAGGGTCGACCCTCCTTTTCACTATATATGGAACCGCCTCCCACCACCCATCCAGCCTTCCAGACGGTCGTTTGGCTTTGACCATCACTCGATCACCCGGGGCATAACCATCCCTCTGCACAGGTCTTGGGTCAGGGTGCACCACCTGTCTCAGGCGCTCCCCTACAACTTTGTGGACCTCTCAGTCGGTGGTGCTCTTGCATCCATGCAATGGTACTTCTTGGTGGTGGCTCCTTCTGGTCGGGCATGTGGAGGTCTTCCACCTCTTGTCCGGAACACTGTTGTTATAGGCCCACATCAGTTCAGGTAGATATTCGGGCCACCGAGCCTTTTGGCCATCCTCCAAAGTCCCTAATATCTGAAGCAAAGTGCGGTTAAAGTGCTCACACGCCCCATTTTCCTGGGGATGGTACGGGAGCGTTCGATTCCATACAATTGGTACAGCTCATTCATCAGATTACCCTGAAAACATGCTCCCTGGTCTGAGTGTATTCTCTGTGGACACCCAAAGACCTGAATAAAGTGTTTGCAGACTGCTTCGGCAGCTGACTCCGCGGTTTGGTCTCTGGTGGGTACAGCCACTGCATACTTCATGAAATGATCTGTCACGTCTAGACAGTACGAGTGTCCCGAGGTAGAGTATCCAATCTGCACATAGTAAGTCATCAGAAGTTCTAACGCTGCTGAAGTCTAGATGGCCTGGACGGGGGCCCGTTGTTCAGCACTCTTGGCCAACCCGCGTCGACACATCAGGCAAGCCTCGGCCACCTGTTCGCCAGATCTGGAGAGTACACCAGACGTTGGAGCCACTTGAACGTTTTCTTGCTCCCGAAATGGGCACCCTTCTCGTGGGCTTCCCGGGCAGCCACCGGTCCCAATGACATGGGGATGTTGTCGATACTGCAGCTCGGTCTGTCGGTATACGGTCTGACACAGGAGGCCCTGGGTGACAGTCAGCTTATCCCAGTGTCTCAGTAACTTTTGCCCCTCTGGAGTCAACCGGGCCCTCTCTTCTGACCAGGGCCAGGTTTTGGTCCGGACCCATTCTCTCATACTCCACAAGTCCGGACAGCCGTTCTGGACTCTCTCCCAATCCAGCCAGCATCTTCCCCAACATGGGCATCCCGGACGCCACCCCAATTGAATGTGCCATGTCCTGGAGCATGGGTAATGACCAAGGTCAGGAGTTTCAATGTCCCCTAACTCCTCGTCACCCCTCTGCGGCGGGGTCCCCAGGGGACCATTCTTTCTACCGGACCAGAACTTGATGTGATATTGGAACTTGGAAAGGCGAGACAACCACCTCTGCTCTAGCACACCGAGCTTGACATTCTCCAGGTGGGCTAATGGGTTGTTGTCCATCATCACTGTCACTTCTGTGCCTGTCAGTTATTCTACAAAGTTTACAGTCATGGCCCATACCAGCGCCAACAGTTTCAGTTTGAAGGAGCTATAGTTGTCAGGGTTGTCAGGGTTGCGCTCTGATTCCCTCAGAGACTGGCTCCCATAGGCAATGACTCTCTCGCGTCCATCCTGGACTTGGGATTACACGGCTCCCAACCAGTGGAGACTTCCATCAGCAGGAATGGCGTGTCGAATTGTGCGTAAGCCAGAATCGGGGCACTGGTTAGCGCCTCCTTCACCCCCTCAAAGGCCCTTTTGTTGCCGGGGCCCCCAACCCTTGGGATGATTCTTCAGACCTCCTGCGGTGCCCCTCAATAACTCATTCAATGGGCTCACCAACTGAGCAAATTTGGGTATAAATCTCCTGTAGTAGCCGGCCAGTCCCATTAATGCCCGTACCTCTCGTAGTGTCCTTCCGAACGGTGAAACAGTTGGCACTTCTTTGGCTTGATCTTGAGCCCGTGGTCTCGCAGTCATCCTAGGACCTGTTGCAGCTTCTGATGGTGGTCTTCAAAGGAGGCCCCAAACACTACTATGTCATTCAGGTATATCAATACTGACTCAAAGCTGAGGTCCCACAGACAGTGCTCCATTAACCGCTGAAATGTCCCTGGGGCATTGTTGAGGTCGAATGGCATTCGGTTTAACTCGTAAAGTCCCATAGGTAAGATGAAAGCTGTCTTCGCTTTGTCTTTCTTCGCTACCGGTACCTGCCAATATGCAGTGGGCAGATCGATGGTTGAGAAGAACTTCACCTGGCCCAAGGCTGATAGCGACTCTTCAATTTGCGGGAGAGGATATGCATCCCGGACGGTCTGGGCATTCAATTTCCGATAGTCCACGCAGAACCAGAGACTACCATCCTTCTTTCGCACCAAGACTACTGGGGCCGCTCACTGACTTTGGCTCTCCTGGATCATCCGATTTTATAGCATGCTGGCGACCACATCCTTCACCTCCTGATACATTTTGGGTGAGATCTACCGGTAGCGTTCCCTAATCGGTGCAGCATCGCCTATAGGGATTTCCTGTTCAATAGCAGAAGCACTCCCAAAGTCCTCATCATGTCTTGAGAATGGCTCCTAAAACTCCCAGAGAGTAACTTCCAGCAACTGCTGTTGTCCTGGAGTCAGAGCCTTACAGTCTACCCCCAACCGGGTCATGATCACTCTACCATTCCATTCCTCTGTCAGGGCCTCCTTCTGCTGGACCTCCACAGCATAAGTCCAGGCTGCTTTTCCGTCAGGCTGTAGCATGAGCTTTTCCGTCGAGAGATACCCCCCTCGGGCACATAAACATCAGCCAGGACGGTGTTGCCAGGGACGGTCAGCTTGCAGTCTTCAATGTTCGAGCAGCAAGGGCCCGAGGGCCCGAGCTACCAATGGGCTCCTCCTGATGTGCGGGCTCCATCAGGACCTCTAATCCATTCAGCCGTCATCCAGCCCCCACCGGCAGCATCAATATTCGTTTTTGTCGTGGTGGGATCTACAATGGGGTCCCCTTTGGCACCTTTGCTCTTCCGACGGGTCGACCGGAGAGGTTACTCTTTTGCAGACTACAGCTTCTCACCATCTGTTGAAGAACCTTCTGAGTTGGCCGGTGGGTGGTGGCCCGTTGCCAATACTTTGGCCCTTCTCTGTCATAGAGCTCTCAGCACGTTCATACCCAGTGTCACGTCCATCCCTCTCCAAGAAGAATGGTCCACCAGCACAACCCCCTTCTTACCCACATCTTGCCCAAGCACTCGGACCCGCATCAACCAGACTATCCCTCATACATCCATCTCTTTATTATCGGCAGCCATCAGCCTGATGACACTTCTATCTTCCGGCTCCATCATATTTCCAAAATGTCTTTCAAAGAACTGTAGGGGCATAAGGGTGCATTCTGACCGTGTATCAACTAGGCAGTGCACCGTCTGACCTTCCAACTCAGCTTCCATAATGGGGCTGCTGGCATACAGGTCATGATCCTTCCGCACGGGGCTTAGCTGTTTACGTACCGCCGCAGGGCGCCCAGCTATTGTGCCAGTCAGAAGTTTAACGGCTGCATCTGTGCGGGGCATTCTCTGGCTAAAAGGCCGTACTGCCGACGAACCCAACAGAGAGGACCTCTTCTGGCAGGTCCCTGCACCTAGTTTCTCCTGAGTGGGGTAGTGTGGCGAGCTGGGGTCACTATTGGGAGCTTGGAAGATTCTGTCTTCATCTGGTAAACCTCCAGTTGCAGTTCCTATAATTCAGTTACAGAGCCCCACTATGAACTGATCCCTCAGCAGTCGGTCCACTTCCCGGAAGGCCCCCACGGCCCCTGGGTCTTCCCGCTGGATTTCATTAAGCATTTCCTGTAGGGCACTAAAATACTGCATCACAGTTTCTCCCTCTTGCTGCGGGCGGTTGAAGAAGTGGTTCCTTAGCTGCACCACTTTAGCACGGCCCCCTTGGGCTATCTCCAGCAGTGACAATATATTTTCTAGGGTGTCTCTCTCAGATTCAATGTATTTATTCCTGTATGCATGCATGTGTGGGGACTTGCCTGTATGCGTGTGTGCATGGTGGAGCTTACATGTATGCAGTAGGGCTTGTCTGTGTGCCTGCACGTACGTGAAGGGGGCTTGCCTGTATGCATGTGTGCGCGGTGGGGACGCACAGTATGTGTGCATGAGGGGGGGCTATCCTGTATGCGTGTGTGCACGGGGAGGGGGGCTTGCCTGTATGCATGTGTGTGTCAGAAGTGGATTTGCAGCCCAGTGGAGTAAAGAATAAGTAAGTGACTTAAAAGTTAAAATATATTAATCTTAGATGCTGGCGAATAGTTTTTTAAAGTGGACCAACACCCAGGATTTTCACTATCCTGGGTTTTGGTCCACTTCCACGGGGCACCCCGATCGCCCTAAATAACTCACCTCACCCCGCTCCTACGCGAGCGCTCGTCCAGTCAGAGCGCTCAGAGCCGCTGTGGTATGTACGGACAAGCGACGGACAACCACAGCGGCTCTGAGCGCGCTGGAGGCCGCGTCTCGCGCTTCCTTCTAACAGGGAGCGCACCTGCGCCGGCCATTCACAAACGGCCGCCCTGCTAGAGGGAAGCGCGAGATGCGGCCGCGGCCCGCGCATGCGCCGTTGGAACGGGTATAAGGTAAGGTTTCTGGGCGTCCTGGGGGGTTTTACCGATCAGATCCCTCCCCGCGGGGCATCCGAAATTGGGATGCCCCGTGGGGAGGGATCTGATCGGCCCGGGAATCTTATAGATTCCTGGGCCGATCCCCCCTGGGTGTTGGTCCACTTTAAGGGTTTGGGCTTTTAATTACATGATGCTGAAGGTCCGGTTTAAGGGTGTGGCTGGAGGCGTGGCTTAATGGTAAAAAAAATCCACATGTGTCCATCTTTCCTGTTTTTAAAGTTAAAGAGGTATGAAAATATGATATTAATAATAATACAACTCTTACTGCACTATTTGCTTCCTTTTTTCCTTCTCATCGGCCTTTTGAAACGGCAAGTTTCAGAAAAGATTTAACAAACATCCTCTTGAGAGGCAATAAAAGAGACATTTCATAAATCCGTCTTGTTGAGCATCTTGTAAATACGGAGCTGAGTGGGGGACATATGTCGGTTTATATTCCGCTTGTCATCCGCTTCCTTCACCATCCTCCATTACGCTTTGTAACCTTCGCAGTGTTTTCTACAGTTCCGATGGATGATTGTAATATTACTGAAGGTTCTTTTTTTTTTTTTTGTTATAATTGTTGAAAGATTCCTCCATATGTCATGTTATCACCATCATAAGAGAAGTGACAGATGTAAAGAGGAGCGCGGCATATCCTCATGAATTATAGATACAGCAGCTGAGCAGGGAGAAGCCTTCGGAATAAATTCAATGTCACGCGGACTCTTAGGCACAATTAAATAAACACAATGTCACACAATAAATTAGCCAAGGTCACAAATGTTACAAATGTTTGACTGACGAGGTGAGAATCCAAACATAAACATATTAGGGGCCTTATTTATAACGGGTGTCTTTTAGATGTCTATTCATGAAGGGATAGCGGCAGGTAGTGCCTCGTAGCGGCAGGCAGCATCTGGTGAACGCCGGGTGCTGCGCGCAAAACCACATTTATGAAGTTGATTATGGTGAGCGCCTCTAACAGCGCCATGAAGCATCTGATTCATGATGTCCTGATGAAGTAGCTGGGCACTTAGCCACGGAACGCGTGGAATTGGATCGTATCTCCTGTTTTGGGGGACGGCGGGGAACCATCTGCGTGGGTTTCACATTGTAGGTGAATCTTATATACAAATTGATTTGCATATTTGCACATTTCTTAGCACTTTAATAGCACTGCAGCACTTTTTTGTATTATAATGATGTGGCCTGGCAGGCACCTGCCAGGTTCTAATGCCTGTAATTGGGATTCCTGCACACTGCCTGTAATTGGGATTCCTGCACACTGCCTGTAATTGGGATTCCTGCACACTGCCTGTAATTGGGATTCCTGCACACTGCTTGTAATTGGGATTCCTGCACACTGCCTGTAATTGGGATTCCTGCACACTGCCTGTAATTGGGATTCCTGCACACTGCCTGTAATTGGGATTCCTGCACACTGCCTGTAATTGGGATGCCCACACACTGCCTGTAATTGGGATTCCTGCACACTGCCTGTAATTGGGATTCCTGCACACTGCCTGTAATTGGGATTCCTGCACACTGCCTGTAATTGGGATGCCCACACACTGCCTGTAATTGGGATTCCTGCACACTGCCTGTAATTGGGATGCCCACACACTGCCTGTAATTGGGATTCCTGCACACTGCCTGTAATTGGGATTCCTGCACACTGCCTGTAATTGGGATTCCTGCACACTGCCTGTAATTGGGATTCCTGCACACTGCCTGTAATTGGGATTCCTGCACACTGCCTGTAATTGGGATGCCTGCACACTGCCTGTAATTGGGATTCCTGCACACTGCCTGTAATTGGGATTCCTGCACACTGCCTGTAATGTGGGGTCTGTTAGGGGTGATGGGGGGGATGATTGGGAGGTAGGTGTTTTCACATACCATTTGATTTAGAAATTTTAGACGCTTGGTAGGAGGTGCGCTGTCCATCCTGGACGTGACCTCCATGCTCGTCACCAGGCAGGTTCCTGGCGTCATGGTCTCTCTGACAGGCGGGGATTGCTCTGTCCACCGTTCTGCCTTGCGGCTGCTGGCAACTGAGGGTTCCCGTAATTGGGATGCCCGCACTCTGCCTGTAATTGGGATTCCTGCACACTGCCTGTAATTGGGATGCCCTCACTCAGGAACCCCCCAGGATTTAGGTAAGTGCTCTCTCTTTTTGCTTTCTTTTGAAGCAAATTTCTATTATTTTGTTTTCTTCCGTTTATACTTTAATGCACACTAGCATACTGCACTAATAGTATATTGGCTACCTACCCGCTGACGTCTTTATGTTAGAGCGGGCCTCTTTATGTTAGACCTGGCCGGTATTGATGAATGTGATGTATGTTGAGCGCTCTAACACCAGTACAGCGCTGCAGGGAGCGAGAGGTAGCACCAGCTCAGTGCGTCCGGCACTCAGCGCTCCACACCATACTTATCAGAAAAGGACACACACACAGCGTAGGTGCTCTAAATCTGGGCGCTGTAGCTTAGAGCGCTAGACGCTGTGTGATTAAAGTCTGTTTTTCAGCATCTATCCACTAGTAACAAAGCGACAACATATGGAATTACATTGTAGCAACATTGTAACATGAACACTTTAATGGCAGAGCTGTGATGTCATTTCTGAGGAAATATATAAAAAATGAAAAAAATATGAAAAAACTGCTTATTTAATGTCAGAAGAGGTCACAGAATTATTTGTGATTTTTTTGAAAAAAAAAAAAAACCTGTTTAAAGAGAAGAAAAAGATCGTCCATTGAAATGTATGGGAGAGCGACAGGTAGCGAGAGGTCATACCTGGTGCTGTGCAAGGCTGAACGCTGGCGCTGTTCGCTGAGGCTGTGAAAATGATGAATCAGACGCTACATGGCGCTATCCCAGTCGCTAAACAGATTCTGCTTGATAAATGTGTAATTGCTGCCGTGTCCGGCGTTGACCAGTCGCTACCTGTCGCTACCTCTCATTAACCAGCCACTACCTGACGCTATCCCTTCTTAAATAAGGGCCTTTGTATGTGTGTTCAATTAGGTATTTCGGTTAGTGAGGCGCCTATAACATGCGCAGTGTATAGGGTTATATTGGTAGATGGGACCTCCCAGTTTTTCTTTTTAAAGTGGACCAACACCCACCACTGATCTATAATCTATAAGATTCCCGGGCCGATCAGCTCCCTGCCTGCGGGGCACCCCGAGCTGTGTGAAACCCCCCCAAGACGCCCGCAAATCCTACCTGTTCCTCGTTCCAACGGCGCATGCGCGGGCCGCCGCCGCCTCTTGCGCATCCCTCTAGCAGGGTGCGCACCCGCGCCGGCCGTTTGTGAATGGCCGGCGTGCTCCCTGTAAGAGGGGTGCGCGAGAGGCGGCGGCGGGTGCTCTCACCTTGTCCGTCGACGGACCTCGCTTGTCCATCGGCGGTGATTGGTGCAGCGAGTCACGTGGGAGCGGGGTCAGGTGAGTTTTTGGGGCTTTCTGGGGGGTTTCACACACCCCCGATCGGGGGTGCCCCACAGAAGTGGACCAACACCCAGGATAGTGAAAATCCTGGGTGTTGGTCCACTTTAAGGTGGCCCCATTGTATCCCATTCATGGGCACTGCGCAGCCGCGAAATTGCGGGCCGCATGCAGTGCCTGATGGGATACAAGATGGCGTTGCCCAAAGGGAGGTTGCCCACAATCCGAGGGACTCAGAAGATGGATGCCCCAACGAGGTGAGTACAAACTGCCCAAAGCTGAAACCAGGGGCGTTGCAGCAGTGAGGTTTAAGCCTCCTCCTATGTTCCTCTTTAAAGTGGACCAACACCCAGGATTTTGACTATCCTGAGTTTTGGTCCACTTCGGTGGGGCACCCCGATGGGGGGTGCCCTGCTGTGTGAAACCCCCCAGAAAGCCCCGAAAACTCACCTGTCCCCGCTCCCACATGACCGCTGCAGCCAATCCCCGCCGACGGACAAGGTGAGAGCGCCCACCGCCGCCTCCCGCGTGTCACTCTTACAGGGTGCGCGCCCTGCTAGAGGGATGCGCGAGCGGCGGCTCGTGCATACACCGCTGGATCGACGAACAGGTAGGGATTTCGGGGCTTTCTGGGGGGTTTCAAACAGCAATGCTGATCGGCCTGGGAATCTTATAGATTGGATGTTGGTCCACTTTAAGAGCTCCTGGTGCCACATACAGAGATGTCGGGCCGCACACCCCACAGGTCAGCCATGTTCAGGGACGACCCAGGTGGGTTTGGATTTTAAAGATAAAGCCCAAGCTAAGCATTAAAGCATAAATCCAGCGTCCTGTAGCCTGCCCCTCCCGCCATGCAACCTTCCCATGGGGCTGTTCCAAAGAATAAAAAGCCTTACCTTGCCCAGGATCCTGACACTCTGAGACCTGGGCGCCGCCATCTTGTAGAGAAAGAACAGAGAGGCTTCCCCTGCTCCGTGTGCGGCCCATTCATTAGACAGGAGCGTGCACATTAAGAGGCTGATTTATTAACAGCGGCAGGTAGCGACAGTTGAGCGACTGTAGCAGTATTTTCACAGCGCCCGCTAGTAGTCGCTGTGCTTGGCCGTTGTTCGGTAGTTGACAGCGACTCAGTCGGTTTGCAGTAATGTTGAATATTGGGTGAGGAGTCGCTATTTGACAGGTTCCGCGATGTATGGGAGCGCATGATAGCGACTAGCCATAGCGACCGGCTCCCACCATATTCATTAACAAATCACGCTCAAAAAATTCTCGCGCTGTGAAATGCATGTTTATACCCCAGAGCGCTGGCGGCGATGGGTTAAAAGTAGTTTTTTAACCCCCAAACAACCATATTTTGGGAAACCAAAAAAAACAAGTTTATAAAAACATTTTGTAATATGAATACATTAATATCAGATCTGTAATATCAATTCTGCACACATTTTTTTTTATTTTTTTTTTACCTTAAAAAAAATATCTAACATTGCAGAAGTGGTCACAGAATTTGTCACATTAAAAAAAAAAAAAAAAAAATATTAACAATTATTTATTAATATTTAAAGATTGTTCCATTGAAATGCATTGGAGAGCACCAGGTAGCGAGAGGTCATACCTGTCGCTGTTCAAGGTCGCTCGCTGGCGCTGTGGGCTGAGGCTGGAATAATGATGAATGAGTCGCTATATGGCGCTATCTCAGTCGCTAAGCAGGATTGGCTTGATAAATGTGTGATTGTGGTGGGGAGCCGGCGTTCTCGTGGCGGGGCCCGTCATTACCGGCCGCTCACCAGTCGCTACCTGGCGCTATCCCTTGTTAAATAAGGGCCTTAGTGGGGGATGCTGCATTCTGCTTTGTCTGTGAGTCAGGCCCAGGATGTGGGCAAGGTAAGGATTTTTTTTGCTGTTGTTGTTACCCCGTCCTGCTCCAGACCTCTACAGACCTAAAGCCTAATACGCTTAAAGTGGACCAAAACCCAGCTCGAGATTCCTGGGCCGATCGATTCCCTCCCCCTGGGGAGTGAAAACGCCCCTAGGTCGCCCCGTTCACTTACCTTGCTTCCCGGTCCAACGTCGCATGCACGAGCCGCATCCCCGCTTCCCTCTAGCAGGCCGCGTGCCCACGCCAGGCATTTGTAAATGGCACGCTCCCTGTTAGAGGGAAGCGGGGGATGCGGGCATCAGCGCGCTCGGAGCTGCTGGCCTTAGACGCTGGCTTAGATGGCGTGACGCGCAGTGATTGGATGAGTGGCCTCGCATGCGCCGTAGGATCAAGAAGAGGTGAGTTGCACTCAGCGATCGGGGGGCTTTACACGGCGGGTCACCCCCGATAGGGGTGAAAGGAACAAAACGCAGAATAGTCAAAAGCCTGGGTTTTGGTCCACTTTATAGGAGCAGTACAGTAAAAAACTGTGGCCCCCGCAGCGTCTCTACGGGTGGTTACTGGTGGAAGCTGCTGGTGAAGCTTTTGCGCTCTCAGGACCTTATTCATGAAGCTCTAGCGCCAGGTAGCGCCTGTAAAGCGGCAGGTAGCGGCAGGTGAACGCCGCACACATTTATGAAGCCGAATCTGGTGAGCGACTGGAACAACGCCATGTAGCGTCCGATTCATCATTATCCCAGGCTCAGAGTAGAGCGGCGGCGTTCAGCCTTGCAGGGCGCCGCGTCTTACCTGTCGCTACCTGGCGCTCTCCCATACATTTCTATGGACGATCCTTAAATCCCTTTCCTGATCCAATTTTTTTTTTTATTTTTAAAGTGGACCAACACCCAGGATTTTCACTATCCTGGGTGTTGGTCCACTTCTGCGGGGCACCCCGATGGGTGAAACCCCCCAGAATGCCCCAAAAACTCACCTGACCCCGCTCCCACGTGACTCGCTCAACCAATCAACGCCGACGGACAAGCAAGGTGAGAGCGCCCGCCGCTGCCTCTCGCGCCTCCCTCTTACAGGGAGCGCGCCCATTCACAAACGGCAGGTGCGGGTGCGCGCCCTGCTAGAGGGATGCGCGAGAGGCGGCGGCGGCCCGTGCATGCGCCGTTGGAACAAGGAACAGGTAGGGTTTGTGGGCATCCTGGGGGGGTTTCACACAACAATGTCATTTCATGTGTTTTCGCTTTGTTAATGCAAAAACGGACTTTAATCACACAGCGTCTGGCGCTCTGGGCTACAGCGACACTATTTTGAGCGCCGGAACTGTGTGAGGCTTTTTTTTTTGAGGAATATGGTGTGAGTCGGTCGCACTGAGCTGGCGCTACCGTTCGCTCCCATACATCGCTATACTGGTGTTAGAGCGACACAACATATTCATCAATGCCGGGCAGCGACTGAGGCGCTCTGAAACAGCGAACCATGGCCAAGCACAGCGACTACTAGCGGTTGCTCTTAAAGTGGACCAACACCCTCCCAAGATCGGCCCGGGAATCTATAAGATTCCCGGACCGATCAGACCCCTGACTGCGGGGCATCCCGATCGGGGGTGCCCCGCTGTGTGAAACCCCCCAAGATGCCCGAAATCCCTACCTTAACCTCGATCCAGCGGCGCCCGCCGCCGCCTCCCGCGTGTCCCTCTAGCAGGACGCGCACCCGCGCCGGCCGTTTGTGAATGAGAGAGTGACGCTAAGAGTGACACGCGGGAGGCGGCGGCGGCGGGCGCACTCTCTTGTCCATCGCTGCCTCCCGCTTGTCCGTTGGCGGCGATTGGCAGCGGCGGTCACGTGGGAGCGGGGAGAGGTGAGTTTTTCGGGGTTTCTGGGCGGTTTCACACAGCAGGGCCCCCCCCCCATCGGGGTGCCCCGCCGAAATGGACCAAAACCCAGGATAGTCAAAATCCTGGGTGTTGGTCCACTTTAATGCCTCGCTACAGACGCTCATCTGTCGCTACCTGGCGTTAGTAATGAATCAGCCTGCCCGTGTGAGTTGGAAAATGTTGCATTTGAGGTCAGACATTAGTTTTTGTTACATAACCGTATTCATCTACTTGAAATAAAGGCAGAAGAGCCGCTTACTTACTTTTTGGAAGGTTTTTTATTATATTGTAGATATCGGCAGAGTAGAAAAATACTTACATTTTACTTATATTACAAACAAACAACAGATTTCAAATATATGTAAATTACCTGCCTACCCTCCCCCCACGCATCCCACAAGGCTCCATACACGTTCCAATGGAATTTAAAAAAAGTCTGTTACCCCCTAATTGCTACAAGTCTAAAGAAACAAATAAGAACCAGCGCTGCAGTTATAAATCCAAAAGTCTATAGTGTAAATCCAATACAACTCAGGGCTTTATTCATGAAGGGATAGCGCCAGGTAGCGCCTGTACAGCCGCAGGTAGCGGCAGGTGAACGCCGGACACGGCAGCAGTTACACATTTATGAAGCCGAATCTGGTGAGCGACTAGAACAACGCCATGTAGCGTCCGATTCATCATGATCTCAGGCTCAGCGTACAGCGCCGGCGTTCAGCCTTGCAGAGCGCCTAGTCTTACCTGTCGCTACCTGGCGCTCTCTCATACATTTCTATGGACGATCCTTAAAGTGGACCAACACCCAGGGGGGATCGGCCCGGGCCGATCAGATCCCTCCCCGCGGGGCATCCAAAATCGGGATGTCCCGCGGGGTAAAACCCCCCCGGACGCCCACAAACCTTACCTTAACCCCGTTCCGACGGCACATGCGCGGGCCGCGTCTCGCGCTTCTCTCTAGCAGGGCGAGCACCCGCGCCGGCCATTCACAAACGCTCCCTGTTAGAAGGAAACGTGAGACGCGCCCTCCAGCGCTCAATGCCACTGTGGTTGGACGCTGCTTGTACGTGCATACCACAGCGGCTCTGAGCGCTCTGATTGGACGAGCGCCCGCGTAGGAGCGTGGTGAGGTGAGTGTTTCCGGCCATTCTGGGGGGGTTTCACACACCGAAGTGGACCAAAACCCAGGATAGTCAAAATCCTGGGTGTTGGTCCACTTTAAATCCCTTTCCTGATCCCAATTTTTTCTTTCTTATATTTATCCTGGCTCACTAAAGTGTTAATGTCGCACTTCTCCAACAACGTCATTCCATACTTTTTAGCTTGATTAGTGATGTTAATGTCTTTAAAAATGCACTTTAACCACATAGCGTCCGGCGCTATGGGCTCCAGCCACACAATCAGGAACGCCTGCGTACGCTCGGTGTCGACTTTTAATGAATATGGTGTGAGTCGCTGAGAGTCGGTCGCACTGAGCTGGCGCTACCTCTCGCTCCCTGCAGCGCTGTACTGGTGTTAGAGTGCCCAACATACATCACATTCATCAATGCCGGCCAGGTTACTACAGCGACTGAGGCGCTCTGTTACAGCACCCGATAACTGATCACAGCGTCTACTAGCGGTCGCTCTTAGCGCCTCTGTACAGACGCTCATCTGCCGATAGCTGGCGCTAGTAATGAATCAGCCTGTGATGCGAGGCATTGTAATCCAAAGCCGACGTTTCGGGGGCCGTGCAAGACTCCGCCCTCAGGACCAGGAACAGACAACCACACACCCTACAGTGAAACACTATATAATGGACAAGGACCAATCAGAAGCTGCCGGCGCGGCCTGATGTGGGCAATCTGTATGTACGGGGGGGGGGAACATATAAGACAGGCTCTTATTCAGGGGGAAGGTCCGCTTTAAGCACATGCTGGTGATTCAGGGCTTCTGACCATTGGCTGTGGCATCCCTCGGACCCAGCCAACCCCTCCATTCAGATTCAGGTGGATATGTACACAAGTCTGATACACTAAATGGTCTGGTTTTAAACTTGTGAAAGGAAACGAGGAGTATCTTGACATGGATTTTTTTTAGAGACTTAAACCGGACCTTCAGCATCATTTAAAGTGGACCAAACCCCACCCTGGATTCTACGAGACTCCAGGGCAGCCGTACTCGCCCCCCTCCCTGGGGCACCTTGATTGGGGTTCCCCGCTGTGTGAAACCCCGCAGGTCGCCTGAAAACTCACCTTCGTTCCTGGTCCAACGGCGCATGCTCGAGCAGCGGCCACATCCATGCTATCCCTGTGAAAGACCAGCACGGGTACGCTCCCTGTTAAAGGCTAGTGGGGGATGCGGCCGCCAGCGCGCTTAGATCGTCTCACATTAGACCAGCTCCAGGAAGATGGGGCTCGAGCGGATTCCAACGTGCTGATTGGACAAGCGGCTGCACATGTGCCATAGGACCAGGAAGAAGTGAGTTTCTTCGGGCGATCTGGGGGTTTCACACAGCGGGGCACCCCCACTGGGCTGCAACTCTGTTAAGGACTCTAGGATACGGGTGCCGCCATCTTGCCTAAGATGCATCACATACTGAGGAGAGGAGGGGGGAAAGTGCAGGGGTGCCCGATCGGGGTGCCCCGGGGGCAAGGACCAAAACCCAGGATAGTCAAAATCCAGGGGCTTTGGTCCACTTTAATGAAAACCCCAAACCCTTAAAAACGATTCCCCAGCATCTAAAATTAATATATAATTAAAAGTTTTTAGTGGCTTATTATTCTTTCCCCCACTGGGATGCAACTCTGTTCAGGACCCTAGGATACGGGCGCTACCATCTTGGCTAAGATACATCACATAATGAGGAGAGGAGGGGGGGGGGAGTGCAGGGGGGCGGGGTTATAGCTGTGCTTTGCACAGACAGAGCACAGCTGGGGTCAGGAAAAGGACAGCAATCCCAGAATGCAGAGCGGCACATTAGCGGGCCCCAGCTCGACAACCCTGCTACTAAAATGTACAGCACCTCCAAGTTGCATTAGCAGAAAGCAGTTACATTTTTATGGAAGTATCAGAATTGGACCTTTGCTGATTGGCATGGGTCGGCTTCTTTTGATTCAAGCATGACCTAGAGCTAGGGCCGGCGTCAGTACCCGGCAAGCCCGGTCAGCTGCCAAGGGCCCCCAGGGGGGCCCACTAACAGCTGGCACAATGTGGTTAACCCTTCTAGTGCCAGCTTTGTGAGTCTAACTAAAAAACAGCTCCAATAGGGGGCTGGAGGGCAAGCAGTCCTTCTTAGTTTTGGCCATGGAGTTTATAGACCCCTGACCCGCGACTCTCCGCCGCTAAGGGGCCCACTGAGACCATGCTGCCCAAGGGCCCACATAAACCTGGAGCCGGCCCTGCCTAGAGCTAAGGAAGCGGCCTTGTGTACGGAAGGTTGCAGGTTCGATTCCTGCCCATGGACATGGCTGAAGTGCTCCTGGGCAAGATATTCTAACCTTCCAACTGCCCCTCTGGCGCCATAACTAGGGCAGCCCACCACTCCGGGCATGTGTACACTCGCTCCTCGGATGGGTTAAACTCAAAGGAAGAATCCCTAGGTGTACGCAAGCATACAATGGCCGTCTATGCACCAATGAGATTTTCTATCAAGCTGCTCTCCATGATGCACAAGATTGTTACTCTGGATATTAGACTTCCAATTGCTACCTAGAACCCCTAATTCCCCAGACTGGAACTCAACTGAGCATCTGTGGGACCACCTCAATGGTCAATGGTCATGTTAGCTCTAGGGATCCTCCCCGCACCCTCCAGCAACTGCAGCATGTCCTGCAGTCAGCATGGCTCCATATACCTGAGACAACCAACCAAGACCCTATTGAGCATCTCCAAGCCTGTCTAGCTGCTCTCCATGCTGCACAAGATTGTTACTCTGGATATTAGACTTCCAATTGCTACCTAGAACCCCTAATTCCCCAGACTGCAACTCAACTGAACATCTGTGGGACCACCTCAATGGGAAGAGGTCATGATGGCTCTATGGATCCTCCCTTCACCCTCCAGCAGCTGCAGGATGTCCTGCAGTCAGCATGGCTCCATAAACCTGAGACAACCAACCAAGACCCTATTGAGTACCTCCAAGCCCATCTAGCTGTTCTCCATGCTGCCCAAGTTTGTGATTCTGGATATTAGACTTCCAATTGCTACCTAGAACTTCTAATTTCCCCAACGGGAACTCAACTGATCATCTGTGGGACCACCTCAATGGTCCTGTTGGCTTAAACAGGTACAGTACTTTGTAGGATCCAAGTCAAATTTATAAATAGGTCTTTTTAGTTTAGCCCTTATTTAAAGAGTGTACAAACTTGTTGTTTTATTGTAAAAAAAAATCTCTAGTCACTTCTGCATTATTAGGGTTCTCAGTTTTACAATTACTGAAATCTTGGAATTTACAGACCTCTTGATTTAAAGTGGACCAATTACCCCTGCGTTCGGCCTGGAATCTAAAAGATACCAGGACCGCCCCCTAACTAGCCTTCCCTCGGGGCATTCTATATTGATGAACCCTAGATGGTGATCTTACTTGATCCCGGCGTGTCCCGCAATGTGATCTCCACCCTCGTCGCTGTGCCTGTCGGAGCGCACACTCCACAGGGGAGCTGGGTTTCGGACGCAGGCGTGCCCATGCTGGCGCAAAGTTTAAATCAGCGGCTTTATGCCGTGCATTAGTATGCTCTGCATGAAGAGCTTATTAAATTAGAACCCGAACATGCGCAGTGAGAATGGAGAGGTGAGTGAAAGTGGGCGATCTGGGAGGTTTCACACAGGGGGACATCCTACAACTGGACATCTTTCAATTACAAGGGTAGTCGAAATTCCGGTTGATTGGTCCACTTTGGGGAGGCATTTACCATTTACATTTGGAATATGCAGCTTAGATATTTTATCTATTATTTATATTACTCAAAGTCCACAAATGAAAAGTGCACCAGGTTGTGAAATACACCAGTGTAGCCAAAAAGATTTCAGTGGCACCGCCGAAAACTGTCGTGTCATCACTGAAGCTCTGTTAAGTCATGTTGAAAGTCATGGGGCACCACGCGTTTGGTGATCCAAAATCTTGACTTGACGTTTCATATCTGTTGTTTCTTACATGAATTTGCAAATGAGCATTTCATTGATCCAATCCCGGGACCAAGGGGCGTGTGCATAGGTGGCTCTAAATCTAAGACGAAATGCCAAATAGTGTTGCGTTGTGTATTTTATTCCTTTCCTGTGTTCATTTTCCTCCCAAGGAATATCCAAATAATCCCCTAAGAAAATCCAAAAAGATTGAAAAAGAAAAAAATGTATAAATCAAGTCTGTCAAATAAAGTATTCCTTTTTGCCCTCGCTGACTCTGTTTTGTAGGTCCGTTCCATTGTGGAAAGAGAAGTCTGTGGTTGTGGGATATTCCTTTTCTCGCGCTTGGTTTTTGCTATGTATCTTTTTACGTCGGTAATAGATCTTGGCCAATATGGCTGCCAAACAAAAAATGATGAAGATTGTTACCGATATGATACCTAAAAAGGGAAGACAAAAGAGAGAACACGCGTTTAAAGTCTGTCTTTGAAAAAGTACAGTACCATTGCGCGCTAATATTAAACCAAACCCACACACGTTTTTACTTTAATGGGTGTTGGTCCCTCTGTCTGCTGATAACAAGAAGCTCGAGGGGGCATCCAGAACGCTGCAGCCCCCTCGCATCTAACCGCACAGAATGCTTGTAAAACTCTCCTTCATTACGAGCCAGCGCGAAGAAAAGGAGTCCCCGTGATTGGCGTTGAGCTTCCTGTTATCAGCAGACAGAGGGACCAACACCCGTTAAAGTAAAAACGGGTGTTAGTCCGGTTTAAGACATTACAATTAGTGAGTAGTGTTGGGTGAACCCGAACCAACCAAATTCCGGGCTTTATGCAAAACTTGGTTTGGTTTCCCAATCCCTGAACACAGACCTTAGCCAGAAGTTTGGCGTTTGGCAAGGAAGGAAGCTGGTCTACAACTCTACAGTGTCCTCAATAATAATGAAGCCCCGGCCATAGCCTATTTGACGGCGGAACGAACTCCGAACGCCGATGGGATGGTAGGGCTTAGGCAAGTGTAGAGCTGGGAGAGTGAGGAGTGGGAAAGTGGAGGGGCCCCAAGAGGCAAAATTGACCCCCAAAGTTTGGGCCCTCACTGATTTCAATGGGGACCAGGTTTGGTTCGGGTTCTGCTCAAGTTAGGGTACCCGAAAAAAACTTTTGTTCAATGTTCACCCAAACCTCTAGGGCAGGGGTACTCAACCACTTCTTGTAAAGGTCCATTTAAAGGCATCCGGTGAGAGGTGAAGGTCCAGGCGAAGGGCTGTAGTGGGGGGAGGGTGATAGTTAGAAATCAGCACACTGGGGGGTGGGCAATAGATTCCCAGGCAAAACTAAAAGGGGCTGCCCGCTCACCCCAAAAATCCGATTGGGCACTGGGAAAAAACGGGCCCATGGCACACTGCTTTAACCCCCCCGCCTTTCATTCAGTGCAGGTCGTGTACAGGGGTTGACTAGGGCCTAAAATGTTACCGGCAATATGGTCTGGTAACAAGGATGGATAGATAGGGCTCTGAGGAGAGGGATGAATGGGAGAGAAGCTGTAAGGAAGACGGATGGATAGACAGAACAGGAAGGGCAGGGAAGGATTGAGAGAGCTGGAAGAAGGGATGGATGGGCATAACTAGAAGGACAGGAATGAATAGGCATAGCTGGGAAGGGGGGAAGATGGCCAGAGCTGGAAGAAAGAATAATGTATTGGCAAAGCTGTAAGGCCAGGGGATTGGATGGTTTACAATTGCAATGTCCAGCTTAAAAAGGGTTAAAACTTAGCTTTTACTTCATAGCTTAAAATGAGGATAATTCCAAACACAGCCGTCAAACATCTTGCAAGTCAGAAAGTGCTCCCCTCCACCATTGGGACCAGGTAACGCTTTCCAGGCTGTTACTAGCCCTTAGTCATAGACCCAATGGTGGTCCCAATGGTGGAGGGGAGCACTTTCTGACTTGCAAGATGTTTGACGGCTGTGTTTGGAATTATCCTCATTTTAAGCTATGAAGTAAAAGCTACGTTTTAACCCTTTTTAAGCTGGACATTGCAATTGTAAACGATTTGGGGAGTTTTTCAGGAGATCCTGAGGTCCGTGCTGTTTGGGTCCGAGGGTGAGCTGGTCATTGCTTGCTTATGTTTACTAGGGGATTGGATGGGCAAAACTGGGAGAACAGGAATAGATGAAACAGAGAGACTGGGCAGGATGGGGCAGAGAGACTGGGCTGGATGGGGCAGAGCAGAGGGGGACAGGGATTGTATGGGCAAAGCTGGGAGGACAGAAATGGATGAGGCAGAGAGATGAAGCTGGATGAGGAAGGGCTGAGGGGACAGGTATAGATGGGGAAGAGAGATTGGACTGGATGGGGCAGAGCTGAGAGGGACAGGGATTGTATGGGCAAAGCTGGGAGGACAGAAATGGATGAGGCATAGAGACTGGGCTGGATAAGGAAGAGCTGAGAGGACAGGTATAGATGGGGAAGAAAAATTGGACTGGATGGAGCAGAGCTGAGTGGACAGGGATTGTATGGGCAAAGCTGGGAGGACAGAAATGGATGAGGCATAGAGACTGGGCTGGATAAGGAAGGGCTGAGGGGACAGGTATAGATGGGGAAGAAAAATTGGACTGGATGGGGCAGAGCTGAGTGGACAGGGATTGGATGGGCAAAGCTGGGAGGACAGAAATGGATGAGGCATAGAGACTGGGCTGAATAAGGAAGAGCTGAGAGGACAGGTATAGAAGGAGAAGAATGATTGGACTAGATGGGGCAGAGCGGGGGGGGGGGGGCAGGAATGGATGGGCAGAGAGACTGGGTTGGATGCGGAAGAGCTGAGAGGACAGGTATAGAAGGAGAAGAATGATTGGACTAGATGGGGCAGAGCGGGGGGGGCAGGAATGGATGGGCAGAGAGACTGGGTTGGATGCGGAAGAGCTGAGAGGACAGAGATAGATGGAGCAAAGCTGGGGGGGGCAGGAATGGATGGGGCTGAGCTGGGGGGACAAGGTGGTGGAACATGGATAGGTGGGTCTGAGCTGGGGCAGGGGGGAAGGATTAGATGGGGCAAAGAAACCAAGAAACAAAGTTTGTGTGTACCTTGAAATGACACTTTCAGCCCATGCAGTACTTCATATTGCAATGCTAGGTGCCAGGGAGCCATGACACTGACTAAGCACTACATCGCCGATCAAGGGGGCAGCTCTGAGCACAGCAATACAGAAGTGCAGGGCTCTCAGGGCAGGGCTCCAGAAATCGGGCGCCAAGGTCCGTATTCAGACCCTGGTTCACCAGTTGAGTATCACTGCTCTAGGGGTTTGCCCAACACTAACGATGAGCTGAATCTGCTTCTATGCGTTTCAGGCGCAGTTCTGCTGAATACTGAACATTTTGGTTCTGCATCATTCAGATCTGAAACAATTATGTGAGTGAAGAGTAAATCCAGACAATTTATACAGTTTTCTTGGCATAGTCTGGGCTTTCATTTGATAACCGATTTACATAATCATAGCTTTTAATTATGTTTTGAAAGGGGTTTCTCTGTAAATAAATACAGAATGAAAACAAGTCCAGATAGTACCTAAAACGTGTGCTGTGCTGAGTGTAACAATACTGTGCCGTACTGTAATGCTAATTGGACTACCACTCCTTTTTATTGGCTTTATCCCTCCCTTTGCACCACTTCCAACACTTGGGAAATATCTTTCTGTTTTTAGTGATCATGCCTAGATGCATTAAAACAACTAATACAGCTATTCAAAGAAATAATACGTATTGTACAAATGATCAACAATATATTATCGAACCATTGAACGTTGTAAATAGATCATGTATGGACAAATATATATATATATCTTAATATTAACATCCAATAATGTCTTTACAGTTTGTATATCAATATTTCTTTGTATAACTTGCTTATTAAGATTTGCTATGAATTAAAGTGGACCAAAACCCAGGATTTTTTTGTATATTAAGGTACAGAGCAAAAAAGTAAAATTAAACAAACACCTAAAGTGAACAGCTTACACCTACAATAATTAAATGTAGTTAATTCAATATAAATCCAGACATAAAAATCAGTAACAAAAGTCCATAATAAATGTCCCGAAATACATGCACAATTTCTTGAAGTGATGCAAAAACAAAGAATTTTTAAATATTGATAAATCCAGTGAGTGCCCCAAGCACATGCACCAATTAATAGTGATCACCCTTCACTCGTGTGCGCTTACCAGAGACTCATAAAAGACAACTCCTTACAGCAATAATTTGAAATAAACGTGCTCCATGAAATAGGTGGGGCAGCGGCAGAGTCCTGTTTTTATGTTTTAAGGTGTTTTAACTCTGAAGTGCAAGTTCAGTCCTGAATATACCTATATCCATTACTGGCCATAGTGGACTGGGGGAAGGAGAACTACTCTTCGGTTTTTATTCTATGTGTATATTCGTTGGATGTTTGTAAGTGCAATATTTTATTATTAAACGTGTGGTACTCAAACCAGATGGGGTTGCACTATTATTTTTCTGTTCTTTTCTATGCGACCATTGAATATATGGAGTGACACAGGAAACCTCATTGAATGTGGAATTATTTCATGGAGCACGTTTATTTCAAATTATTGCTGTAAGGAGTTGTCTTTTATGAGTCTCTGGTAAGCGCACACGAGTGAAGGGTGATCACTATTAATTGGTGCATGTGCTTGGGACACTCACTGGATTTATCAATATTTAAAAATTCTTTGTTTTTGCATCACTTCAAGAAATTGTGCATGTATTTCGGGACATTTATTATGGACTTTTGTTACTGATTTTTATGTCTGGATTTATATTGAATTAACTACATTTAATTATTGTAGGTGTAAGCTGTTCACTTTAGGTGTTTGTTTAATTTTAATTTTTTGCTCTGTACCTTTAATATACAAAAAAAAATTTTCTGAGGCCGGTTAGGGATAAATGGTCTGGTACGTTGTAGCATTCAATCTTAATTTTCTCTCAGGATATAGGAGCGCGGTGTTTATTTCATTTATTTCAAAACCCAGGATTATTACTATCATCGTGGCTGTGGGGGTCCAGACCCACCACTGCCCCAGTATCAACTTCTACAACACGGGGAGGCCGATTCATTAATAGCGCCAGGTAGCGACAGATGAGCGACAGTAGCGGCATTTTCAGAGCGCCCGCTAGTAGTCGCTGTGCTTGGCCGTTGTTCTGTAGTTGATAGCGACTCAGTCGGTTTGCCGTAATGTTGAATATTGGGTGAGGAGTCGCTATTTGACAGGTTCCGCGCTGTATGGGAGCGCATGACAGCGAATGGCCATAGCGAATGGCTCCCAGCATATTCATTAACAAATCACGCTCAAAAAAATTGTCGCGCAGTGAAATGCTTGTTTAAACCCCAGAGCGCTGGCGGCGATGGGTTAAAAGTAGTTTTTTAACCCCCAAACAACCATATTTTTGGATAAAAAAGAAACAAGTTTTCAAAACATTTAGTAATATGAATACATTAATATCAGACCTGTAATATCAATTCTGCACATTTTTTTTTTTTTTTTTTTTTTTTTAATTTAAAAAGAAAAATCTAACATTGCAGAAGTGGTCACAGAATTTTTGACATTTAAAAAAACATTAATAGCAATTAATTAAGAATATTTAAAGATTGCTCCATTGAAATGCATTGGAGAGCGCCAGGTAGCGAGAGGTCATACCTGTCGCTGTTCAAGGTCGCTCGCTGGCACTGTGGGGTGAGGCTGGAATAATGATGAATGATTCGCTATCTGGCGCTCTGTCAGTCGCTAAGCAGGATCGGCTTGATAAATGTGTGATTGTGGTGGGGAGCCGGCGTTCTCGTGGCGGGGCCCGTCATTACCGTTCGCTCACCATTCGCTACCTGGCGCTATCCCTTGTTAAATAAGGGCCTAAAGCTTTATTGCTTTAAAAGCGCCCATATCCGCTCCCCTGCAATTCTTCAGCTGGTGAACGCATCCAATGACTATCTATAAAGTACATTTGAAACAAGGCTCAGCAGCTCATGGGTCAGTCATGGGCTGGCCAGGGCCAGTAAGCTCCCGGGCTGATTTTGGGCCCCAGATGAGGTCCCAAAAACTTCTAATGACTAATGCCTTACCTCCTATGACAGCAGGACTACTTCTCATCTCATTGGTCAGGGGCTTCCGATCATCTGTGTTGCCAAATGGACCTAAAAATAAAGACATCCATTAGAAAATGAATATATGTGAGTATAGTATCATCATATTGCTGTGTAGGTAGGTGGAAAAATGTATCCAAAATACACGTTAACATTTAGAGGCCGAATCATTAATAGCGGCAGGTAGCGACAGTTGATCGACTGTAGCGGCATTTTCAGAGCGCCCGCTAGTAGTCGCTGTGCTTGGCCGTTGTTCGGTAGTTGATAGCGACTCAGTCGGTTTGCCGTAATGTTGAATATTAGGTGAGGAGTCGCTATTTGACAGGTTCCGCGCTGTATGGGAGCGCATGATAGCGACTGGCCCTAGCGACCGGCTCCCACCATATTCATTAAAAAATCCTGCTCAAAAAATTCTCGCGCTGTAAAATGCATGTTTAAACCCCAGAGCGCTGGCGTCGATGGGTTAAAAGTAGTTTTTTAACCCCAAAACCACCATATTTTTGGAAACCAAAAAAAAACAAGTTTTTAAATAATTTAGTAATATGAATACATTAATAACAGACCTATAATATCAATTCTGTACAATTTATTTTTTTTTATTTTTTTTCCTTTAAAAAAATTATCTAAAATGGCAGAAGTGGTCACAGAATTTTTCACATTAAAAAAAAAATAATAATAATAATAACAATTAATTATGAATATTTAAAGATTGTTCCATTGAAATGCATTGGAGAACGCCAGGTAGCGAGAGGTCATACCTGTCGCTGTTCAAGGTCGGACGCTGGCGCTGTGGCCTGAGGCTGGAATAATGATGAATGAGTCGCTATATGGCGCTATCTCAGTCACTAAGCAGGATTGGCTTGATAAATGTGTGACTGTGGTGGGGAGCCGGCGTTCTCGTGGCGGGGCCCGTCATTACCGGCCGCTCACCAGTCGCTACCTGTCGCTATTCCTTCATAAATAAGGGCCTTAGAATATTACTGAAAGGCAGTCCTGATTTAGCCAGCTTTTGGTTTTACATACAGATGCAGCCTTTTTAAAGTGGACCAAAACCCAGGATTTTTATTATCCCCAGTTATGGTCTGCCCGCCCTGGGACATCTTTATTTGGGATGCCCGACCATGTGAAACCCCGCCATTTGTACATTTTCCCAAGCCCACGACGCGGCTCTCTTCCAATCAGTTTTTCTGGCTGCACATATTAATGTTTGGTTGAGGAAGCTGAATGCCATGCCAGCAGCACACACAAGCAGCGCACGGCGTCACTCGCATCCTTCGGCTGTGCAGGCCACACGCACACACAGCTATTCAGTTATGGCAGACGTGGTGACGCACAGCCGGAATAGGATGCGGGCAATGATGCAGATGGCCACACACGCGCCATGGACTTGTTGGAGAGGTAAGCTTATCAGCGAATGGGGGGTTTCACAGAGTGGGGCAACCCAGTTCCAGAAGCCCTGGAGTCTGGGACTCCAGGGATAGTTTTGGTCCACTTTAAGAGTGATTCCTTCCTTTGGGGCAGCACAATGGAGAGATCACATGACAGTGTGAAGCTGATTGTATTGTAACAGCACGGTGCACGGTATATATATATATATATATATATATATATATATATATTAGCACAGTAGTGCACAGCTGTTGTTTCTGCCTGGCTTTTTATAATCTTACAGCGTAACAGCATAGCCATCATCTGTGTTGTAAGGGTTTAATAGAGTAGAGTAGGTGTAGTCAGTAGGGATTGACAAACCCGTCGAAGTTTCGGGTCCCTGGACACGACCTGAACCCCATTGAAGTCAATTGGGACACGAATTTGGGAGACCAAAAATGGCTGTAAAATGAGGGTAGCAAGGGCTAGAGGGCTGCAAATCGAGGGGAACAGGGCGGTTTCCCTGCACAAAAAAGGGACTGGGGAAAGTACTCAAAATAATAACAAAAAACAACAAAATTAAACAAATACATGCATAAATGAAAAACAAAATATTTTGTTACGGGGGTTGGTGGGCAAATTGTGGGACCTGGGCGATTGCCCTGCACAAAATGGGCTGGAGAAAGTACTCAAACAGAAAACCAAAACATTTAAGAAATACATAAATCCGGAAATTCAAAAACAAAATATTGGTTTTTAGTGGACCAAAACCCAGGCCAGAGCCAAGCAACCCCCAGCCCATGTCCTCCCCCTAATGATATAGCCTCAGCCATGGAGCCAAGCAACCCCAGCCCATGTCCTCCCCCTAATGATATAGCCTCAGTCTTGGAGCCAAGCAACCCCAGCCCATGTCCTCCCCCTAATGATATAGCCTCAGTCTTGGAGCCAAGCAACCCCAGCCCATGTCCTCCCCCTAATGATATAGCCTCAGTCTTGGAGCCAAGCAACCCCAGCCCATGTCCTCCCCCTAATGATATGGCCTCAGTCTTGGAGCCAAGCAACCCCCAGACCATGTCCTCCCCCTAATGATATAGGCTCAGTCTTGGAGCCAAGCAACCCCCAGACCATGTCCTCACCCTAATGATATAGCCTCAGTCTTGGAGCCAAGCAACCCCAGCCCATGTCCTCCCCCCCTAATAATATAGCCTCAGTCTTGAAGCCAAGCAACCCCAGCCCATGTCCTCACCCTAATGATATAGCCTCAGTCTTGGAGCCAAGCAACCCCAGCCCATGTCCTCCCCCCCTAATAATATAGCCTCAGTCTTGAAGCCAAGCAACCCCAGCCCATGTCCTCCCCCCCTAATTATATAGCCTCAGTCTTGGAGCCAAGCAACCCCAGCCCATGTCCTCCCCCCCTAATAATATAGCCTCAGTCTTGAAGCCAAGCAACCCCAGCCCATGTCCTCCCCCCCTAATTATATAGCCTCAGTCTTGGAGCCAAGCAACCCCAGCCCATGTCCTCCCCCCCTAATTATATAGCCTCAGTCTTGGAGCCAAGCAACCCCCAGCCCATGTCCTCACCCTAATGATATAGCCTCAGTCTTGAAGCCAAGCAACCCCCAGTCCATGTCCTATCCCCCTAATGATAGAGCCTCAGTCTTGGAGCCAAGCAACCCCAGCCCATGTCCTCACCCTAATGATATAGCCTCAGTCTTGGAGCACACTGGTTGACTGGACAGGAAGCAGCAGAGATGCCACTGTCCTGGTCATGGGCAGGCCAGGGCTGGTAAAATTCCGCTGATATCTGGCCCCAGTCGGCAACTGCCCAGAGCAGTGGGCTACCGCAGTACAGTGCACAGTGGGCAGTTGTGAGGGTTAGTGCCCAAGAGCACTTCAGTCATGCCCCCGAGTCTGCAACCCTCTGGTCACAAGATTGCTTCCTTATCTCTTGGCAATGTTTTGTCTTTCACCAGCATGTTCACTAATCCATTTTCAATGCTTCTTCCTCGCATCGCTCCCGCCTAATCCTCGCAGTCATTATAATTAGTGATGCGCTGCATATTTCTGCATAGTTATCTGTCTGTGTCTTCCCAGCTGTAACACCCACTCCCGCCCACTTACCCACCTCCGCCCACCCCCATAAAAGCTTTCTGTGACCGTCATTCATTCATTGCAGCGTCTGTCTGGGGATGGCTCATCGTATTGCATTACCGGGAGCTTGACTTTATCTTTGGTATTAGGAAAACCGCTATAACATCCCATTATCATTCATAAAGTGCACCCATCCCTGCTTGCGCTAATGGGGTGTGTCAGCTCATGCTGGAATGGGCGCACTTTATGAATGATAATGGGATGTTATAGAGGTTTACCTAAAAGCAAAGATAAAGCTTTAAGGCTGCTCATTCGCATAAAGTGAT
The DNA here is from genome assembly GCA_027917425.1 of Gastrophryne carolinensis. Classification (NCBI taxonomy): domain Eukaryota; kingdom Metazoa; phylum Chordata; class Amphibia; order Anura; family Microhylidae; genus Gastrophryne; species Gastrophryne carolinensis. The sequence goes on from CM051240.1 coordinate 257,175,543, forward strand.
GACAAACTCTTCATCAATTAAACCAACGTCACAGCCTGGTCTAGATGCAATAAAACACATTAGGGTCGATTCATGGCCCTGTGCAAACTAAGGGGGTTATTTAAGAAGGTCTAGCGCCAGGTAGTGCCTCGTAGCGGCAGGCAGAGTCTGGTAAATGCCAGGCGCTGTACGCAAAACCACATTTAAGAAAGCGAATCTGGTGAGCGACTCTAACAGCGCCATGTAGTATCACATGTATTACTATAGGCGGCTCAGTGTACAGCGCCGGCGCTCTAGGCTCAGGCGCACCACTTAGTACCTGTCACTCTCCCATACATTTCAATGGGCTTTCATTAGTTGTGTATAAACAGCGTGTTTGGCAATTTCTTTTATTTTATTTATTTTTTGCTCCAATCATTGTGTGACGTCTCCTGGCTGCAAACAAACACTTTTAGAATCTTTTTTGACTTTTAATATTTTTATGCAGAATTGTCATTACAGGTCTGGCACTAAATGGGGTGGGCAGGGGTCAGCGAGATGGTTTGCCTGCTGGCCAACCTAATTGGCCGAGGGGAGGACTAGAAGCTGCTGAGCAGCCCATCAACCTGCTTTAGTGCTGGCTCAACACTATTGTGATTTGTGATCCTCAGTCTCCAATAGAGTGCTATAAAATGGGCAAGCTCCCCCATTGGCTCTAGACTGGCAACAGTGTGATGGAAGGAGGTCAGAATTAATCAAATTAATATATATATGAACATTCCCTCTCTCCATTTACATCACTTGATTTCAGCTTCCTATCTCTGAATTGTAAGCTTTAGTGGCTAATAAAAGTGAAAAAAAAAAAATCCGTAAGTCACTTATCTCTGCGCTAAATCGTTCCTTTTGCGTACTGAAATTAGAGCAATAAAATTTAATGAAGCACGCTGCTATTAGCACATTACTGTGATCAAGATGGCGCTGGGGATACTAGACAACACCTTATTATGTGCAGCCCCCCCAAGGCCTCACTAACATTCCTAAGAATATGATCTGTGGCTGTGATGACCAATCATTGAGCCAGTAATTAGAGTTTTCCTTATATGGTGATGTCCAATAGATGACATGTGCTATGGTTTTTACTTTGATATAAAATTAAAGTGTCACTGGGCGGAGCGGGCAGAAAGAGCTTTCCTCTGAAGCTTGGAACAAGCTGTCTGTCTGTGTTCTTCGTTACGCGTATCTTTCAATCCCTTCGATTATTTTGGAAGACCGAACAAGATCAGAGAGTCTCTGAACCGTGCAGAGCAGAGAGGGGCTGCCCACGGTTCTTTATCAACTGTGTGGTTGGTTTGGGTACACATCCCTACCCTCAACATTTAACAGAAGCGGTGGAGATTTCTTGTACGTACCTGAAGAGGAATATGTTGTTGTTATGGTGCTGAGGTCGCTCTCTGTGATGGAGCCACAGTTACACTCAGACAAGGACCCAGTGACGGTGACGGGTGCTAGGCCTGGGTGTCTTAGTGCTGCTTTTAAGGGGGCCACCTGGTTATACTGGACCGAGGAGAGACATCCAATAAAGCCAAATGCATTTGCCCTGGAGACCTCTGGATCCAGCCCTGGATTATCTGTAAGAAAAGAAACGTAGTTCAAGTCATGCCTATCGCAGGAAAACATACCAAACACTAAATACTACTTCTTGATCACCACTACCTTTATTTTGTCTCCATTTTGGCTAATTCCCTCCTAAGGGAAACCAACTAGAGAGGCTGTATCAAGTAAAGCCATTGGATGCTAAATATTGCCTTCTTCTTTGGTTTCAATAGTATTATTAAAGAGGAACAACACCCAAGAATTTCACTCTCTTGGCTATTGTTACTCTTAGGAATTCTATTACAATACATTTACGATACAATACAATTCTTCCATCCATAGAACTTGTGAGTTTTTGAAGAGTTACAGCTTGCATTTCTTTGTAAGATGTCAGATTGCCCCCCCATAGCTCCTGCTATTGCTAACTGCCTCCGACCCTCGTATATACTTTGCCTGAGGATACTATGAAGGTTTTTAATATGGTTTAGGTGAGGGGAGGATGGCGGCGCTACCAGGAGTTTCTATTCTTTTATGACTATAGCAGCCATGGTCATGAATGAAGATTATTTTGTTACAGAAGGCACTGTGTTTCTTTTTGTACCATGATGGGGGATGCTTTTGTCGGGAGTCCAGCGGGGGACCAGCAGTGGCTCGGGCAGGAAACAGGGCACCAGAGGAGGTGACAGCTTGGGACCAGACAATGGAAAAGGAGGTGGCGGGGGATCAAGCAGTGGAGGAGAAGGAGGTGATGGGGCACCAGACAGCAGAGGGGGTAGTGAGGTACCAGGCAGATAAAGAGTAGGAGGCAGCGGACGACTAGGCAGCAGAGCAGGAAGCAGCGGAGGAGAAGGCAACGGCGGAGACCAGGCCGTGGAGAAGGACGTGGCTAGGAAACCAGGCACAAGAGGAGGCAGCGGCAGGGACCAGGCAGCGAAGTAGGAGGCGGCGGTGGGGGACCTGGCAACAGAGGAGAAAGTGGTAGCCAGGGAACCAGGCACCGGAGGAGGCAGGGGGACCAGGCAGTGGAGGAGGAGGCAGCAGCGGGGGACCAGGCAGCGAAGGAGGAGAGGGCAGCAAGGGGACCAGGCACCAGAGGAGGCAGGGGCAGGGGGACCAGGCAGTGGAGGAGGAGGCAGCAGCGGGGGACCAGGCAGCGAAGGAAGAAGCAGCAGGGGGGGGCAGGCAGCGGAGGAGGAGAGGGCAGCGAGGGGACCAGGCACCGGAGGAGTTGGTGGAGAAGGGAACAGGCAGGGGAGGAGAAGGTGACAGCAAGGGAAGAGGCAGAGACAGGGGACCAGTGTTTCATGCATGGATCGGGAGGTGGTGGTATGGCCATTTCAAAGCAGAGCACTGCAGATAAAGCATAATATATGTGCTTTACCTGTGGTGCCTATAGGCTTCTATGGGGCTGCATGGAGCGTTTTGCAAACTGCAGCGCACTGATGTGAAAGGGCCCATTTACTTTAATGGGCTGCGTTATGTTGCCATTTGTGACACAGAGTATTGATACTCCAATGCCACGCTAGCTGTGAAAGGGGCCTTACTTTTAAAGTTGTTAATAGTGTTGATACCTTCTGCACTGTCCTCAGCTGTTCCTTGCTGTCTTCAGTGGTGAACAGCTGAGGATGGCATCAGCGCCAAAAGTTTAACAGTAAGCCGCTGCCCACCCCAAACGTGCGCTCTGCATAGACTGATATAGTGTGTTATAAATGCCCCACCTGCTCTCCCACACCTGTCGCTGCTTAACCCCTGGCCGCAGACACTTCACACTGCAGGCTGGGGAGTCTTCTGGATCCGAAGCCCACACTTACCAGTAAAAAGGGGCACAGTACATTCTTCACTAAGATGGGGCTTCATGAAACAATAGTGCGGTGCAGGACGACATATAGCTGTCCATTGCCCCACCCATGAAGGAAAAAATGGGGACTTGCACTAGACCCTATTTAATCTGTAGAGGTGCCGCTCCCAAAGCTGCAAAAGAGCTCAGGAACAAAAAAAGTATGTAGGGAGGCAACTCTCACACTCTCAGCTCATAAATTGATCAAAAAATACATTTTTATTAATGACATCTTTATAATCACTGCATATAATACACTCAACATATTAAAATTCCTTAAAAGACACATAAATGGGACAATAACACACAGGACAAACCAACATAAAGGTGTGTAGGCGATGGGGAGAGTCTCACCACACTAATTGGTATCAAATGCCTGAATATATATGTGCTAAAATCATTCAACAAAGTGTTCCAACAGTGCAACTGAGCATGTGCAAATCTTGCCTATGATCCGGATCACTATAAAATCTATATATTTATAAAGTGCAAGTGCAACCAATCAAACAATCAATTAAGAATTAATATTCCCAACCATAACAACTCATATACATATCAATCTACTCTATTCACCAATTAAAGAATAATATGAAAATATTACCTGTATATATTATTAGGCATCCCAAAGGGGAACCACTGATGTATATCACAATACCAATCGAGAAATTAAATCACAAATCTATCACAAAAAGGATCACCAAAAATAAAGCCAAGGTATCATGAAAAAAACACGTGTTAAGTCTCCCCACCGCCTACCGCACCAGGATCCACGCGTTCCGTGGGCACATCACCCGCTTCATCATTGCCCTGTCCATAACCAATAACACTCGCCAGTGAACCTATGTGGGCTATGTGGGTTAAGGGCAGCGTAGACTGGGTAAGTAGAAATGCCAGAATCCTGTGCTCCCAAAGTGAATTTTTGCGGTCGAGGTGATGTTTCTTCTGTTGTCTGTAAGTGGTTGGGATGTCTGTTGTAATTCACTTTTCTAATAATTTGTTGGGCAAACGAGCCCCGCAAGCGGTGGGATAATTTGTTTCAGCAGGTTGCGTTTTTCCAGAGCTTTATTTCAAAATTTGTTCTGGAGAATAATGAGTTAGCCTGCAGGTTTCCATTATCAGGAAAAGCTTCAGAAACCGATCTAATAAGGTCAGGACCACGGATTGGGCGCCGCAATATTGTCTGCCTGCAGCAGAGATCCAGCAAGGGTCTGCAGGGATAAAGCACTAGAGCCTCGATTCAAAGACACATTCATCCGGACTTCTGGAGCTGTCTGTGAAAGTTTTGGTGGGTGTTAGTCTTTTTTTTGCTTTTTTTCGTCCATTTTCTACTCGCACGAAGGTTCGGGAGAATGTGTATACTGTATGCTCTTTCGATGAACGGAAGCAAATCAGAACATTTCCAAACAAAATCGGAAATTTTCCGTTCGTTCAGATAACTTCCGTTGTTGGGATGGTTTCTGTCTGATTCAGAGAGCTGATTTCCAACGGATCACCACCCTATAAATCCGTTTCATTTCTGTTCCACTTCCGAGACCTTTGAGGGCTCGGATTGCTATTGTTGAACACGTTTTGCGGCTATGTGGAGGAGTCTGCGCGCCTTTAGCACCAAGGCATTGCATGTATCAGCATGGCCGAGGCCATAAATTGTATAGCAATGCATACCTGAATCAATACATTTCATGTAAGCCTTATAGATGCATTTTAATGCTGACCCTAATTAGTCCTTAGCATGTAAACCTTTATTTTTCCACACATCCATATAATTGCTATATTTTTTTAAACTTAATTCCTTTGTGAATTATATTTGGATTGTTGAACTTGAATCTTAATTTGTTGTAGGAGTTATTGTTTTAGTCGGTTACCTTTGCTTTGTGTAATTATTTTATATTTGGTTGCAGGAACTGCAAGATGTGCCACTCGCCCTTGCTCCTGATGCCCATTCTTTGCCTGCAGAATGCGAGCCAGGGGTTCTCTAATCGGGCACTATGCAAAACCCGGCCCGTGGCGAGGGCCCTCTGGCTTTTGAAGTCCAGATTTAGGTGTTTGGACCATACGGGGGGGGGGGGGGGGGCACTGCAGTATGACCCCAACAAGGTTATACCAATATTTTAATTTACGTATTTTAACAGGGACCACACGTGCCAGAGTGGCACAACTGAGTGTCAGGGTCCTTCAGTTGGTGGGCGAGATGCAGGAGCTGCGCAACTCGTTGGGGACCACAGATGAAGAATAATGTTCTGTGGTCTGCCATTGCTATGTATTTTGTTTTTAATAGTTGTAAAAATGTAAAATTTTCAAAATTTTGATACATTTTATATTTTATGATGGCATCCCCCAAAAAGATGTTACAGTGTCATTTCATTTACAAAATACATTAACACAAAACTAATGGGCCCAGAAATATTTAAAGATGAATATTCACATGACCGCGAAGTGATTTGGGTGAGCTTTAAGTTTCCAAAAGGGAAGATGGAGGATAGTGCGAAGTGGTTTAGCTAAACATTGTAGTAGAAGTGAGGGTGGCAAATATGTAGGCGAGCACTTTAGTGAGTTAGGTTTGTAGTGCGCAGGCGCAAGATCGTAAGGATTCCATCTGGACGATTATTTTTTGTAAAATGGAAACAGAATCTATCGGGAAACGTAAAGGATTCTTTGGAGGATACAATGGGAAAAGGGTAAAAACGAAAGCCTACGTTGTAACATGTGGAAATGAAACGGAAAAGTCCGGATGGAAAATGACATCCTCGTAATTCGTAATCTGCCGTACGAACGGACGGAAACTTTACACAAGGTTTTCAATGCATGCATAGAATCGCTCTTACACTCATACGAGAACGGAAACATTTCACAAAAAAAACAGATCGGCCCGAAAACGGAAGTTTTTTTGTGTCTCTCTGAATCGAGGCTTAGGTTCCAATTGAGCTGCTGATGTGCCTGTCAAGTCTTCCTGCTGTAAAACATTCTACTTACCGACAGTAGTGCAGGCATGTGCCCATGGAACAAGGAGGCCTGGCACACGCTGCCTCAACCCCCTCTGCGGTATGTACCTGCAGCACACACTTACCTAGCAATGCCATCCTCTTCCCTCTTTGGGACGCAGGCTCTGCCTCTACGTTGGGCAGCACCTGGGCCCTAATTCTACGTCGCTCCTCCGACGGTGCCACACCTCCGATGTCGTTGAAGAAAGGGTGCTAACCGGCCGGTGAGTGTCTGTGGGGTGCTGATGATGATGGGGGCCTTGCTATAGGGCCCCAACAGGGCTATGTACGCCACTGGGCAGTGGTCTCCAACTGTTTGGTAGCATTCTGAAATGGCAACTTTAAAAACCCCTAGGAATTCCAAAACTGAGAATAGAGCTCTTTATGGCAGAGGAAAGAAAACAGGGGCAGGGGTGTACATACCAAAGGTGCAATACAGACATGTGTCCCTGGGCCCATGGAACAAGGGGGCCCGGCGCACATACATACCTAGCCATGCCGCCCCTGCCCTCTGTGACTCCATCGTGCCGCGCTTGGGCCCTATTTCTACATTGCTCCTACGGCGGCGCTGCATCTCCGATGTTGTCAAAGAAAGGTGCTAACCGGCCGGTGAGTGTCCGTGGGGTGCTGGCAAGGCCGGATTATGAGGGGGGCAGAAGGGGCACGAGCCCCGGGTCCTTCACCAGTTGCCCTACAAAAGGGCGACTCCACCAACATTTGGGTTATGGTTCAGTCCAGGAGGCTTTTCAGTCTTTGATCTGACGGCAGGGCCGGCAACAAAGCTATCGGCGGCAGTTAGGACCCCCGCGCCTGGGCAAGGCCTTTTTTTGTTTTTGCAAACCTGCAGCCAAAGCCACCACAGGGCAGGACGGAGAGTCTAGAGCAGCAAAGCCGCCGCCAGCAACGCTACAGTGATGGGTGCAGAGCTGTCACTGCACATAAGCCACCAAGCACAGCCGCTGGCAGCTCAATGCAGGGAACCAGCCGGGCGACTACACTACCCCCCACCCAGAATGGCAAAGCAGGAGTTCCCGAGCAGCACGCACCCGCACAAGGGGGGCACAAGGGACTCCATCTGACCTTCCAGTAAGTAGGCGGGTGCCAGACAACCACCAATCACTTACTAGGCTGGACTATTATTTTATACTGTATCTGGGGCCTCCACCAGATTTTGTGTCCAGGGGTCTCCACCGCACTTAGGGCCTCATTTATCAAGGGCTAGCGCCAGGTAGTGTCTGACGAGCGCCAGGTACCGCCAGCTAACGGCGGCTACCGACTCAAATACGGCCGGCGGCGGTCACAATGACGCATTTATCACGCTAAATGAGGCTAGCGCCAGCGAGAGCGATAGCTACCACGGGATTCATCATGTAGCCGACTGCAACGAACAGCGCCGCTGCTAATCCCATCAATCCCTGGCGATGTCCAATGCATTTCAATGGAGCAATCTATAATTAATCATAATTAATTGCTATTAATTTTTTTTTTTTTTTTTTTAATGTCAAAAATTCTGTGACCACTTCTGCAATGTTAGGATTTTTTTTTAAGGTAAAAAAAAAAAAATGATTTTGTGCAGAATTGATATTACAGGTCTGATATTAATGTATTCATATTACAAAATGTTTATAAAAACTTGTATAATTTTACAATAAAAAAATATGGTTGTTTGGGGGTTAAAAACTATTTTAAATCCATCCCCGCCAGCGCTCTGGGGTTTAAACAAGGAATTCACAGCGCGAAAAAATTCGGAGCGTGATTTGTTAATGAATCTGCAGCAAGCCGTTCGCTCTGGCCATTCGTTGTCAGGCGCACCCATACAACGCAGAACCTGTGAAACAGCGACCCCTAACCCCGTATTCAACATTACCGCACACCGACTGAGTCGCTGTCAACAAGCAAACCCCGGCCAAGCACAGCGAATACTAGCTGGCGCTGTGAAAATCACACTACTGGCGCTCATCTGTCGCTACCTGGCGCTATTAATGAATCGGCCTCCCCATCTGGCTTTGGGTGCTGGTGATGAAGGGCACCTGCTATGGGACCCCAGTAGTGCCAGGTACACACCCGAAATGGCAACTTTAAAAACTCCTAGGAATTCCAATATTGAGGATGGAACTCTTTATGACAGGGGAAAGAAAACAGGTACAGACTGCAGTAATGCATTGGAGCAGGCACAGCTTTGGCACATGCATGTGTGCATTTGTACCCTGTCCCCTGTTGACTGAAGCTCTGCTAGGAAAAACTGAGCATCTCCTTAACTGATAACGTGAGGGGGTAGGCGAGGGCAGTTTGCTTCCCTGAGGACCATGATCCTGACTTTCTAGAGTGCCAGGGGAAACTGTTTAGGTCCATTTTAAGGATGCATTGCACCCGGTATTGTATATAGTATATACAGTACTGTAGTATAGTATAGTATACAGCAAAAATACACGGCAGCTTTCTAGAAGGTGTGGTAAAGTGTATGGGAAAGTGGTGGATGGTGTCTATTTCTCCCTTGGTTTTCTCAATCAGGCACGATCCATGTCGGGTTTACAGGACCCAGTCCACATTCCCAGTCCTCTATGGGTTTTTCCTTTACTCCCAGTTCTCACACAGGTGATGAGGCTATTTGCAAGGAAGCCTAATAAAAGGAGCCGCTGAGGCTTCCAGTTTGGGTGTTGGACAGTCTGGGATGAGGAGCCCGGGCCTTGCTGCTCCCATTACTGACAGTGCTGAATTGCAGCCGAAGAACTTGATGTGTTATCTGTTATTGGAAACTGTGGATTAACAGCCCGGACTTGTATGCCCCGAAAGAGGACCTGTCATATCCAGGAATTACAATAAGCTGTAATTATCCCACACTGGACAATGCTAAAGTTGGTGAGGTAACCGCTTGCTGTACTACATTGTGTGCTGCATCATACTCTGAAGTTAATAGGCTGATTCATTAATAGCGACAGATAGCGACTGTTGAGCGACTGTAGCGGTATTTTGACAGCGACCGCTAGTAGTCGCTGTGCTTGGCCATTGTTCGGTGGATGATAGCGACTCAGTCGGTGTGCCATAATGTTGAATACAAGATGCTGAGTCGCTATTTGACAGGTTCGCTGTTGCATGGGAGCGCATAATAGCGACTGGACATAGCGACCGGCACCCACCATATTCATTAAAAAATCAGCCTTAAAAATTCCTAGCGCTGTGAAATGCATGTTTAAATCCCAGAGCGCAGTAGGCGATGTGTTAAAAGTAGTTTTTTAACCCCCTAACCACCCCCAAAAAAAAAATGGAATGATTTTGAAATAATATTCAAACCTGAATAGTTTAAAATCAGACCTGTAATATCAATTCTGCAAAAAAAAAAAATGTTTTTAAAAATCCCCAAAAAATACATTTTCAAAGGAAGAAGTGTTCACGGATTTTTTTTTTTGAAATTAAAAAAAAAAAAATATGTATTAAAAAATAATTATTAATTAAAATACATTCTGCCATTGAAATGCATTGGAGAGCGCCAGGTGGCGAGAGGTCATACCTGTTGCTGTTCAAGGATGTTCGCTGGCGCTGTGGGATGAGGCTGGGATAATGATGAATGAGTTGCTAGGTGCCGCTATCTCAGTCGCTAAGCAGTATCGGCTTGATAAATGTGTGATTGTGGAGGGGAGCCGGCGTTCTAGTTGCGGTACCTGGCTTTACTGGCCGGCTCCCCAGTCGCTATCTGTCGCTATCTGTCGCTATTCCTTGATAAATAAGGCCCTAAGAGATTTTGCCTGTTGGACTTTATTTTCAATAAATTGCTTATTATTTGACTAAGAAACAAAGGTTTTGGTCTGTATCCTCAGGCATCCTGATTTGGTAAACCCCACTGTGTAAAAAACCCCGTCGTTCGCCAGTCTTTTTTATTTTTCCCTGAGCTCACAACGCATATGTATGATAAAGTACAAAGATATGGGCGGCACTAACCTATAATCACTCCAAAAAGTGTATTATGGTGCACTGCTCTGAGGGTCCCTTGAAATCTATATACACAAATTGGGGGGTACCCCTGTTATCCCCTTTTAATGGACCACCAGAGTCTGACTATTGCACTCAAAACATGATGGGGAGGCCGATTCATTAATAGCGCCACGTAGCGACAGATGAGCGACAGTAGCGTTATTTTCACAGCGCACGCTAGTATTCGCTGTGCTTGGCCGTTGTTCGGCTGTTGACAGCGACTCAGTCGGTGTGCGGTAATGTTGAATACGGGGTTAGGAGTCGCTGTTTGACAGGTTCCGCGCTGTATGGGAGCGCATGACAGCGAATGGCCATAGCGACCGGCTCCCACCATATTCATTAACAAATCACGCTCAAAAAATTCTCGCGCTGTGAAATGCTTGTTTAAACCCCAGAGCGCTGGCGGCGATGGGTTAAAAGTGTTTTTTTAACCCCCAAACAACCATATTTTTGGAAAAAAAAAAACATGTTTTTACAAACATTTTGTAATATGAATACATTAATATCAGATCTGTAATATCAATTCTGCACAATTTTTTTTTTTTTTTTTTTACCTTAAAAAAAATATCTAACATTGCAGAAGTGGTCACAGAATTTTTGACATTTAAAAAAAAAAAAAAAAAAAAAAACATTAATAGCAATTAATTAAGAATATTTAAAGATTGCTCCATTGAAATGCATTGGAGAGCGCCAGGTAGCGAGAGGTCATACCTGGCGCTGTTCAAGGTCGCTCGCTGGCGCTGTGGGGTGAGGCTGGAATAATGATGAATGATTCGCTATCTGGCGCTCTGTCAGTCGCTAAGCAGGATCGGCTTGATAAATGTGTGATTGCGGAGGGGAGCCGGCGTTCTTGTGGCGGTGAGCGTCATTACCGTTCGCTCACCATTCGCTACCTGGCGCTATCCCTTGTTAAGTAAGGGCCTAAGATTAAATCACTTCAATTTTATTGTAGTAAATAGACATACAAACAAGGTTAAAATCAATTAAAATACATTCAACATGCCCTAAGCGCTATCTACCAGAGGGGGGTGCTACAGCTCAAGTCCATAAATTATTAAAGTATCCCTATCAAATATGTGCTGACTAAAAAAACGTATTTTGTATATAAAGTGCTAGTGCAAATAAGGTGCATTAACAGTAAATCATGTGCAAAAATCCTAAAATTCTGAGAATAAAGTGCAAAGAAATCATAGTCCATACAATAGAATCAATCATCTTACATATCCAAGGACCCACAATGGCACCCTCCTCAGGGAAACGAGCCTACGCGTTTCAAGACTATTCCAGTCTCTTTCTCAAGGCAATATGTGTGATAAAGTGCGATCGAGAAGCGTAATGGAATCCCAGCTGTACACATGGGCAGCATGCAGCATTACTTGCCTTACCTCGGCCTTTGCGTGGCCAGGCACAACCATTCAGTTGCAGGGAGCGTGGCCGAACACAGCCGTGTGTGATGCAAGAGATGCCGCCGCCGGCCGCATGTGCGCCACGGGCTCATTGCACAGGTAAGCTTATTAGGGGGAATGGGGGAGAGAGTGTAGGAGGAGAGAATGGGGGGCTTTAAAGTGGACCAAAACGCAAGATAGTCAAACGTTTTGACTATCCTGGGTTTTGGCCCTTTCCCCCCTGTGAAACGCCCCCAGATCGCCGGAGCAACTCACCTCTTCCCGATCCCAAGGTGCGTCTCAGAGCAACAGCTCTGACGGCCGCATCCTCCGCCTCCCTCTAACAGGGAGCGTGCCCGCGCCTGTCATGCAAACCAACTCGCGCCCGCAGCCAACCGCTGGGCCAGAACGACGGGGAAGCCGGCATGTAACACAGCACAGTGGGAGCGAGGGAGGTCGGCCGCACTGTCAGCGGGCAGCGGAAGCCGACTTGCACAGCTGACGGTGCAGCCGGCTCCCCCCTTTCCCATGCAGGGGAGCAGTGGGGAGCCAGGTGCGCGCACTGGATCCAAGCGTGGCACTGGAACGAGGATGGTGGTTCTTTTTCCAGTGAATTTCAGGGACAATTCGGTCAGCACGAACCCAAAGATTCGGTTTCGCGCTGAAACGAATTTGGGTTCTAACAAACCAGTTCGCTCATCTCTACAGTTGATCCACTTTAACGGGCCTTGAATACTTCTAAACACTTACCTAGTACCTTCCCCAGCGTGAGGGACTTGATGGCTTTGAAGTAGATATCGGAAGAAAAATGATGGCGTTGTTTAATTGCCTTGTCAATCTGAAAATAGAAATAATCACATTGTTACAGTTCGGCAGGTGCAAATCTAAACGGCGATTGTGGCACGGTCATAGAGAATAAATGATAAGAACCCCCTTTTATGATCACAATGTGCACAATCCAGAGGCGCTATTCACATAAACCTGCATTGTAATGCCATTGTCAATGTGACTGTCCGTTACAGTGTAGACAAACGATGTAATTACACTGCCCCATGGCATATTAATCTCACTGGTGACTTGGAACCGCGGGAGGTGACAGCAAAAATTGGCTTAAAAAGGACCAACACCCAGGATTTTGACTATCCTGGGTTTTGGTCCACTTCGGTGGGGCACCCCAATTGGGGGTTCCCCGCTGTGTGAAACCCCCCAGAAAGCCCCGAAAACTCACCTGTCCCCGCTCCCACGTGACCGCTGCAGCCAATCCCTGCCGACGGACAAGCGAGCGCGCGCTGCTGGATCGAGGAGCAGGTAGGGATTTCGGGGCTTTCTGGGGGTTTCACACAGGGTGCCCCGCAGGCCCGATTCCCGGGCCGATCAGCATCGGGTGTTGGTCCACTTTAACTTATAGTTTTTACATCAGAGTGTAAAGAGGATTTTCAGAATACTAAAATATATACAGAGAAGACAATCTTTAGAGAGTCTAGCCCATCCCACAGAGCGATGCACATATCGCATTGTACTGTAAGCTACAATCCAATAAAAGGCTCATATCACAACTGATTACAATAGAAACAATTAAGATAAACAAATTGATATTTGCTTAAATAATGTAACACAATGGACCTTGAGTTACAATCACAGCAGAAGGAAGAGATAGTAAATCCCAATGTTTTACCTGCTATCCCAATATATGGCTTTCTGGGCCTCTGTACTTTAAAGTATGTTGACTATCCTGGGTTTTGGTCCTTGCCCTGGGGACAGCCCAGTTGAGGGTGCCCTGCTGTGTGAAACCCCCATGGGACCGGGAAGAGGCGAGTTGGGATCGAGCGATTTCAGGGATTTCACACAGCGATCGGGGCCGGGGGGCGCAGGGAAATGACCAAAACCCAGGATAGTCAAAACTATTGGCTATGCTGGGTTTTGGTCCACTTTAATAATCATTTACCATTTCTGGAATGCTGAATACTTCTGCCAGCATTTAAATAAGATGTAAGAAGGTCACATGACACCCTGCAATTATTTAATTAGAAATTAGTCAAAATAGTATTCAGTTTGTGTTCCAAATTGGTATAATGTGCTTCATACCTAACAAAGCTGTCCTGTCTACATCTTGTGGCTGCTTTACAGCTAATTACAATAATTGATATAAATTAACTGCTTCTTAGAGGCCGATTCATTAATAGCGCCAGGTAGCGACAGTTGAGCGACTGTAGCGGCATTTTCAGAGCGCCCGCTAGTAGTCGCTGTGCTTGGCCGTTGTTCGGTAGTTGATAGCGACTCAGTCGGTTTGCCGTAATGTTGAATATTGGGTGAGGAGTCGCTATTTGACAGGTTCCGCGCTGTATGGGAGCGCATGATAGCGACTGGCCCTAGCGACCGGCTCCCACCATATTCATTAAAAAATCACGCTCAAAAAATTCTCGCTCTGTAAAATGCATGTTTAAACCCCAGAGCGCTGGCGGCGATGGGTTAAAAGTAGTTTTTTAACCCCCAAACCACATTTTTGGAAACCACAAAAAAACAAGTTTTTTAAATAATTTAGTAATATGAATACATTAATATCAGACCTGTAATATCAATTCTGCACAATTTTTTTTTAATTTTTTTTCCCTTAAAAAAATTATCTAAAATGGCAGAAGTGGTCACAGAATTTTTCACATTTAAAAAAAAAAAAAAAAAAAAATTAATAACAATTAATTATGAATATTTAAAGATTGTTCCATTGAAATGCATTGGAGAGCGCCAGGTAGCGAGAGGTCATACCTGTCGCTATTCAAGGTCGGACGCTGGCGCTGTGGGCTGAGGCTGGAATAATGATGAATGAGTGGCTATATGGCGCTATCTCAGTCGCTAAGCAGGATCGGCTTGATAAATGTGTGATTGTGGTGGGGAGCCGGCGTTCTCGTGGCGGGGCCCGTCATTACCGGCCGCTCACCAGTCGCTACCTGTCGCTATTCCTTCATAAATAAGGGCCTTAGTTGTAATAGTGTAACACAATGGACTGCTCAGCAGGGACCTACGAGGTTCATCTGGTTGGCTATAGCCCCAGCAGGAGGGAGAGATAGCCCATCCCAAGGTTTAACCTCCCATCCCAATATATGGCTCTTTGTACCAGGATACTATTAGTAGAATAACTGTGAACCCGCATATAAGGATGGTACCTGGATGGTTAGCTCCTTCTCCACTCTGGAGATCTTCACGTGATGCAGCTTTCGGTCGTCCAGTCTCTTCGAGTCCACTGTGAACGCGTGCGTCCCTTCTTTACTCATTTGATATCTCACCTGTAAACTACCTAGAGGAGAGAAATAAATACGTGATATGAAACTCAATCATTTAAAGTGGACCAAAATTCTGATTCCTCCTCCTGGGGCATCCAGATTCAGGATGTCCTGCTGTGTGAACCCCCCCCCCCCCCCCCCCGAGTTCCCTGTAAAACCTTCCAGCACCTCGATCCGACGGCGAATAGGCTGCGACCATAACTTATAAAACTTCAGCCGAGTGTGCGATCAGCATTTATAATTGGCACGCACTCTGTAAGAGGTTATCAGGGATGTAGCCGATGGCGCGTTTAGCTCTGCTCGGCTACTTTCCTCTAAGATCTGCTCAAAATCGACGAGCGGAGCAGAGCGTGCTGATTGGACGAGAGCCTGGGCATGTGCCGTATGACCTGGGAATGGTGATTTTTTTATGGGCGACCTAGGGTGTTTCACACAATGAGGCATCCTAAATGAGGATGCTCCGGGGGAAAGGACCAAAATCCAGGATAGTAAAAATTCCGGGTTTTGGTCACATTTAAGATGGACATTAAAGGTTTGCCTATCTTCCTCTGGGTAAGTCCTCTAGTATGTATTAAACACAGTATCAGGATATGGTAACTAATCTCCTTAAAGCCACCTGCTTTTAATAGAACAAACTAATCATCCCTTGAGAGAAAAGATTGTGATACTCTGATCAGCACAGGGAGTAATGTAACTCACCCTGGAAGTGTTAAAACTTACACTGCTGCCTCTCTCCTATATGCTGCTGCCTCTCTCCTATATGCTGTACAATGTAACGAGCAGGATGAGGTCATGCTCTTCAATTTTCTGCTGTGTGGCAGCCAGGGCTCTGCTAACGGTACTGCAGATGGGGTAAGAATTGACCCCAGCCACCAGCCGGGCATCAGCTGAGGCCCCAGCTTTCTAACAGCGGGACTGTGATTGTGCAAGTTGAAAGGGAGTAAGTAGTCCCATCAAAGTGGGGTGGTCTATTCCGCCGGGGTATGAGAAGCATACCAGGCGGCAGGGCAGGTGTCAGCAATGGGCGTACATGGGCAGGTGCCCATGCAGAAAAAAGCGGACCTTCACTCTGAATAAGAGCCTATCTTATATGTTTCCCCCTGTACATACAGGTTGCTCACATTAATCCGGAACTTCACCCTGAAGAAGAGCCTATCTTATATGTTTCCCCCTGTACATACAGATTGCCCACATTAATCCGGACCTTCACCCTGAATAAGAGCCTATCTTATAGGTTTCCCCCTGTACATACAGGTTGCCCACATTAATCCGGACCTTCACCCTGAATAAGAGCCTATCTTATATGTTTCCCCCTGTACATACAGGTTGCCCACATTAATCCGGACCTTCACCCTGAATAAGAGCCTATCTCACATATTTTTTTCCCTGTACATACAGATTGCTCACATTAATCCAGACCTTCACCCTGAATAAGAGCCTATCTTATATGTTTCCCACACCCTGTAGATACAGACTGCTCCCATTAAAATCATCCTACCTGCATCTACTGCATGTTATGAGCCTTTAAACATCCAAGATGGTGGCTCATGGAGCATCAGGCAGCCTGCAAACAGGAAGTGTCTTCTGACGGTGTTGCTCTGCATTCTGGGATTGCTGTCCTTTCCCTGACCCCAACTCTGCTCTGTCTGTGCAAAGCACAGCCATAACCCCCTGTACTTTATCTTCTCCTCAGTATGTAATGCTTCTGAGTCAAGATGGTGGCACCCATATCCTGAACAGAGTTGCAGCCCAGTGGGGGAAAGTAAGTGACTAAAAACTTCAAAATATATTAACTTTAGATGCTGGGGAATAGTTTTTTTTAAGGGTTTTGGGCTTTTCATTAAATCATGGTGAAGGTCCGGTTTACGGCCTTGCAGGTTTGTGGCTGCTATACATTGTTTTTAGACCATAGGAGGAGATCCCACAATCCCCTCAAACCCGCCAGAAAAACAGCACCATCCAATTAAAGAGTACAAAAATAACCTATTTATTTTTAATCATGAATCATGGATCACATATTACAGACATTTAAAAGCATCTAAAAAGTTCACAACAGTGACCACCAGGGGGCGCGCACCGCCGGCTCTTTTATATTATCCTATGCCACCTAATATAACCTCTATATACAAACCACCATTAATAGTGCCTTTATCAATTAAAAAGCATTTAAAGTGCTAAGTGCTTAACCTATAATTACATATGAGGACCGCCGAGAGCGGAAAAAGCAAAACAAACCAAAACCATATAACATGTGAATCAGTACATTACCCATACACTTGGCCTAGGGGCAGGGGGACATATCGACAGGCTGGCCAAGTGTATGGGTAATGTACTGATTCACATGTTATATGGTTTTGGTTTGTTTTGCTCTCCTCATATGTAATTATAGGTTAAGCACTTAGCACTTAGCACTTTAAATGCTTTTTAATTGATAAAGGCACTATTAATGGTGGTTTGTATATAGAGGTTATATTAGGTGGCATAGGATAATATAAAAGAGCCGGTGGTGCGCGCCCCCTGGTGGTCACTGTTGTGACCTTTTTAGATGCTTTTAAATGTCTGTAATATGTGATCCATGATTCATGATTAAAAATAAATAGGTTATTTTTGTACTCTTTAATTGGATGGTGCTGTTTTTCTGGCGGGTTTGAGGGGATTGTCTAAATGTATAGATACATGGCCAGTGGAGCACGTCCCAAGTACTAGTTAGTGCGGCCATAATTTTTGTTAATTGCTGCTATAAAATGTATTAATTGTTGTTAGGAAATAGATCTTGTGACTGAAGGGGGAGCATTCTGATATCTGAAATGACAGATTACTCATCCAACACTTCTCTTGAGTAAGGCACCAAACACCGAGCCCATGAATCCTCGTGTATGCATATGCATAATCTTCTCATATGAGTTCTGGTGAAGAAAAATATGATTTAAACTAATATTTGCTGCACATTAATCTCCAATATTTCTATTAGAGAATGATATTATAAATATTGCGAATACTATAATCATATCAGCCCAGCGGCCTTCAATCTGATACAAACCAATGGTCGCTGAGGCTGTCCTCATACATCCAGTGAAATGTCCCAAAGAAGAAATATCTTCCCTCAAATACTTTGCACATATAAGGGCTGATTCAAAGCCTCTTTCACATGCACTGTCACATGAAAAAGCTCGTGTATGTGTATTTTTTCCGTCGGGTTTGGGCCATTTGTAAGTTTCTCGTTAGCTTTTTCCATCGTATTAGTGTTTTCGTTGTGTGTGAAAGTCTTTTGCGTTGTGTGTAATTGCGTTGTATTTTTTTCACATTCATGTGTAAAACTCGTGATGAGTGAGACTTCATGATATTTATCAAGCAAGGGGAATGGGCGGCACCAAACAATAAATTACAGTATAGGTGCCCTGCTCTGGTGAATCCCTATTAAGATAAATGTAATACAAACACGAGGGGTGCCCCAACCCCAAGGGGGGATATAACCAGAGACTGACAAAGGCACTCTATTAGTTATAATTCATATCAAATTTATTGAATTATCACAATTTCATATCAAAACACATTAAAAAACTGTTAAAAACATGTAGCACATACGTAAACTGCCATCAACTGAGGGGCGAGGGGGTTAAATTCTAATATGCTCAGTGGGGGACCCTAATATATTTAATATATTTAAACAATTAATAAAACTATATTTACTAATCAAATCATAAAGTGTCAAGTGCTTCCGAAGTGCTTCAGATCCCAATATATACACAAACATAACAGTGCAAGAATTGCTGACAAAGAGGTAGGTGCAAATCACAGACAAAATACATAGAATATTGTCATCTTACTTGCCAAATAAAGTGCCATGTGCAATCCCTGCAGGGATTTGGGGGGTCCCAGTGGTGGTCCGCACATGGCACTTTATTTGGCAAGTAAGATGACAATATTCTTAGCACTTAGCAATTATGGTTACATTCAGGTCGCGGATCCATCCATTGACTCCATAGCCCTCCAAGCAGCCTCACTTATCTACTAACACTAGGGGGTGTGACTAACACTAGGGGGTGTGACCAGCATTCCCAGCCTCCTGGGTGTGTCTACAATGATCTGCCTACAACCCGCCTGTATGAGATTAGATACATATTCTATAAAGTGATATAACTCCCACAATAAACATGTTATCATATTGTAACCAAGAAATTCATGAACCCCGTTAATTTCTTAGTTAAATGAACCTAAACATCAAATACATACCATACATAGCATGATACCAAATGGATTATCAGCCAATACATATATGCCATGTTTGATATCAAATGAAAGGTTTTATAATCCTGAATAAGACTCTCTCATTAATATAGCCATAACTGTCATATTTCAGGAGTTTCATTGCTCTTCCACAAATAACATCCAGTGGCTGTTTCTAATGTGTATTTGAGTGTCTGAGTCGGAGGCCAACCTAATTAGGAATTCAAGGATTCCTTTTCAAGGGGAAATGAGCTGCAGCCCAGAAAACACCCCAGCTATTGAGGTAGTTGGCAGCTAGGTGTGAATATGTGAATATAGGTGTGCTAGGTGTCAATATAGTCTATTGTATTCATGGGGCATAGACAGATGGCAGAAACTCATAGTCTCATCATCGGGAACAATACGAGAAGCTCCCGATGGAGGCTCTGAATCATGTGAATGCTCCGATACTGAAGAAAGCCATGTGTAATAGAAAGAGAGATAAAAACGGGAAAAAATGTAGAAGGCTGTGAATCGACCCTATAATCTATTGTGTGAGAAACTATCACCACACACACAGTAAGATGTATAAATGGAAAGGGGTTTAATTACAGGCACAGTAAATAACCTTCACCAACCCAACATGTTCATGAAGTTTCCCCAGTACAATATAATGGAGAGAGAGAGATAATGGAGAGATACTTAGCACTTAGCAATTATGGTTACATTCAGGTCGTGGGTCCATCCATTGACTCCATAGCCCTCCAAGCAGCCTCACTTATCTACTAACACTAGGGGGTGTGGCCAGCATTCCCAGCCTCCTGGGTGTGTCTACAATGATCTGCCTACAACCCGCCTGTATGATATTAGATGCATATTCTATAAAGTGATATAACTCCCACAATAAACATGTTATCATATTGTAACCAAGAAATTCATGAACCCTGTTAATTTCTTAGTTAAATGAACCTAAACATCAAACACATATCATACATAGCATGATACCAAATGGATTATCAGCCAATACATATATGCCATGTTTGATATCAAATGAAAGGTTTTATAATCTTGAATAAGACTCTCTCATTAATATAGTCATAACTGTCATATTTCAGGAGTTTCATTGCTCTTCCACAAATAATATCCAGTGGCTGTTTCTAATGTGTATTTGAGTGTCAGAGGCCAACCTAATTAGGAATTCAAGGATTCCTTTTCAAGGGGAAATGAGCTGCAGCCCAGAAAACACCTCAGCTATTGAGGTAGTTGGCAGCTAGGTGTGAATATAGGTGTGCTAGGTGTCAATATAGTCTATTGTATTCATGGGGCATAGACAGATGGCAGAAACTCATAGTCTCATACTATTTGGGTGTTAATCTGGGGGACATCTGTAATCATATCCTTTAACAAGTGCATCTCTTAAAGAGGACACCCATTCATATAAGTTTAGGTCCACTTTAAGAAGAGAAGCGGCAGCAGCAGAAGCCCCGCACATTCTAAGATGTATTGCAAATTAGATTTTCATAAGAGTGTGCAGCACATTTGCTGTAACTCATCCTCTTGTGTTCAATTATTTTGGCCAATAATTACACGTCTTCCCGTGATTGATGCTCCCCGGGGAATTCCTCATGTGCAGTGGAATAATTTAGGGTCACAGTCAAAGCGTAACTTAATTACGGCAGGCGCCGCGCCGAAACATTTCTCGCTCCCGTGCAGCAATGGTGGATTGGGCATGGAGATGGGAAATCCGGGATTAACATCGCTCGCCTCTCGTTGGTTTAGTGCTTTAAGATAATTCTAAGATTCTCGGATTTACTTTCCAGATGAGCAGCGCCTGGATTTAATTACATTTTACAGATAATATAAAGGGTGGTCTAGTTTATGAAGCTTACCACGAGCGTGCGGTGTTAGGCTACTTTAGGTTTACCTTAGTGTATAGTAGGAAATAATCAACGAGGGATTAATATTGTTCAACCGGACCTTCACCATGAATGAGCCTATCTTGTATGGTCCCCCCTGTACATACAGATTGCCCACATTAATCCGGACCTTCACTCTGAATAAGAGCCTTTCTTGCATGTTCCCCCTTGTACATAGATTGCCCACCTTAATCCGGACCTTCGCCCTGTATAAGAGCCTATATTGTATGCCCCCCCCCCACCCGCCCGTACATACAGATTGCCCACATGTATCTGGACCCCCACCCTGAATAAGAGCCTATCTTGTATGTTTCCCCCACCCTGTACATACAGATTGTCCACATTAATCCGGACCCCCACCCTGAATAAGAGTCTATCTTGTATGTTTCCCCCGCCCTGTACATACAGATTATCCACATTAATCCGGACCCTCACCCTGAATGAGAGCCTATCTTGTATGTTTCCCCCACCCTGTACATACAGATTGCTCACACTAATCCAGACATTCACCCTGAATGAGAGTCTATCTTGTATGTTTCCCCCACCCTGTACATACAGATTTCCCAAATTAATCCGGATCCTCACCCTGAATAAGAGCCTATCTTGTATGTTTCCCCCCTGTACATACAGATTCCCCACATTAATCCAGACCTTCACCCTGAATAAGAGTCTATTTTGTATGTTTCCCCCCTGTACAAGATTGCCCACATTAATCCGGACCTTCACCCTGAATAGGTGTCTATCTTGTATGTTTCCCCCCCTGTACATACAGATTGCGCACATTAATCCGGACCTTCACCCTGAATAAGAGCCTATCTTGTATGTTTCCCCCACCCTGTACATAGATTGACCACATTAACCCTTTAAGTGCCAGCCTACCTTGAGATTTTGTCACCCTTTGTTGCCAGACCATTTTGCACTATTTTGCGCTCCCCATGTTCAACTGTGGTTTTTGAAGGGATTTCCAGGGATTTCCCAGGAAAGTGATATATTGTTTTTTTCCGCAGAGTCTGGGCTTTAACATGAAATGTCTTGTTTGTCAATTTTTAGGTGTATTCTCAATATTTTTGGATGAAATATGTGCAAAAAAAAACCCAAAAAACTATTTTTTACAATTTGTAGTGTTTTTTTGTAATAAAAAATGTAAGTTTCTCACTAAAATCTTATTGCGTGTGAAACACCAATTTATCCCGGTTACAGCGGTACCACATATGTATTGGTAGACACCCTTTCCTGCCCAGGCGACTCCCCCAAACTGAAACAACGCTTTAGGAGATTTTCAGATAAAATACAACTATGCTACGCGCTAAGCGCACCTTGCAGTTTTTCAAGAAAAACAACCCTTTACATTTGAAATACCCCCGACAAACTATATATTCTCTGGAAGTACACACCTCAAGCTTTCTAGACGTACCAGGTTTGTTGACATGGGTGCAGTTTTCTGGAGTTAACCCCTCAATATATTCTTTGGTTGCACAGGGTTTCCCTAAAAAAGAATAAAAATGCAGAATCAAAACCACATTTTCCTAAAAAAAACTATATGGAAACAAGAAAAAAACTGAAAATCTGAAAAAGCAACATGCCCCGAACAGAACAATACCCAGCATGCATAGGTCCTGTCAAGGGAAGAGTTGCCAAACACACCAAAGTAAAGCATGTGCGTAACAGCAATTTTACTTCAAAATTTCAGCTCTGCAGACAATGTGCGCACCTTGTGCTTTTTCTACCAAAACAAGCCTTTACATTTGGAATATCCCCCATAAACCATATATTCCCGGAAAGTACACATTTTAAGCTTTCTAAGCGTACCCAGCTTGTTGTCGTGGACTCATCTTTCTGGAAGTAATCCCTTGAAGAATTCTTAGGTTGCACAGGGTTTCACAAGAAAATGTATAAAAAAGCCGAATAAAAAACACCTTTTCCTAAAATATCAATATGCAAATAAGAAAAAACAAGCTAAATCTGAAAGCGCAAGGTCCCCCGAGCAGAACAATACCCAACATGCATAGGTACTATTAACCCTTTTAATTGCCAGCCTACTTGAACTTTTGTCACCCTCTGTTGGTCATTTTTCCCCATTTTGCGCCGTTTAACCGTGATTTTTGCCGGAATTTCCGGGAAAATATATATATTTTTTTTTTTGCAGCAGAGTTTAGGCTTTAACATTAAATGTCTTGTTTGTAATTTTTCTGCTGTTTTTTAAATATTTTTGCGTAAAAAAAAACAAAAAAATAAATAAAATAATATTTTTTAAACAATTGTCTCCTTTATTTTAAATAAAACATTTGTTTTAGTAATGAAAACCATATTGCATGTGATAGCCCCATTTCTCCCGATTACAACGGTACCACATATGTATCGATAGCCCCCCATTCTTGCCCAGGAGACCCCCCCAAACTGAAAATAGCACTTTATAACATTTAAAAACAAAATACTACTATCCACACTATAAACGCAAGGGGTTAATTTAAAAAGAAAATGACATAGGGACCCTTCTCCCAGGGGTGGGGGGACCCCGTTTGTTTTGGAATTTTAAGGGTTAGGGTTAGGCTAAGCCTAACCCTAACCCTTAAAATTAAAGAAAAAATGACATAGGATCCCCCCTCCCAGGGGACCCCATTTTTTGGGGGGAATTTTAAGGGTTAGCGTTAACCTAACCCTAACCCTTAAAGTGGACCAACACCCAGGATTTTCACTATCCTGGGTTTTGTTCCACTTCCGCGGGGGTGCCCCGCTGCGTGAAACCCCCGAGAAAGGTATAAAAAACTCACCTCACCCCGCTCCTACGGCGCATGCGCGAGCGCTCGTCCAATCAGAGCGCTCAGAGCCGCTGTGGTATGCACGGACAAGGGACGGACAACCACAGCAGCTCCGAGCACGCTGGCAGCCGCATCTCGCGCTTCCCTCTAACAGGGAGCGTGCCCGCGCCGGCCATTCACAAACGGCGCCCTGCTAGACAGAAGCGTGAGAGGTGGCGGAGGCCCGCGCATGCATCGTTGGAACGGGGATAAGGTAAGGCGAATGGGGCGTCCTGGGGGGTTTCACACAGCGGGGCATCCCGATTTCGGATGCCCCGCGGTGAGGGATCTGATCGGCCCTGGAATCTTATAGATTCCCGTGCTGATCAGCCTGGGTGTTGGTCCACTTTAAAAAAAAAAAAAACGTAGCATCCCCCCTCCCGGGAAGGGGGGGGGGGACCCATTTTTTGGCAGAATTTTAAGGGTTAGGCTAACCCTTAATTTTTTTTTAAAAAATGAAGTAGGGTCCCCCCCCCCCCGGGAGGGGGGACCCTACGTCATTTAAAAAAAAAAAATTAAGGGTTAGGGTTAGGCTAACCCTAACCCTTAAAATTAAAAAAAAAAATGACGTAGGGTCCCCCCTCCCAGGGGGGGGGGACCTCATTTTTTTTTTGAATTTTAAGGGTTAGGGTTAGGGTTAGGCTAACCCTAACCCTAACCCTAACCCTTAAAATTCAAAAAAAAAAATGACGTAGGGTCCCCCCTACCCGTCATAACCAGCCCAGGACCAGCTATGGGGGCTTGTAGGCACAGAGTGGGGGGGCCAGCTTTTGTGGCCCCCCCACCCTGCAGCCTACGAGCCCACATACCCTATGTGGGCCCGGGCTCTTCTGCCCCCCCCTGGCCTTTGGGGAGGCAGGTAATAGGGGATGCCTCGTGAACTGGTATAAGGGGTCTCATGGACCCCTTACCAGTTCACAAGGGGTTAACAGTAAAAATAAACACACTGACACTTTAATAAAAAATTTTATTAAAAAATAAAAACTTTTTTTTTACTTTACTTACCTCCGATCGTCAGCTCCTTTGTCCCTCGATGTGTTGACAGATGTGATCATGCTGGCTGCAGTAGCAGAGGGGCAGGTGATGATCTGATCACCTGCCCCTCTGCTCCTGTGGCCAGCATGATCGCATCTGAATAAACAACAGCCGGGAGCCAGGACGACACCCGGTGAGTGACGTCACAAAGGGGGCGGGGCTTCGAGACGGGATCGCGATAAGCCCCGCCCCCAAAGGGGCGGAGCTTGAGCGGGGACGCGATAAGCCCCGCCCCCAAAGGGGCGGGGCTTATCACAAGATGGCGGCGCCCGTCGGAGCAGGAGGGGGGAGAGCCCTTTCAGGCTCTCCCCTGAAGCTGAAGAGCCAGGGGGGGGCGATCGGAGGCCCCCCCAGTGAAGAAGAGACCTGTCGGGAGGCAGCGCGACCTAAGGAAAGTGAATGTCATTTTTTTTTTTTTTTTTTTTACACAGATAGCAGCTGCTGCTGCCGAACGGGGGGGGGGCACTATTCCGGGGGCTCTCCTGGAGCCATCCGAGACCCCACGGGGGATCGGATGGCACCAAATTAAAGAGGAGACCCGGCCGGATCTAACGAGGGGTCAGGTGAGTATTTTTATTTATTTTTTTGCCCACTAGCAGGGGTAGATGCCAGGCACGTGAATTTTACGTGGCTGGCACTTAAGTCCAGGAGAAGCAACCACGTAAAATTTACGTGGCTGGCATTTAAAGGGTTAAAAGTCATCCTACCTGCATCTATTGCATGTTCTGAGCCTTTAAACATCCAAGATGGTGGCACATTAGGCTCGATTCAGAGAGACACAAACAAACTTTCGGTTTGGTGCCGACGTCGTAAGATTTTCAAAATTTCCCGCTCTCGCATGAACGTTCGATCGATTCTATGCATGCTTCGTAAACCTTCCGTAGCGCGTCCGTGTGCTCGTATGCCAGAGTACGCAGACGAGGATGTCATTTTCCATCGAAAATGTTCTGATTTATTTTTCCCAACTACCAACGTAGCCTTTCGTTTTTGCCCTTTTCCCATCGTATCCTCACACGAATCCTATCATTTTCCCGCTACATCCTGCTTCATTTTTTCCTAAAATATCTGGCCAGACAAAATTCTTACGATATTGCGCCTGCGCACTACAAACTTCTCTCATTAAAGTGCTCGCCTACATAATTTCACTTCCATCACTAAACTCACCCTAACCACTTAGCGCTATCCTGCCTTTTCCCTGGAGCTCCCTTAAAGCTCACCCTAACCACTTAGCGCTCTCCTGCCTTTTCCCTGGAGCTCCCTTAAAGCTCACCCTAACCACTTAGCGCTCTTCTGCCTTTTCCCTTGACCTCCCTTAAAACTTACCCAAATCACTTAGCGCCTTGTTTCTTCTTCCATTTTCACACCCTCTAACTTACCCAAATCACTTAGTGCCTTGTTTCTTCTTCCATTTTCACACCCTCTAACTTACCCCAATCACTTAGCGCCTTGGTTCTTCTTCCATTTTAGGTCCCTAAAACTTACCCCAATCACTTAGCGCCTTGTTTCTTCTTCCATTTTCACACCCTCTAACTTACCCAAATCACTTAGCGCCTTGTTTCTTCTTCCATTTTCACACCCTCTAACTTACCCAAATCACTTAGCGCCTTGTTTCTTCTTCCATTTTCACACCCTCTAACTTACCCAAATCACTTAGCGCCTTGTTTCTTCTTCCATTTTAGGTCCCTAAAACTTACCCCAATCACTTAGCGCCTTGTTTCTTCTTCCATTTTCACACCCTCAAACTTACCCAAATCACTTAGCGCCTTGTTTCTTCTTCCATTTTCACACCCTCAAACTTACCCAAATCACTTAGCGCCTTGGTTCTTCTTCCATTTTAGGTCCCTAAAACTTACCCCAATCACTTAGCGCCTTGTTTCTTCTTCCATTTTCACACCCTCTAACTTACCCAAATCACTTAGCGCCTTGTTTCTTCTTCCATTTTCACACCCTCAAACTTACCCAAATCACTTAGCGCCTTGGTTCTTCTTCCATTTTCACACCCTAAAACTTACCCCAATCACTTAGCGCCTTGTTTCTTCTTCCATTTTAGGTCCCTAAAACTTACCCCAATCACTTAGCGCCTTGTTTCTTCTTCCATTTTCACACCCTCTAACTTACCCAAATCACTTAGCGCCTTGGTTCTTCTTCCATTTTCACACCCTCAAACTTACCCCAATCACTTAGCGCCTTGTTTCTTCTTCCATTTTCACACCCTCAAACTTACCCAAATCACTTAGCGCCTTGGTTCTTCTTCCATTTTCACACCCTCAAACTTACCCAAATCACATAGCGCCTTGGTTCTTCTTCCATTTTAGGTCCCTAAAACTTACCCCAATCACTTAGCGCCTTGGTTCTTCTTCCATTTTCACACCCTAAAACTTACCCCAATCACTTAGCGCCTTGGTTCTTCTTCCATTTTAGGTCCCTCAAACTTACCCAAATCACTTCACGGACATCACAATCTTGAGTTTCAAATATGTCATTGTCCCCTTGTTTTTGTAAAATGTATGTGTGCAAATAAATGGGACAACATGTTTTTTTTTTTTTTTTTGTTTTTTAATGCTCAATTGGCATTTGTTAGACAACTATTGTTGGCCACTTTGGCACAAAAAAATGTTTAACTATATACACATTTCTATTTGTTTCCTCTAAATATATACACTGTTTTTTACTTTAATTATTAAAACTATATACAATAAAATATTTGTTTAAAACCATAAAACTATATACAATTAAAATTTGGGGGTCAAAAATAAAATTATGTACAAAGACAACTATGTACAAATGTACAAATCTACAGGGCCAGGAACCAGGACACTAGTCTTCCTCTTCTGTTGTCCCCAACGTGTCCCGCATCGCCTGCAGATCGGCCACCAACTCAAGGACCCTCCGATTCATATCAGCAAGTCGCTGTCTTGTGGTCCCTGGCAAAAAATCAGAAATTCAAATTATTCGGAGAACAATACATGTTTATCACCTGTGTATTTAATGTATTTAAAGAAACAAATTAAGTATAATGCACATATGATTAATCACATGAATTAAGGTTAGGAAGTGGCCACAGGACAGTTGGGCAACTAATTAAGCTAATTCAGTGGCCACAGGACAGTTGGGCAACTAATTAAGCTAATTCAGTGGCCACAGGACAGTTGGGCAACTAATTAAGCTAATTCAGTGGCCACAGGACAGTTGGGCAACTAATTAAGCTAATTCAGTGGCCACAGGACAGTTGGGCAACTAATTAAGCTAATTCAGTGGCCACAGGACAGTTGGGCAACTAATTAAGCTAATTCAGTGGCCACAGGACAGTTGGGCAACTAATTAAGCTAATTCAGTGGCCACAGGACAGTTGGGCAACTAATTAAGCTAATTCAGTGGCCACAGGACAGTTGGGCAACTAATTAAGCTAATTCAGTGGCCACAGGACAGTTGGGCAACTAATTAAGCTAATTCAGTGGCCACAGGACAGTTGGGCAACTAATTAAGCTAATTCAGTGGCCACAGGACAGTTGGGCAACTAATTAAGCTAATTCAGTGGCCACAGGACAGTTGGGCAACTAATTAAGCTAATTCAGTGGCCACAGGACAGTTGGGCAACTAATTAAGCTAATTCAGTGGCCACGAGACAGTTGGGCAACTAATTAAGCTAATTCAGTGGCCACAGGACAGTTGGGCAACTAATTAAGCTAATTCAGTGGCCACAGGTCCCTCTTATATTGGCATTGACTAGGGCATTATGTGTTTTTGTGTTCATGGGAATTTAGACCGAAATCTCTAGAATGACATGACTACTTACTTGGTTGGTGGCCGAGAGATGGCTCGTTGGGGACAACACCCTGAGGTCCTGGTTCCTGGCTCTGCTGTGAAGAAGTGCCTGTAGAAACATGGGCCAAATGGTTAGTTTGGATGTCTGATTCCGCAGTCCTCCAATGTTTTGAGCTAAGTCTGGGTCACATCACTCACCTTCTCCAGGGTCTTGTGGGCTCCTATCTGCTGCCTCCTGACCCACTACTTCACCCGCAACCGAAACATCTACAAATACAGAATAAAGGATTCAGTTTGGTGATATCAGGAGCTAGCAATTCTCTTTTTTGGTGTAGACATGAAGAGTGACATACCAGAGGATCCCGCATGCGAGGCAGGGTACGACTCCCTGCCCACGCTGTGCCGCCCCTCCTCTGTGGTAAGGTCCAGGGGCTGGTCTGAGGAGGCCACAGAGGAGGGGTCGGCCCGTCGCCCTGGAGATCCACCACCTTCACTCCCAGCTGCAGAATCATGCAGCACTGGTCGGCCTCTGCGCCTCCGGGTGCGGCGAATTCGGTAATCCATTTCCAACACTAGAAAAGAAAAGGCATTCTAAGTAAAGTCCTACCTTCTGTCTTAGTTACATATTGCATGCAATCGCAATCTACTTACTTGGAAAATGGATTCCGAAGAACCTCCGCACCCGGGGCATGTGCAGCCGTTTGAGGTCCGACCAATGCTGCATGATCTGCGTGTGGGTGAAGGTGGTGTTGGTCTGCTGTTGGATGGTCGAGATTATCTCCAGGGCGACGTTGCGTTTTTCAAATGTGTTGGGCAGGTAGTCGTACCTGCGCTCCAGCATGGTCTACAAAACATAAAGAAAACATCGACTTTACTTCTAAATACCTATCAATATGTGTCAGCAAAACATTTTTTGGGGTAATTACATTAACACACACACATTTTTAGTGTTCAGTAATTTCACAATATGGCCTAAATGTTGTTTGGCACGTGTGTTGCGTGCCTTTGGTTGTGCATGTAGTTTATCACATTTTTAACCAAAGCCATTTATTCCTGCGCTTCCTTCACATATAGAGCAGCATTTCCTAATCTAACAAAAGTCCATCAAATACACTTACGAACATGATGATCTCTTCTTGTTGGCGGGTGAAGATAGTGGGTGCCATCTTGCTTCTTTTTCTCGGCAGCAGATAAGTAACGCCCCAGCGCGTTCCGCACGGCCGTGCGAACGTACGCAATGCCTCAGCGGGTTCCGCACGGCCGTGCGAACGTACGTCACACGCTGGCTTGCTTACTTAAAGGTCCCTGCACACACAGCTGATTATTTTCGAAAATCAAAATGGCACCCAAAAAACCTCCTGGCAAAACTGGAAAGGAGCAAACGGGGAAGAAGGCAGCCAAACGGCAGGAGCCTTCCGAAGGGCCCAAAACCAGGTCGCAGCAGCCAAAAGCAAAATTACGGCCTAGTACCAAAACGCCGGCCAAGCCAACTACCAGCTATGGGCAAAAAAAGGAGCAGCCAGGCAAACCAAAGACCCAGGCCACAAAGGCTAGTATGGCTACTGGGCCAAAAACGGGTAAGAGGGTCCGAAGACCCACCCCACCCTGCCCCACTACAACACCCACAATAGTCCGCAGTAGGTCCCGCAGCCCCCCTCGAGGCCGAACCAGGTCCCGCAGCCCCCCTAGACGCCGCAGCAGGCCACGCAGCCCCCCTCGAGGCCGAACCAGGTCCCGCAGCCCCCCTAGACGCCGCAGCAGGCCACGCAGCCCACAAAGAGGCCGAACCAGGTCCCGCAGCCCCCCTAGACGCCGCAGCAGGCCACGCAGCCCACAAAGAGGCCGAACCAGGTCCCGCAGCCCCCCTCGAGGCCGAACCAGGTCCCGCAGCCCCCCTAGACGCCGCAGCAGGCCACGCAGCCCACAAAGAGGCCGAACCAGGTCCCGCAGCCCCCCTCGAGGCCGAACCAGGTCCCGCAGCCCCCCTAGACGCCGCAGCAGGCCACGCAGCCCACAAAGAGGCCGAACCAGGTCCCGCAGCCCCCCTCGAGGCCGAACCAGGTCCCGCAGCCCCCCTAGACGACGGAGCAGGCCATGCAGCCCACAAAGAGGCCGAACCAGGTCCCGCAGCCCACCAAGAGTGTGCCAAAAAAAAAAACAGAAGAGGGCCGGCCCTGCAAGATCGCCCTCACCCTTGGTCCGCCCTACTACCTCCAAGGGCAGCACTACTTCAGGCTCAGAACGAAGCTCTCCTGCTCGCCCACATTTGGCACCGGCACAGGTGGAAAGGCAAGGTTACTATGCCACATCAACACCTGGGACTTCTGTGGCCAGCCAGGCCAGAACACCCAGTCCCTTGCCCAGTCCTGGCCAATCCCCAGGCAGCCACCATTCCCTGCATTATACCCCACAAACCCAGCCAAGGATGTCACCCCATTTGGATGACACCATGGAGGACCCACAACCCAAAACAACAGGGCGCACATTGCGAAGAGGGCAGTTGAGTGGGCGTTTTGGTGAGGCCCAAATTATGGCCTTGGCTAGTGGCCTGACCTTAGTTTATGATGAGCTATATGGGCGCAGATCAAAAAACACCACCAAACAGCGCAGAGCCAACATCTTGGCAGACCTAACCAGACAAGTGAATGCAGCGGGGGAAGAGTTAAAGGATGTTGTACAGATTCAGCGCAAGATATCGGACCTCAAATATGCTGCACGGAAGAAAGAAAATCAAAGGCGGATTGACAGGTAAAAATGTTAGCTTTAGGATTAGACTGGATGTTGTATTGGCCACCTGGTTCTAAATTACCCTAACTCTGTTTTGCAGCATGAAAACTGGAGGAGGTTTTCCCTCCAAACTCAAGTTGACCCCGGCTGAGGAGATGATTTATGGATTGATGCATCCAGTCGCCGTCGAAGGCCACGCGGCCCTAAGGGACACAGATTCCCCGACCCGTCCTGCAGGTGAGTAAGATTTATGTGACCTTTACAATTAGTGAGCATGCACAATTAGCCAGTAACACATCTGGGAAGCCAGGCACCTAGGCTGTGGCTTGTAGGTGATTTCTGTGTTGGGCCAGGGTGTGGCATGTGTGTGGCCACTTAACTTTTGATTTTTGGTCCACATACAAGACGTGAATGTACATTGAACCCGAGTGTCAAAGTTTGTTGGTTCCCATTAAACCGGACCTTCACCCTGATTTAATGAAAAGCCCAAACTCTTAAAAAAAAATTCCTCAGCATCTAAAATTAATATATTTTACATGTTTAGTCACTAATTTATTATACTTTCCACCACTGGGCTGCAACTCTGTTCGGGAATTTAGGATACGGGCGCCGCCATCTTGACTCAGAAGCATCACACTTACTGAGGAGAGGAGAGTGGGATAAGGTACAGGGGGGCGGGTTATAGCTGTGCTTTGCTCAGACAGAGCAGAGCTGGGGTCAGGGAAAGGTCAGCAGTCCAAGAATGCAGAGCAGCACAGTCAGGAGGCACTTACTGTTTGCAGGCTGCCTGATAAGATGGCGGATTCCATAAGCCGCCATCTTTGATGTTTAAAGGCTCATAACATGCAGTAGATGCAGGTTTGAAGATTTGTAATGTGGTCAATCTGTATGTACAGGGTGTGGGAAACATAGAAGCTAGACTCTTAATCAGAGTGAAGGTCCGCTTTAATGGCCTATAAGGGATGTGGTCAGCCACAGAACAAGCTGAACTTGAATGTTTGGCTTAGTTGAGTAGAACAATGTGGAAGTAGTTGTAGGCCAAAAATTTATAAACATAATGGCATGGAAATTGAAGCTTATTGGGCCCCGTGGTTGAAGTGCCCATGACAGCTTGGACCCGTTAACTAATTCGGCATATGTCTTTTGACCCGTCAACAATGCATAGGTGTGTGTTTACATAGTGTCTTTGCTTCTCATGCAGGCCACCATCATCGCTCAGCTACTGTGGAATCCACTGCCAGTGTGGACATGCCGTCAACTTCCGTGCAGCCTAGGAGGGAGGAACCGATATATTCAGTAAGTTTCTTGAGCAAATGTCGTTTAGCCATGTTACTTTGCATGTTACTACTAACAGATTGACATATGTAGTGGGCAAGCTAACATCTAATTTGTCTCTGTCCATACAGACCCACACACTCATGGATGAAATCCAGGAGCTGGAGGAGGATGGATCCTTTATGTGCCCTTCTGAAGATCTACCCCTGGCCCAGAATCTGCAACTGGTCCAAAATGTTTCACCACCAACTCAGCAGCAGCAGAGGGAAGCTGGCTGCATGGTGGCTGCACATGATGGCCAGCATGCACAGACTGACACTCAAGTCCCCAGTGTTCTCTCTGCTGTTGAGGATAGTGAAAGCATGCCTGTGTCTGTTGAGGGGCCCAGACCAACAGCCTCGGCACGACCCCGAACCAGGGGATTGGGGAGGCGGAATCCGCTACGGCGCAACCAGGGGAGGGGCATGGCAATGTTGGACGCATGGCACCACGAGAGGGTTACCTTCCAGCACCAAAACCAAATAAACCGAGAGGCACTGCATGGCCGGATCGAGACCCTAAATACGACATTACAGGCTGTGCAGAACGAATTGCGGACCCTCAACAGCCACATGGAGACTGCCAACAATGACAACCGTGCCTACAGGGGTGAAATGGTAAATATCATGCGCAACATTTTGGACCAGTTGCAGATTCAGAATGCCACACAGGCCCACGTTCGGGCCAATCAGCAAGGGCCACCACCTGGGTACTATGGCCATCACCCATATTAATGTCTCCACAACATGAATCTGTACAACATCTTTGCTCTTAATCCCCCCTGTATTGACTTGTCTGGTGAGGCAAACCAAGATACCCTTGGTGTATGCCTTGGGTTGTGTGTTTTTGATTTGCGCCCATAGAGCTCCTTAGAGTGGTGAGGTAGGCCACTAGCCAAGGCCATATCTGAATCCTCACTGAACGTGCCACTCAAGCTTCTACCCCTGTACCAGGTTTACACCTGTGGCAGGGGCAAATGTGGCCAACCAGGATTGTTTGTTGATTTCATTATTGCCATGGTTGATCTAACCATTAATCCTTTGTGGTTACCTAAATTTTGTTTGCAAATTGGAGTGAGCAGCAACTCCAAGTTTGAGCTCTTATTTTTAAAAAATAAACAGTTAAAGACACCTGTGGCTCATAAATTTTATTGTCTCTTTTTTGGGTGTCACAGAGAAATATATACTTGGACATTCACACAGTTCACACATCCAAAAAAGAGAGTTGGAAAGCATTAGGCCTGTGGTGAGTAATTACTTCATTACTTATTTGAACACCACAAACATAACGAAACATACACAAAGGGAAAGAAAACTAAATCAACAACACAATGTTAAACAAAGGCCAATACAGGTTACATTAAGCAAAATGGGTCGCGATCAAATTAGTCCGCACACTTTGGCCAGACACACTACTGTGTGTGTCCAGAAATGAGTCCTCCTGGTCTTCGCTGGGTGGAGAGGGAGCAAATTCTACATACCGGGGGACCCGTTGTGAAATTGCAAAATTGTGCAGAACAGCACAGGCCATTATTATGTCTATGACCTTTTTCGGATCATATTGCAGGGCGCCCCCGGTATGATCCAAACAACGAAACCTAGTCTTCAAAAGACCAAAGGCCCTCTCTACCACAGCCCTGGTCTTGCGGTGCGCACAGTTGTAGGCATCCTGGGAGGCATCCTGGGGCCGGAGTACTGGCGTCAAGAGCCACGGCAGCAGCGGGTATCCTGAATCACCTTATACATAAGATTAGGAAAACAAACATGTAAGACCATCAAGGCACCAGCAACATCAATAGGAGGCTATTTGTCAATTGTGTGATCAACATGAGGCAACATTTGCCACTGTCCCAGTCCCAAACTAAACATCTGTCCTAGAGGTTTACAAAAGGACAACATACAAAGAGTGAGGATGAGGGACAATCATACATATGGATCCCAGCTCTGGGTTTCAAAGTGTGCTTAGGATGTAGGTTTTGCTGACCCCTTATATGCTTTGTGTGAGACCAAAACAGCAGAAACACGCCACATGCACTTTATCCCGCTCTACTCTCGTGTGGAAGTGCAAACCAGCTTAGCAAAGATGGGTCCTAAACTATGCTCAAGTTAAGTGCACGATTCCACACGAGGGTGGTGTAAGAGGGATTATTAAATTAGACCAACAGATAATTTAGAATGTGGCTAATGCAGGCCAAACTTGGCGAAACGCTTGGTTGGTTAATAACTAACATTCAAGTGTGGTTTCACATGGCCAGAAGTTTGTTTAAGGTGTAAGTTTGGCAGACATTACTGCCAAATGCTAATTAAAAACAAACATCCACAACTACATTATGTGGTTTATGTTCACTTACCAAGGAGCCATGCACCGGAAAATTCCCCAGACTCAAACCGTCGGTACAATCCTGATCGTCTAAGGATGTACGCATCATGGGCTGAGCCTGGGTAGCCGGCGAGGACGCTAAGGAACCGCATGTCCGGCCCCACCACTGCCTGCACATTAAAGGAGTGGCCCATTTTGCGGTTCCTGGAAAAAAAGGAAGACAAGAAAACATTAGGAAGGCATTTAGAAAAATGAACACACACATTTCGATAAGGAGGGACCATTACAAGGTGGGACCATTACAAGGAGGGACCCTAACAAGGAGGGACCATTACAAGGAGGGACCATTACAAGGAGGGACCCTAACAAGGAGGGACCATTACAAGGTGGGACCATTACAAGGAGGGACCATTACAAGGTGGGTCCATTACAAGGTGGGACCATTACAAGGAGGGACCATTACAAGGTGGGACCATTACAAGGAGGGACCCTAACAAGGAGGGACCATTACAAGGAGGGACCATTACAAGGAGGGACCCTAACAAGGAGGGACCATTACAAGGTGGGACCATTACAAGGTGGGTCCATTACAAGGTGGAACCATTAGAAGGTGGAAACATTACAAGGAGGGACCATTACAAGGTGGGTCCATTACAAGGTGGAACCATTAGAAGGTGGAAACATTACAAGGAGGGACCATTACAAGGTGGGACCATTACAAGGAGGGACCCTAACAAGGAGGGACCATTACAAGGAGGGACCATTACAAGGAGGGACCCTAACAAGGAGGGACCATTACAAGGTGGGACCATTACAAGGAGGGACCATTACAAGGTGGGTCCATTACAAGGTGGAACTATTAGAAGGTGGAAACATTACAAGGAGGGACCATTACAAGGTGGGTCCATTACAAGGTGGAACCATTAGAAGGTGGAAACATTACAAGGAGGGACCATTACAAGGTGGGACCATTACAAGGAGGGACCCTAACAAGGAGGGACCATTACAAGGAGGGACCATTACAAGGAGGGACCATTACAAGGAGGGTTAACCTAAAATGAAACCAAAAAAAAAAAACATTACTTACCTGTATATGTACTCGTCGGCAGCAGGAGGCACCAGGGCGACGTGGGTACAGTCAATGGCACCAATGACGTTGGGCATGTCGGCGATATTATAAAAACCAAGCTTAATGGCGTTTCTGGCTACCATATCATCTGGGAAAAAAATATATTTGGGGGTTAGGGTAGCCATGCCTTCCAAAAAATGTGATAGTGCGCGGCTCAGCGTAGGCTGTGAGATCCCCACGGAGAGGGCACCCAGCCTCTGGAACGAGCCGTTCGCCAAAAATTGCAGGCAGCCAAGCATCTTGGTCATACCTGAAATTGCATGCCCCTTCCTTGTGGTGCGGGCTAACCATGGCCGCAGCTCACTATACAATTTATGGAGGGAAGCGCGATTAAGCCTGGTCAGCTCGAACAGTTCAACGTCATGCATGCCATTGATGTTCATGCGTCGCCGCCGGTGCAATCTGGGCTCTGACCTCAAGATCCCATCAATGCCAAACAGAAGAAGAGCTTGATGCTCTTCAAAGTCACTCTCCATCACGCTTGGCTGCCTAGTCCCGAGGTCAAAAAGGTGCCGTAAGACGCTCGACAAGGAAATGACTATATGGGCGTCGGAATACTTGCCAATCAGCTCTCTGAATTAATCGCCAGCCCATTGCAATGACGTAAATGATTTGACCGATCGAAACATTTTCGATTTCGAAGGAAAAAAGTCCCGAAGTTGCGTAAAAACACAAAATGAATTTCGATGGACGAACGAACATATACGTCTATGTTCGAACGTTCGTGCGAGTCGAAAATGCCCAAAAAAAAAGGAAAAAATGACAAACACCCAACAAAACTTTCGATTGCAAATACGAACATAATGACATTTGGGATTTTGAATCGAGCCTATTGAGTCTCAGGCTGTCTGTAAACAGGAAGTGTCTTCTGACTGTGCCGCTCTGCATTCTGGGATTGTTGCCCTTTTCCTGACCCCAGCTCTGCTCTGTCTATAGTCACAGCTATAACCCCACCCCCTGCACTTTTGCCCCCTCTCCTCAGTATGTGATGCTGATGAGGCGAGATGGTGGCGCCCGTATACTAAAGTCCTGAACAGAGTTGCAGCCCAGCGGGGGGAAAGAATAAAAAGCAAGTGACTAAAATGTAAAATATATTAATTTTAGATGCTGGGAAATAGTTTTTAAAGGGTTTGGGCTTTTCATTAAATCGCGCTGAAGGTCCAGTTTAAGTGAAAGGTCGGTTTTGTATAATCTTCATTTCTTGTGTTGGGAAAACCTGAACCGTAAAGTTTGGGTTTGTAGCGAACTTTGTGAGTTTGGGTTCGCAAACCCCAACACAGACTTCAGCCAGAAGAAGTGTTCGAGTTCGGCATTTCGGGCCGAACATCGAAAAGCTGGTTGATGTGCTGCTGAGTATATGGGTAAATCTATTATTCTTTGTGTTGGGTGCTGTTTTATTCACCGTGCAAAATATAGTATATCATTTGTCTTGAGTAGAGTTGTCTTTTGAATTTAAGGTGCCACCACTTCATCTTCTTCTTTGAATGTTCTCGTCCTGAGAAGCTCTGAAATACGACACATGACTTTTGTGTCTGTCACAGAACGTGGCCGACCCGCGTGACCGGTGACAGGTTCACTCTGGGGTAATTTATACGTTTATAAAATGCAGTTTCCATTATAGAGTTTATGGACAACTCGCGATCTCCTGACAGCAGATAATAACACTGGAGATCTCGGTGGACTCAATCAACACCTGAATACGCTGGCTCTGCCTCGCCGCCCCGCTGGTAACAATTAAGGAGTCACACGAATGATTCCCACAACGATCTGCCGCCCAGAACAGCTAATTATTAAGTGACGGATTTCACAGACGTCAGCTACATAAATCAGATGTG
Organism: Gastrophryne carolinensis; assembly: GCA_027917425.1. Lineage (NCBI taxonomy): Eukaryota > Metazoa > Chordata > Amphibia > Anura > Microhylidae > Gastrophryne > Gastrophryne carolinensis. The sequence goes on from CM051240.1 coordinate 257,213,585, forward strand.
TATGATTTTTATTTTATTTTAAAATCTTAAGGGTGAACTCCTTTAGTAACAGGATTACCCATCACTGAGGATTTTGTGGGGTTATGTGCGGTGGGGTGGCTCCAGCATTCTGCATCACAGTCCGCTTTATGATGGGGGACAGGAAATAGCAGAACACTACAGATAAAGAGGGCAAACACCCACTTTGGACCAAATTAGTGATTTCCTTTCGACAAAATGCCTCCCTGTGTTTGGTCACTGGAGGTCACATGGCAACGTGATCACCAGGCAAGTGACCACCAGTGGCCAATTAACGTCTGAATTTCATGGAAAATCAAGGAGCAGATAAGAACGTCTCGGGGCAGTGATATAGAATATAATATAATAAATATTACCTTTAATGAGTCAGTTTAAATATCCAGCCAGGGATGCAGATAAAAGGCAGAAGAAGACAACCCAAGTGGTCAATGGTTATTGTTTTTGGTTGATGGCTGGGGATGAGTTAAATAATGATCATTTCCTTGCATTTGCAATTGGTTTAATGTCACCCTTTAACTAGGGATGGGCGAACCCCCAAAGTTGCGGTCCGGCAAGTTCGTCTGTACTTTGAATTGTACTAATGTTCAAGTTCAGACCCGGACCCGAACTTTGGGGGGGGGGGGGCAGAGTGTGCAGCAGGAAGCGCACTGCTGTGACTCAACTCGACCCGCGATCCTCTTGTGGGAATCTTCTTGCTGAAGTCTGTGTTCAGGTTTCACCAGGGCCGGCTCCAGGTTTATGTGGACCCTCGGGCGGCATGGTCTCAGTGGTCCCCTCTTGTGGTGGAGAGTCGTGGGTCAGGGGTCTATAAATTCCATGGCCAAAACTAAGAAGGGCCCCCCTCCCCGTGCAGCAGCTCAGCCTGGTTACAAGGTTAGTGACGACCTGGCTCGCTAGGGGCCCGATGCAATGTTAGTGGCAAAAAAAAGTTCTTTAACCATATTGTGCCAGCTGTTAGTGGGCCCCCCTGGCTCCCAGACCGGGCTTGCCAGGTTCAGATGCCGCCCCTGGGTATCACTAATTATAATTTTTTTTTTTTTCAAATATCTTGCCCCACAACTATTCGTATGTTTAGATGACCACGACCAATGGACCTCCAGTGACCAGACGATATCAACTAAGAAGCGGACCACCTGGGACACTTTGCCTAATGCAGGGCCAACCCCCCCCCCCCCGTTCTTCTCCCCGAATATAGTACATCTAGGTGGGACCAAAAGCCTTTATACCCTATAGGCATCTTAGTTCAGTGTATGTCTCCTCTCAGAATTAAAGCAAACCAAAGATTGTCTTCTTTGTAAGGCTGGTCATGTGGGAAACCAGATATGAGGATACAAAGAGCCACTCCCAGGGATTTTCTAATTCAGTTAATCTCTGCGGCAAAAAGAAAAAAAAAAAATCTCAAACTGTGCTGTGTCGCCTACAAAATCAAATCCATAAATGTCAGGCTATAAATGTTCCTCGGTGCTATATCAGGGCTCTCCAAGCCGGATGCTCCCATTTCTATCCTCTTCCAGGATATAATTGGAAGTACAGATTGTGTACAGCTGCATCTTTCTTTCAGGAAATGGAACAGAATGAAAGTTTCAGTCTGTCGTGTTTGTTCTCGGCACAGAAGCTTCAATGAGACCAGATTGGCAACACATTCTCTTCATGGAATTATTGCGCGCAACACACTGACACAAATAGGGGGCCCCATCAATCACGCTGCAACGAGGGCGACGTGAAGCACAACACAACTCAGAATTGCATGTGAAAAATAAAGACAGGTGGTGGCCCCATTTATCATGTTCATGTTTTTGGCTGGTAATAATCTAAGTAAAAAAATAAATCTGTTAGGCAGGGCTGGCTCCAGGTTCATGTGGGCTCTTGGGCGGCATGGTCTCAGTGGGGCCCTTTGTGGTGAAGAGTCGCGTCACTTCACGAGGGACGTCCCAAATCTGGATGCCCCCTAAGGATCATGCTGTTTGGACCAAAAGTCTAGTTTTGGTCTACTTTGAAGCGCACCAAACCCCTTTAAACCTGACCTTGGAGTCTGAACATCTAGATTCTCCTGATTGTGGATGCCCCTGTGTGTGACCGCCCCCCCCTTTGTTCATTATTTTCCTGGACTGGTGAATGTGGGATCGCCAGTTCGAGTTAACGGCCAAACCAGGTTCTTTCAGAGACAGGGGTATCCCAAATTGAGATGCCCCTGTAAAGCGGGCCAAAACTCAGGGGTGGAATTGCTTGCCAGCGATCCCAGGAGGTTTCACACAGTAGGGTAACACAGATCAGCTGGGGTGGGCAACACAAAACCCAGCACTTCCTCCCCTGGAATATAAATCAAGATGCTCCGTTGTGTGGAACTAATGTTGTGGAGCTAATGTTAGGACTGGCATGGGCGTGGTCTTGAACCGGTGATCTGCCATCCATCATTGCTCCAAGTCTGCTGCTCTTACCACTGTGCTATCTGCTGTGGTGTTGCTGTGTGTCTTCTGGAGTGGTGTGGTTCTTCCCTGGGACTTAGAGCCGCACTGTTTAACCTCACCTGGCATTACTCATGCTGTTGGGATTCCTATAAATGCATGTGATCGACCTTGCCCTGGTGCTGGATCATTGCATTGTCTTCTTGAAGCCTAGCCGTGCTCTCCAACCCCCCCCCCCCCCCCGATGGCTGCTAGTCCTTGTGGGGCCTGTTTTGTGATCTTGGGCTTATCACCTTCTTGTCCTTGACCTTTCAGAGTACTGACCAGATCCAAACCATGTTGCAGAAACTCCAGAATCCTAGGAATAGAAAACACACAATAGGGAAGCAAGTTAGACTCGCACCAGTCAATATAAGTATGCCAAACCCTGTAGTAGATGGAAGAAGAGGACCTCTTCCTAGCCCTGATCATGGTATTTACAACCGAGGCAGGCAGCCCTTTTTCCATCAAGATGGGGGTTTCAACAGCCAGGCCGTCAAAGCCAGCATTTGGGGTGGAGTAGGTGCCCCTGAGTGAGCAGATCTGGAACCCTGGGCAGGGCGTACTGATCTGCTGCCAGCTGCACGATGTCTGCGAACCACACTCTTCTTGGCCAACAGGGGGCCACCAGTATGGCTGGCACCCTTTCCTGAGCTATCTTGCGCAGCACCCGGGGGGAAACACATACAGGAGCTGAAACCTCCGACATTGCCAGGGCATCCATGGCCAAGGCCAGAGGATCCTGGGACAGAGAGACAAAGACTGGAAGCTTGTGATTGTGACGGGACACAAACAGATCCACATCTGGCTACCCCAGTGGTGGCAGAGGGAGCGAAACACCCTGCTGCTGAGGGACCATTCTCCCAGACGTGAGGTCCCCCTGCTCAGAGAGTCTGCCTCCAGATTCTCCACACCCGGGATGTACACAGCTGAGATGCAGGGAACATTCTCCTATGCCCAGGACAGTATCAGGGACACTTCCTTAAGGGCCCTCTTGCCCTGGGTCCCTCCCTGATGATTGATGTAGGCAACCGCCGTTTGGTTGTCCAAGCGGACCTGAACAGCCCGACCCCGCAGGTGTGGTGTTAAGTGGACGAGAACCAACCTGTTTGCCCTCAATTCCAGAATGTTGATAGGGGCATAGGCCTCCTGAGGGCCCCATTGACCCTGGAATTTCAGGGACTTCCAAAAGCCCCCCCCCCCAACCTGTCAGACTGGAATCCATGGTGACAGTCTCCCAACAGGGGGCCAGAAAAGGAACCTGCTGGGGGGCAGATCCTGAGTCCAGCCACCACGATAGAGACCGCCTGACCAGAGGGGACAGGACAAACACCTGATCCAAGGACACAGGGTCCCGATCCCATACTGACAAGAGGTGAAGCTGAGGCCGCATGTGAAACTGAGCATATGGAACCGCCTCGAAGCAGGACACCATCAGGCCCACCAGCTGCATTCCCTGCCTGATGGATGGATGAGGACAAGACAGAAGGAGCTGAGCTTTCTCTTGAAGATTCTCCACCTTCTGCTGAGGAAGAAAGATCTTGACCTGAGATGAATCCAGAATCATGCCCAGAAAGGACTTCATCATGGAAGGAGACAGGGAAGATTTGGGGTGGTGAAGCAATAAGCATGTTGTCCAAGTAGGGAAGAATGCGGATGCCCTGAGATCTGAGCAGAGCCATCACTCCTGCCAGCACCTTGGTGAATACCCTGGGAGCCGAGGTGAAACCGAAGGGCAAGGCCACAAATTGGTAGTGCTGGCCTTCCAGAGCGAACCTGAGGAATCTTTGATGACCTGGAAAGATAGGAACATGAAGGTAAGCATCCTTGATGTCTACAGAGGTCATGAAGTCCCCTGGGCATAGGAAAGTCACAGATGAGTGCAGAGTCTCCATGCGAAAGTGTCTGAATCTGACAAATTTGTTGAGGTGCTTCAAATCCAGGATGGATCTGATGGACCCATCTTTTTTGGGAACAATGAAGAGATTGGAATAATAGCCTTTGCCCCTTTCCCTCAAGGGCACCCGGCGGATGACACCCAGTTCCAAAAGGCCTTGGACAGCCAGGGACAGACCCTGAGCTGACAGGGGGGTTTGAGCTAACCGAGACTTGATGAATCTTGGGGGCGGCTAGGCTGCAAAAGCTATCTTGTAACCGCAGGACACTACCTCCTTAATCCACCGGTCTGAGACATGAAGCCTCCAGACATGAGCCAAGAGCCAAAGCCGTCCCCCCACTCGGATGGGTGACGGCGCCCCTTCATGCCTGAGGGGGCTTGGGGGAGGACTTAGTCGACCCCAGGGGGGGCTTGGGCGGCCACGTCCTCTGCCCCGCCCCAAAAATCTCCACGGGCTCCAGCAAAGGAAGCTTCTCGTCCAATTCTGGAGCCCCTGAAGGAAGGAGAAAAGTCCTCAAAAGGACCGGGGCTGCCTTCTACGCTGAGGTAACCTGCCTCCCTTAGCAAACAAGTCCAGACGTTCACCAAAGAGGTGCAGCCCCTTGAAGGGAAACCCAGTGAGAGCCTTTCTTAGCAGCGTTGTCAGCTGCCCACTGGCGCAGCCAGACCGAGCGGAGTATCGCCACCAAGGCAGAAGCCCAGCCACACATTCTAATGGTATCATCCAAGGCAGAGAAAACATATGCAACAAATTCTTCACAACGCAGAAGAGCCCTATACTCTTCACTACCTGCATCATCAGGGGCCCCATCTAAGAGACCCCTGAGCAGGCTTTTAATAGCAACAGCCATAATAGCAGAGGCACAGACCGGACGGAGCGCGGTCCCCACACAGGCAAAGACATGGCAAGCCAGCTGATCAATGCGCCTGTCCTCCCCATCCCTCAGTGTAGTAGAGTCAGGGAATGCATGACGGATGTGTTAGACAACCCCAGAACTGGTGCATCCTCCTCGGGAGGACATGACCACCGTTTAACCATTTCAGCAGGAAAGGGATACCGCTTATCCCAACTCTTTGGCACCCTGGGGAGCCGGCTAGGCCGTTCCCACTCCTTGAGCACCAGATTATTAATATGAGCTTGTTCAGGAAACTTCAAGCGTGGTTTAACAGTATGAAACAGCTCCCCCTGCTGCCGCGGAGCCACGGCAGGAGGAGAGATACAGAGTACATAAAAAATGTGAGCTAAAAGCCTGTCAGTATCATCTAAAGCCCATGGGTCATGCCCAGAATCGGCACCATACACCCTAGAATGTTCCTCAGATGATTCTGAATCAGAAAACAATTCCCCCTCTTCTAGGGGGGTATAACCGGTAACTTAAAAAAATTCTTCATAGGAATGTCTCCATAGGAAAGAGGGAAACACCAGGTGATAAATGCCGCTTCTTAGCAGAAGCTTTACGCGGGCCAGAGCCAGCAATATGTCTCTCAATGGTTGCCACCCGAGCAGCCAAATCAGGTTGAGACTCCCCACTGGTATGCACCTCACTGGGAGTCAGATGTAAGCGTGGGGGGGTAGGCGAAGCCAGAGGGGGCACAGGCCCAGCCACCGGTAACCCAGACTGCAGCGCAAGTGTCTGCTGGGCGCAGGGTACACACACCCTGACATCATCACTTATAGGGGATACCCCACACGCCACACACAGCCGGCCTTGTCCCGAAGGAACCCCAAGTCGGGATTAACGCCAATAAGGCTACCCGGGATGCCCCAATAGCCCGCTAGGGAAGTGGGAGATATAAATGCAATAGCCCTCCAATAGAGGGGATAGGACAAGGGAAACCACAAAAGTTTGACCCGCCTGCAAGACATAAGCAAAAAGATCCCATAAGCAATATGCAATACAGAGAAAAACAATATAAACCAGCTCGCAGGGGCACTTACGGACTGCGATAGGGAGACGCAAGACACACGCAGCAGAGAACTAAAATGGCGCCTGCATATACCTCGAGGGGCGGGCCGCGGAGACAGTGATGCAGAATGCGTCAGCCGCAAGGTCCGCCCCCCCGAAGAGCACGAAAACGTGCCCACATGACAACGACAGCCAATGATGGTGCAGCTGCGCCTTTGGCGATGTCGCCGCCGACCGCGGAGGGCAGTAAAAGCAAGGAGCGGCGGCAGCGGCAAAAGAAACCAGTGCAACCAATTTAAAAAGGGATATCACAGAGCCATCTAGAGAGAGCCATCTTCTAGTCATCACAGCCCAGACTGCAGAGAAGAACTGGGGAATTTGTGGGAGGTCGCTGGTATGCTGGGAGGAGCCACTTTTCTGTCTCTGCAGTCCAGCGCCATCTACTGGATGTATAACCCAAGAGTAAGGAATATCTTCTGGAACAGGACATGCTGTATACTTAGAATATAAGTGCGTTGTGCCTCTAGTTATTACTGCCAGCACATAGTGTGACCAGAGAAAGGGGTTAGAGATGATGCAGGCTAAGTGCATCTCCAGCCTGCCAGGACATAGTGTGACCAGAAAGGAGGGAGGAGGGGGGGTTTCATAGCTGCAAAGAGAGGCTGCCAAATCAGAAAGTCTGGGGAGGGGATGGGGGACTTGGTCGACTGAAGGTTGATTGAAGGACCATGTCAGCAGGGTGGGGATTGAAAGCTGAGGAGGAATCACAGTGCTTCGGCCACTTAATGAAAGGTAAGCTATTGATTTTTTTTGAAATTTTGACATGCCAAACACTATAAATAAAGTAAAAACTCACCTGATCCGACTGCTGTGCCGCACCACTCTCCACAGGGTCCACAGCTGCTTCTCACCGCTGGATGGGACTATCTATACCTGCGTGTGATCTGATCTCAGCTCACTCTGCCAGTATAAAAGGCCCCTCCCTGCAGCAGGGAGCCAGATGTCAGAAGCCAGGGAGATCCTGGAAAGCCGGGCATGGGTCAGCTTCTGACGATCTCTTGGGATTCCGAAGCTGCAGCGGACGGCATAGGGGGGAGATAATAAAATAACTCACCAACTGGTGTCCCTTGCTGTCTGCTGCTGCTGCTTCTGACAGCAAGAGAGATCAGGCTTTAGGCAGAGCTGCCCGCGCCCGGTTTTTGGTGATCTCTCTGGCTTCTGACATCTCGCTTCCCACTGTAGGGAGGAGCCTTTTATACCGGCAGAGTGAGCTGATGTCAGCTCACTTGCCAGCAGCAAGCGAGAGCTGAAGACACCACTGTTGGCCGGAGGATGACGACATCGCTGTCAAGCCTCCTGGTTACAACCATGGATAGGGCTGAGCTGAGTTACAGGTGTGGGGGCGCAGCGAAGAAAATAAGCCCAAAAGAACGAATCAGAGTTTAGGGGCTGGCGGCAGACAGGCAAGGTCCAATGAATAAATCCGAGTTCAAACCATGTAATCCGTCCGAGGGTCAATCCAGGAAATCAGTCAGGAAATGCAGGAAACAGGGAAATGGAATCCAGGAACTTAGCTGATAACACAGCAATGAAAACAGGCCAGCTGTCCATTTAAATTATGCTGTCAATAAAGCTGAGAAGGACGAGTATGAGTGAGGTCACATCCTGTCCACTGAGACCAAGGGAAACCCGGAAGTAAAAAGCAAGCCCAAGAGCTTACGATCTAGGCTTCGTGCACTTGCAGTGTGATGAACACCAGGTGGCGCTGTTGAGCGGTGCAATGGATGAAGAGCCAGATCACGTAGAGCAGCATGGTTTTAAGTGTCCTTTGTATGGTCCTTTGTTGTTGTTTTTAAATGTGATTAAGTTGTTTCAATAAATAGATTTTTTTGTTATTATTGTTTGATTACTTAATGGTGCTTCCTGTGTGGAGATTGATGTGGCAGAGCTCCATAGTCACTCCTTTTGCCAGATCGTGTACAAACACCCTAGCGCACACTTTTGCGGCTGCTCACAGACAGCGATGGAGATCCGACAGCACACCCGCGTCCGATAGAAGAGCGAAAAAGGCGAGGAGACCAACAATCGCCTAGCGCTTTTGGTTAAAGGAGCAGGTTTGTTAACAGTTCGATTCGGACAGACCTGAATTTCATGGGGAATTTTGTCAAATTGCCTTAATCGAACTTTTAAAAAATCCGCTCATTAGTAGTGGAGAACAACACACGGAAAAGACAAAGAGCCACAAAGATTAAGGCAAATGCTCCAAAAGTGGCAGACCATGGATTACATCAGATTTTTACAAAGAATAGTTAGAACTTTGTCAGTTCAAACCCCGTTGATTCTTATATTAACCGTCTAATACAACAAGCGTCTAGTTATAACATTCAGTTTTCTCTTTTCTGCTAACGAGAGTCAACCTCATCCACGCGTTCAATACTAGAAATCACCGTAAATCCCAAACTCATTTAGAAAATCAAAATGAAAACCCTTTGGGAGATTAGAAATTTGCCCGGCTGGCTAATTACAATTATTTAGGGTGATATTTAATTAATTTTAAAAAAACTGAAAACGTTCCAGCCTTTCGGAAATTGAATATTTAAAAAAAATAATTACGACTAAATTTAATTAAATTAGGAGAGTCAGACATTAGCAGATACCATTAGTCCTGCAGAGGACAAATTGTTGCGAGACATTTTTGCTGGTGTGACATTTTTCCGATGATTTAAGAGAGGCATCACTCTCGCTTAATGTCTTATCTCATCCCAACAAGCCATTGCGACGTGAAATACATCCTAGTTTCTGGTCGGCTGTAAAATCGCATTACTTGACTTTACTACTTCAGTGCTTAAAGAAAGAAAGAGACTCGTCTTCAGACAGCCGGGCTGGAATCATGTCTCCTAAATGGAATGGTTGCTCGAGGGACTTTTAATTGGGAAATTTGCTCATTGGCAAAGCATCTACTGGTATGGAATAGTGAAGCTCGGGATTGTTACAGTTCTTAGACATAGACGGTTCTTTTAATTCTTTCTCATGGAGAGCTTGGTCAATGTCACAAAAAGGAATATGCTAAGATGCGGTGCCAATAACAAAGTGGTCAGCGCTAAACACAAATGCTACATAACTCCTGAAAGCTTAATTTAGAAGGAGGGATGTGCCACAATCCAGCACATCTAGATCCAAGAGGCAGGCGAGTGTGAGGAATATGAAGGAAAATATAATATCTGTCAGGTCCGGAGTTCTTCCACAGCTTGATTTCCCCTGCATTATGCTGCCCCACCAGCAGATGGTGCTGTTCTGCAGACTTCCTGGGAATCAGCTTGCACCTGTGATTACCTGGCAAATATATAAGCTGATCAACACATGGCCTCAGTGGATCAGCATTGTTTTCTGTCTTTGAACCCGGACCCTGGAACTCTGATACTTGAACTCTGGACCCAGGACTCCAGCATTAGCCTTAGCCATTGTTGGACTTGGACTCTTCTTTGGACTCCTAAGCACGTATGTTTCTGATTTCACAGCAATCTATGTGTATATATGTATATAGCAGCTTGGTTGGTGTGTACTCACTGTTTGTTATGATTAAACACGGTTTGCCGCATATCCGCCTCTGTCTTTCAGTCTAATTCTGGTCATTTACTACTATTGGGATTTCTCCGATGAGAAATCCATAACAATATCGCCTCTCTGACCTTATACCAGGAAAAAACGTCATCATCTACAATGCCATTTGCTAAAGCAACTGTAAGGAAATAGTCTTGGAAAAGTAGGTGGTCCGCACTACATGCATTAAAACGTTCATTTTATTCTTTAAGAATTCTTCTCTTAAAATCCATGAATCACAATGGTCAATGGCCCTGGTGAAAATGAGTGGTTTAGGGGGGCTGCTAACGCGTTTCGGACTCTGTCCAGTCCTTAGTCATAGTGACTATGACTAAGGACTGAGCAGAGTCCGAAACGCGTTAGCGCCCCCCCCCCCCCCCAACCAATCATTTCTTTATCATTTGCAAATGTTTTTAACTTAAAGAATAAAATGAACGTTTTAATGCATGGAGTGCGATCCATCTACTTTTCCAAGATTTACCAAGATTTGATTGGGCTTGAGACTACCCAGGGCCGTGCACTCAGATATTTAGCGGTGGAGCATTAACAAAACCCTTCTGTTTGCTGTAAGGAAATGGTCACCTGTCTCGCAGAGGGTCTGCTCAGTAGCACAGTGACCCACAAAAATCCCTATTACAATTCTTACCTAAGCTCTGGGAGTTTAGCTGGAATGTCTGACCTGAAGGAAAACCACTGCCAGAAAGCTCTGATGGCAGGGGAACTTCAAAGAAGGCATTCTGTATTAAGCATGGTGATGCCTGAGTGTACATTAACGTGGACCAAAACCCAGGATTTTGACTATCTTGGGCTTTGGTCCTTTCCCCCATGCATGAAACCCACCAGATCGCCGAAGTTAACGCACCTCTTCCTGGTTCTATGGCTCATAAATGGCCGCTCGTCCAATCAGCGCAATCAGGGCCGCTTACGTCACATCGTATAAGCCTTCAGCTCCAAGGGCGCTGGCTCCCACATCCCCTGCTTCCCTCTAACAGGGAGCCAAGGGATACACGCCCTGCTAGAGGAATAGTGGGGATGCGGCTGTAGCTCGCGCATGCGCCGATGGACCAGGAAGCAAGATAAGTGTATGGGATGACCCGGGAGGTTTCACACAGCGGGGCATCCTGATTTTAAAAGCCTGGGAATCTATAAGATTCTGATCGATTCCCTCCCCCCGGGGCATGCAAAACCGGGATGCCCCGCTGTGTGAGACTCCCCAGGTCACCCCAAACACATTTTCCTTCTTTCCCGGTCTAACAGCGCATGCGTGAGCCGCGGCCGCATCCCCACTATCCCTCTAGCAGGGCACGTGCCCCCCGCCAGGCATTTGCAAATGGCAGGCGCGGGCACGCTCCCTGTTAGAGGGTATCGGGGGATGCTGGCGTCAGCACGCTTGGAACCGCTCGCCTTAGACGACATGACATCAGTGGCTCCGAGCACGCTTATTGGATGAGCGGCCGCAAACGCGCCATAGGACCAGGAAGAGGTGAGTTGGTTTCGATGACTTGGGGGGTTTCACACAGCAGGGTGCTCTGGGGGCAATGACCAAAACCCAGGATAGTCAAAATCCTGGATTTTGGTCCACTTTAATCATAAACTGGCCCCATATTTGGAATCTGCAAATCGTAATGCCCAAATACATAGGTTTCCTTTCATTCTAGGAGGTTCAGGGACTCGAGTTAAGAACCATATCGAACAGCGGTCTTTGGTCCCATAGGGTGTGCTGCACCCGACTGTGTCCATTACCAGAACCAGCACCCGGCAATGTTTTGATAGAACGTTCATTGAAAAAAAAAGAGTACTCACCTGTAGAATTGCTTTTACTATGCATGGCACGGCCTGCTTCCAGAAGTCCTTACGTATGGGTTATTCCGCCACAAGGTGGCGCAGTGTACTGCAGAAGAGTTGTGGCTCCTCCCAGTACCATATAAAAACGGAATCACCATAGACTTATCCAGTGTTGACAAGCAGTTATTCAAGAACTGGGAGATAATAAAAGTAAAAAAGGTAACAAACCCCATCTAACTTGGACCAATCACCATAAAGAGGCAACCAAGAATAATGATAACAAGGGTGGGGTGAAGCAGGCCGTGCCATGCATAGTAAAAGCAATTCTACAGGTGAGTACTCACAGAATTGTCTTTTTCCTATTGCATGGCACAGCCTGCTTCCAGAAGTCCTTACGTATGGGACGTCCAACAGCAGTGTCCGTAAGGTAGGGGGGGATCCCAAAAGAGTAACTACAGGCAGTTTAAACCACTACCGCCTAAAGTACCTTGCGGCCAAAGGCAGCATCAGCTGAGGCCTTAACATCAACCTTGTAAAACTTGGAAAAGGTATGAATAGAAGACCAAGTTGCGGCCTTACAAACTTGTTCAACAGAAGCCTGGTGCTGAAAAGTCCAAGACGCACCAATAGCAGTGGAATGAGCAGTAACCCTAAAAGGAGGAACCTTCCCCCTGGCAGAATAGGCCTGCTCCACCGTCTGACGGATCCACTTGCTGACAGTGGATTTAGCAGAAGGCAAACCCTTCCTAGGTCCAGCAGGAAGAACAAAAAGAGTGTCAGACTTCCTGAAAGACTCAGTAGCAACCAAATAAAACTTCAGAGCCCCGACAACATCCAAAGAGTGAAGGGTCCGCTCCTTGGAATTAGCAGGGTTAGGACACAAAGAAGGCAAAACAATGTCCTGACTGAGATGAAAAGCAGACACAACCTTAGGCAAGAAATCCGGCTTAAGCCGGAACACCACCTTATCCTGATGCCTTTCAAAATAAGAAAGTTTGATGGAAAGCGCCGCCAGCTCAGAAACTCGCCTGACAGAAGTAATGGCCACCAAAAAAGGCCACCTTAAGAGTCAGAATGGGCAACGCAGCCCCACGGATAGGGTCAAAGGGAGGACCCTGCAGAGCAGACAACACCAGATTCAGGTCCCAAACCGGTAGCATAGGCTTACGTGGCGGACGCACATGAGTAACTCCCTGGAAAAAAGTCTTAACCAACCAGTGATTGGCAAAGAATCTTTGGAAAAAAAAAAGGACGAGGACTTCTTCCTAGCCCTAATCATGGTATCAACAACAGAAGCTGGCAAACCCTTATCCATCAAGATGGTGTTTCAGCAGCCAAGTGGTTAAAGCCAGCCTTTCTAAATTGGGATGGCACAGTTGTCCCTGAGTGAGCAGATCTGAATCCTTGGGCAGGGCATACTGATCTACTGCCAACTGCATGACATCTGCGAACCACACACTCCATGGCCAACAGGGGGCCACCAGAATGGGTGGTACCCATTCCTGGGCAATCTTGCACAGCACCCTGCCCAGCAGAGGGAAGGGGGGGAACACATAGAGGAGCCGAAAATCCATTCAAGGCATTGCTAGCGCATCCGTGGTGAAGGCCAGAGGGTCCTGTGACAGGAGACAAACCTGGGAAGCTTGTGATTGTGGCGGGATGCAAACAGGTCCACATCCGGCTGTACCCAGCGGTGGCACAGGGAGTGAAAAATCTTGTTGCTGAGGGACCATTCCCCCAGCCGAGACGTCCCCCTGCTCAGGGAGTCTGCCTCCTGGTTCCCCACCCCCGGAATGTAGACCGCCAAGATGCAAGGGACATTCTCTTCCGCCCAAGACAGTATCAGGGACACTTCCTTGAGGGCTCGCTTGCTCTGAGTCCCTCCCTGCTGATTGATGTAGGCAATCGCCGTCTGGTTGTCCTAGCGGATCTAAACAGCCCGACCCCAGAGGTGTGTGGTCAGCTGAGACAGAACCAACCTGATCGCCCTCAGGTCCAGGACATTGATGGGAGCATGGGCCTCCTGGGGGCCCCACCGACCCTGGAACTACAGAGACTTCCAAAAGCCCCCCCAACCGGTCAGACTGGCATCCATGGTGAAAGTCTCCCAGCACGGGGGCAGAAAGGTCCTGCCCACTAGAAGGTTTCCTGAGTCCAGCCACCACGAGAGGGACTGTCTGGCCAGGGGGGACACTCCTGATCCAGGGACACAGGGTCCCGATCCCAAACTGACAAAGGTGCAACTGAAGAGGTCTCATGTGAAACTGAGCAAAGGGGACCGCCTTGAAACAGGACACCCTCAGACCCACTAACTGCATCCCTTGCCGGATGGAAGGATGGGGACACAAGAGCAGAGTCTGTGCCTGCTTCTGAAGGCCCTCCACTTTCTGCTGAGGCAAGAATACCTTGACCTGAGAGGTATCCGGAGTCATGCCCAGAAAGGACCTCACCAAAGACGGACACAGTGAAGACTTGGGATAGTTGATCACCCAGCCAAAAGACTCGAGAGTGGAGGTCACCACCAGAGTATCCTTCTCGGCCTGATGAAAAGACTGAGCCGCAATCAGAATGTTGTCCAGGTAAGGGAGGATGTGAATGCCCTGATTCCGCAGCAGAGCCATCACGCCTGCCAGCACCTTGGTGAACACCCGAGGCGCTGAGGTGATACCAAACAGTAAGGCCACAAACTGGTAATGCTGATCCTCCAGAGCGAACCTGAGAAATCTCTGATGACCTGGAAAGATTGGCATATGAAGGTAGGCATCCTTGATGTCCACTGAGGTCATGAAGTCGGATGGGTGAGGGCGCCTCCTCATGCTTGAGGGGGCTTGGGAGAAGGTTTGGGCTTGGGATCCCATGAGAGACTGGGATGACCACGTGATCTGCCACGGCCCCAAGAATCCCTGCGGGTACCCGAAAAGAGGGAGCCACGACCTCCTCTGGGAGCACGAAAGGAGGGGAGGGAAGAGGAGGGCCCCCGAAAAGGCCGAGGCTGCCTCCTACGTTGAGGCAGCCTACCATCCTTGGCTAGAAGATCTAGACGCTCACCAAAGAGCAGCAGCCCCGTAAAGGGGAGCCTAGTGAGAGCCTTCTTAGCGGCAGCATCAGCCGCCCACTGATGCAGCCAAACAGAGCGGCGCATAGCCACCAAAAGGGCAGAGGCCCTACCACACAGCCGTACCGCATCATCAATGGCAGTAAGGACAAGCAACCAAAATCAGAGCAAAGCAAAAGGGACCTATAATCCTCCCTCCTCCTACCAGCCGTAGCGCCATCAAGGAGACGCTTGAGCTGTTTCTTAAGGGCAATAGCTGCAATGGCAGCAGCGCAGCCCGGACGCAGCCCAGCCCCCACACATGTAAAAGCATGGCAGGCCAGCTGATCCATACGCCGGTCCTCGCTGTCCCGCAGTGTAGTAGTGTCAGGGGCAGGCATGACCGAGGTGTTGGACAGCCCTAAAACGGGAGCGTCCACCTCAGGGGGACACAACCAACGCTTGACCAGGTTGGCAGGAAAAGGATACCTCTTATCCAACCCTTTGGGCACCGCGGGCAATCTACTAGGACGTTCCCACTCCTTGAGCACCATATTAGTGAAATGGCTCTGCTCAGGTAACTCCAGACGCTGTTTATCAGGACGAAAGAGCTCACCCTGCTTCCCCTTAGCCACCTCAGGGGGGCAATGTGCAAGATTTAAAAAATGTGAGCCAACAGGCTATCAGTGTCCTCAGGGAACCACGAGTCCTCCCCAGACGCAGACCCAGGGTCACTGTCGTAACCCTCCTGCTGGTCCCCAGTCCTGAAAGAGTTCCCCCTCCTCTAGGGGGTAAAGGCCAACAAAAGCATCAGGTCCCTCATCCTCCTCAGGCAAAAGGGGGATGGCACGGGAGCTAGGTGCCGCTTCTTTCCAGAGGCCTTATGTGGAACAGGCCTGGCAAGCTGCCTTTCAATACTGGCCACACGCAGTGCAAGATCAGACTGTGACCCCCCGCTAGTATCCCCCTCACTGGGGGCTAAATGCAGGCGCAGGGGGGTAGATGATGCCGAAGGGGGCGCAGAGCTGGGAAGCGAAGCGGGCAGCCCAGCCTGGGCCGCAATGATACCTTGGGCGCACGGCACGTACACCGTGACACTATTACTCACAAGGGATACCCCACACATGGAACGCAGCCAGGATTGCCGCAGCCTCTGGGATGAAGAAGGGCCCCAGACGCGCAGCAGAAGCAAAATGGCGCCGGCAGAGGGACCTTGAGGGGCGGGCCGTGGGAGGACGACGCAATATGCGTCATCCTCTGGCCTCACCCCCCCGTAGAGCGCGAAAATGGCGGGCGCTCACGTGACCACCCCGGCGTCATCACACAGCAAAAAAAGCCTCACAGTTATAGCGCCGCCCGCCGCGGAGCGTAGTACAAAGCGGCAGTGAAAACAGAAAAAAACACAGTTAAAAACAGATTGAAAATAGCTAAAACAACCTCGCCGCTACAACCCGCCCCCCCCCCCCAACATACGACAGAGAGGGGGAGAGGAAGGCGAGCGAGCAGCGGCGAGAGCCCAGGCCAGGGATGGGGGGACCCCAAAACACCAGAACAAGTAAATAGTCCCCAAAACACTCACCCCCTCAGAAGCTAGGACAGGAACTCCGCATCCCTAGTAGGCTCACCATAAAGCCCTTGACCCTAGTGCTCCTCTACCCACCCCCGATCCGTCAGCCGAGGCTGGGAGTCACAGAGGGTCCGGAAACGGGTGGAAATAGACTTGCAGGGCCGCAGGCTTGGTTGCTCCGCTCACCTGCGCAATATAAAGAGCCATCTTCGTTCTTCGCAGAATCACTGCAGAGAGAACACTGAATAAGTCTATGCTGATTCTGTTTTTATATGGTACCGGGAGGAGCCACAACTCTTCTGCAGTAAACTGTGCCACCTTGTGGCGGAATAACCCATACGTAAGGACTTCTGGAAGCAGGCCGTGCCATGCAATAGGAAAAAAAAAGCCATGTCACAAAATTAGCTTACAGTGCAATGTGACTCTGGATAGATTGTCTCCTCTGTATATGGAGGACACAACAAGCAGGATCCCTCTAGAGTAGCCTTTAAAAGCAAGTCAATAGATGTCCTTTTTGCATTGGCCAAAGCTGCTGTAAAACGTACCTGAGCCCCGTGATCCCCTACCTGTCAGCGCCACTAGAAGTGTCCTCATGGGAGCGGCTGCGATTTTTCTGTGGCCCTAGCCAGAACTTATTTGACAGGAACGCCGATCACGAACCGGTAGGTAAGCTGGGTTGATGGACTCGAACTTGGGCTTCCGGCTGAAGTCCATGTTCGGGAACCCGAACTCACAAAGTTCGGTACGAATCCGAACTTTGCGGTTTGGGTTCGCCCAACACTACTCAAGAGCTTAATTCAAAGTGGGTCAAAACCTAAAAGTGGGTCAAAATCTAAAAGATTCCAGGCCGAGCCACTAGCCTGCCCCTCTCTGTGAAACCCCCCCCAGGGTGCGGGCACGACCAAAGAGGGGATGCAGCACCAGCAGAGATTGCGTTGTTGGACCCGCTGGGATCAGGTAAGATCACCGGGGGGTCCCACGACGCAGTCTCCGACACCACCGCACTCCCGGCTTCTTTGGCCATGCGCTAGGCGGCTAGGCACAGGAGCGCGTGCACCTCCGAACAGCGTGCCGGGGGTGCGTCCAGCTGTTCAGAACCATGTCACAGCCGCACTTTTTGAGAGAGCGATTGGTGCCACAGGGCAAGGCTCGGTGGTGGAAAAGCACGATTTTCTTTGAAAACCGGGCCACTGCTGAGTCAACAGTAGAGTCCATCTGCCGGCGGGGGGGGGGGGGGGAGCATAGATTGAGAGATGGACCCTTTTTTGGGATCCATCCGCTGTGGGAGCCGCTGTGCATTATATAGAATGTAAAGTAGACTCACCATTCCTACAGAGCAGAACGGCCAGATAGTCCTGGTAGAAGGAGCTGACGTAAAGTAAGAGGCTCGGAGCCTGAGCCGTCGCAAAGCTGAGCGCAATGTTTTCTCTCGGTATCGCCGTATCTGCGTATATTGCTGAGACTGATGCACCGGACACAGGATACGGCTCCTGAAATACATAGGTGAGCGACGTCCCGGCTTCAAACATTGCAGATACCTCTAGAAAATAGAAGAATAAGGAGATTTATTGTATTAAAAGATTCACATGGTTTCACATCTTACTGTCCTGGATGAAAAAATAATGAAAAATAATTTTCAAATTTAGGAATATAATTATTCCAAAGAAAAACTAACCAACAAATGAAGAATTTTTTTTAAAATATATTCAAATATAAATAAACAATAAATGTCCGTGCGCTAGGAGTGACGAACTTTAGTCAACTTTATTCCTTTACAGATAATGAGAGTTAATTAATTAATATAAAAGAAAATGTGTGAAGCGGTTTTACTATAGAAGCTGTCAGCAGAGGATTTCACTGCCCAGCCTATCTCTCAATTTTATACGTTGCAAAGTGGATTTGTGTTTTATATTTGGTAAGCGGCCGAAAGGGGCCAGGGGTGTGAGTTACACTTGTACAGATGATATTGCACTATTGCGGCCTTTCTTTCTCTTTTATGTGCATGGATTTGGCTAATAAATCTTGAATGTTTGAAATTCATCTAATTGGAAAGATCCTTTGATTTGGAAAACAAAAAGGAGATTAAAGAAGACCTAAATTATGGGGGTTATCTAAAGCTATGCTCACACGTGCTATTTGGAGATTCATGAAGAGCTAAATTGTGTGAGCTATTTAAAGCTATACTCTCAAGTGTTTTCTGGTACGTGGTTTTGTGTTAATGGTGGTGGGATTGCACAAAATGAAAGTTTTAAGAGCACCTGTTATTTCAAAGGGAATACGGTTTATCGAGTCCCGCTGAGTGTTTTTTTTTTATATTAATTAATATCAAGACTTTCAGGAATGAAAAATAATTGGTAATGTGATCAAAAAAGATTGTGTACATTCTTCTAAAAAATTCTTATTAACAATACAATTCAAACTTATTAATCTATAAACCATGCGCAAGAGCTAAAAGCCAGTGTCAACATTTGGTTAATAGTCCAAGAAAAAAAGCCATAAACTAATTTATGACTAAGATCAGCGCAAACAAATTATCAAACAATTTAAAACTTAAACTTTTAAAAAATGGTCCATAAATGAATCTTTTCAACCAGGTCACCCCCCGATGTGTCATACACTGCAATCAATCTGTGCACCAGGGCACACCACCAGTCCGCTCGTACCAGATAGCAATTGATAATGGGCTTTCCTTATGTTAAAAATTCCTTTAGGTCCACTCAAGGCATAATAATGAAAAATACACAAAGCACGAAGAGAGACATTCTTCCTTCTATATACTAAGAATATTCCTGCCGGTGTGATTGGACTGCCGGGGCATTCATGGGCCTTTTACCAGCCCATGATCTGCTGTGCCCCACCCCCAGCCGGTCATTGACTGTGTTCATTGAGTTGCTACCATTGTACAGGGCAGAAAATGGGCTGGGTCCAGCTTTAGAGGGAAAAGTTTGGGGGAGACTTGGGAGGTAGGGAGGTGTGAGAAGAAGATCGTGTTTGTTCTGGAACAGGCTCCAGGTTAATTGGTCTGAAAACTTGTGACCAGCCCATTTGGCCCTAAAAAGTTCGGCCAACCCAGACTTCTCCCTGTGCTCCTATGGCCAGTCCCTCCCTCTATGTATGCATACCCCCCCAACCGTCCCAACTTCCCTGGGACAGTTCCGTTTTTTGCTAGTTGGTCCCGCAGCGTCGCCGTTCTGTCCCACACAGGGTTGCCGCTGCCTCTCAGATGCCCACTGCCGCTGGCCTTGAGTGTAAGTGCTCAGCTGTAGACTCGGGGCCGGTGGTGGCGGGCTTCTGAGAGGCCATGGCAGCCGGGAGTCTGGGAGGCAGGTTTTTTATTTTTTCTCTCTTCTTTAATTTTATTGGTGGTCCAGTGGGTGGGACTCAAGGAAGGAGCCTGTTCCTGCCGCTGAGCTAAAGGTGGGAGGAACTCCAGGACGGAGCCTCGCTGGAGATTGCAGAGGAGGGGAAATCGCCCGCACTGGTGAGTGTGTCTGTGTATGTGTGTTTGTGTCTGTGTATGTGTGTCTGTGTGTATTTGTGTCTTTCTGTCTTTGTGTGTGTCTGTGTATTTGTGTCTGTGTGTATTTGTCTCTGTGTCTATGTGTCTGTGTATGTCTGTCTGTGTGTTTTTGTGTGTGTGTGTGTGTGTGTGTGTATGTCTGTGTATGTGTCTGTGTCGCCCCTAACTGGTTGTGACGAGGGATACCCCTAACTGGCTGCAATGATGGATGCCCTTTACTGGCTGCAATGAGGGATGCCCTTCACTGGCTGCAATGAGGGATGCCCCTAACTGGCTGCAATGAGGGATGCCCTTCACTGGCTGCAATGAGGGACGCCCCTAACTGGCTGCAATGAGGGATGCCCCTAACTGGCTGCAATGAGGGATGCCCCTAACTGGCTGCAATGAGGGATGCCCCTAACTGGCTGCAATGAGGGATGCCCCTAACTGGCTGCAATGAGGGATGCCCCTAACTGGCTGCAATGAGGGATGCCCCTAACTGGCTGCAATGAGGGATGCCCCTAACTGGCTGCAATGAGGGATGCCCCTCACTGGTTGTATTGGAGGGATGCCCTTCACTGGTTATATTGGAGGGATGCCCCTCACTGGTTGTATTGGAGGGATGCCCCTCACTGGTTGTATTGGAGGGATGCCCCTCACTGGTTGTATTGGAGGGATGCCCTTCACTGGTTATATTGGAGGGATGCCCCTCACTGGTTGTATTGGAGGGATGCCTTCACTTGCTGGAATGGAGGGATGCCCCTCACTTGCTGGAATGGAGGGATGCCCCCACTTGCTGGAATAGAGGGATGTCCCTCACTTGCTGGAATGAAAGGGTGCCCCTCTCACCACAGCCCTTCGCTGTAATGTGTTTGTGGAGGCCTTGTCTGTATTATTATTATTTAATTCTTAGGTGGTGTTTACCTTTAAGGGTATGGCTGGGGACATGGCCGGGGGTGTGGCCGGGCGTGGCTAAAATGTTTAAAAATGTCTTCTCGTGTCCCTCTTTACGGCTTTTAAAAGTTGGGAGGTATGTGTATGTGTAGTAGGACACATGCCGGCCTTCTGCACACTAGGTACTAAAGAGATCACTCTAACTAGTGCCAGCAGGGCCATTCTCCCCCGATTAAGGACCCCTGAGTCTGAAACGCGTAGACAGAGTATCCTCCAGCCTCTCTTTTTTATTGGGATTACCTGTACTTTGAATTTTAACGATGGATCAATAAAGATTGGAATTTTATTGCAAACGCTGGCTGGCTTTTGTATCTATTCTCACCCGTCAGGCTTTCCTGAATATTCCTGTGCCCACAGGGGGCCTCAGTGGAATCTCCTGGTAGGCTCCTGAATTCCTAGTGCCGGAGGAACAAGATCGCGGGGCTGAGCTAAGTTACTTAAAGCCACTTCTAGCTGCCACTCTACTGCATAGGTAAGATGGTGGATGGGCTGCTTTGCCGTGTTCAGGCCGAACCAGAGCACTTCTGGCTCAAGTTTGGGAACCCCGAATCACAAAGTTCGGCACGGACCAGAACTTTGCAGTTTGGGTCCGCCCATCACTTCACATGACCATGACTCTCTTAGAAACCCTTTCTAATACTCAAAATCCAAGTGCACTTAGGGTGGGCATGAAGCCGGAATCAATCATCTGAGAATATACTTTCGTATTAGCTTGTGCTAGGTACATAAAATGTTGTTATTTGCAAGTCAGTTCCATTAATAAAGTGGACCAAAACCCAGGATTTTGACAATCTGTGATTTTGGTCCCTTCCGATCCACCGGTCGGGGATGCCCCGCTGTGTGAAACACCCCAGATCGCCAATGCCAACTCACCTCTTTCCAGACCTACGACACATGCGCAGCCGCTTGTCCAATCAGCGCGTTCTGAGCCGCTGACGTCACGTTGTCTAGACCTTCTTCTAAGGCCAAGGGCTCAGAGCGCGCTGCGCCCGCATCCCCCGCTTCCCTCTAACGGGGAGCATGCCCGCGCTGGCATGGGCACGCGCCGTGCTAGAGGGATAGCGGAATGCGCCCGCTCCTCTTAGACGTGACGTGGGACCGGGAAACAAGGTAAGTGTATGGGGCGACCTTTGGGATTTCAAACAGCGGGGCATCCCGATTTTGGATGCCCGGGGGGAGGGAATGGGTTTTAAAGTGGACCAAAACCCACAATGATCGGCCCAGGAATCTATAAGGTCGATCGATTCCCCCCGCCCCCTCGGGGCATTCACTGTGTGAAACCCCCAGGTCGCCTCATTCATTTACCTCGTTTCCCAGGCCCAAGGCGCATCTAAGAGCAGCGGCCGCATCCCGCTATCCCTCTAGCAGGGCACGTTCCCGCGCCGGCCATTTGTGTATGGCCGACGCAAGCACACTCCCTGTCAGAGGGAAGCGGAGGATGCGGCCGTCAGAGCCACTGCTCTTAGGTGCACCTTGGGACTGGGAAGAGGTGAGTTGGTCTCTGCGATCGAGAGGGTTTCACACAGCGGGGCACCCCCCATCAAGGTGCCCCCGGGGAAAGGGACAAAAAAACAATTCTGTGAGTACTCACCTGTAGAATTGTTTTTGTTTTGCATGGCACGGCCCGCTTCGGTATGGGTTCAGTTGGGTTATTCCGCCACAAGGTGGCGCAGTGTACTGCCGAAGAGCTGTGGCATCTCCCGGCCCCCTATAAAAACGGGATTAACCATAGAGTTCCCAACGTAGACAAGCAGTGAGACAAGATGCCGGGAGAAAATAAAGGTAAAAAATGTAAAAAAGGTAAAAAAACCCAATTAACTTGGAACAATCACCATAAGAGGCGACCAAGAATAACAACAAGGGTGGGTCGAAGCAGGTCGTGCCATGCAAGAACAAAAACAATTCTACAGGTGAGTACTTACAGAATTGCTTTTTTCTTTATTGCATGGCACGGCCTGCTTCAGTATTCATAACAGTTGGGACATCCAAAAGCAGTGTCCAAAATAGGGTGGGATCTCCAATGAGTACCAGCCGGCAGTTCAAGTCACTACCGCCTGAAGCACCTTGCGGCCAAAAGCAGCATCCGCTGAGGCCTTAACATCAACCTCGTAAAACTTGGAAAAAGTATGAACAGAAGACCAAGTAGCGGCCTTGCAAACTTGTTCAACAGAAGCCTGGTGCTGAAAAGCCCGAGAAGCACCAATAGCACATGTGGAATGATCAGTAATTCTAAAGGGAGGTTCCTTCCCCTTAGCAGAATAGGCTTGAACCACCTCCTGACGGATCGAGTTGCTGATAGTGGATTTAGCCGGAGGCAAACCCTTCCTAGGTCCCGCAGGAAGAACAAAAAGAGCATCAGATTTCCTGAAAGGCTCAGTAGCGACCAAATAAAACTTCAGAGCCCTGACAACATCCAGAAAATGCAGTGTCCGCTCCTTGGAATTAGCAGGATTAGGACACAATGAAGGCAAGACAATGTCCTGATTGAGATAAAAGGCAGACACCACCTTAGGCAAGAAATCCGGCTTAAGCCAAAACACCACCTTATCCTGATGCCGCTCAAAATAAGGAGGTTTGATGGAAAGCGCCGCCAGCTCAGAAACTCGCCTTACAGAAGTGATAGCCACCAAAAAGGCTACCTTAAGAGTCAGAATGGGCAAAGCAGCCCCACGGATAGGCTCAAAGGGAGGACCCTGCAGAGCAGACAACACCAGATTCAAGTCCCATACTCGTAGCATAGGCTTACGAGGTGGATGCACATGAGTAACACCTTGGAAAAAAGTTTTAACCAACCGGTGGTTGGCAAAGGATCTTTGGAAAAAAATTGCCAGAGCCGAAACATGGCCTTTGAGGGTACTGAGTTGAAGGCCAGAATCCAAACCATGTTGCAAAAATTCCAGAATCCTGGGAATGGAAAAAACCCGACAGGGAAGAGACTTGGACTCACACCAGGCAATGAAAGCATGCCATCCCCTGTAATAGATAAAGGACGAGGACTTCTTCCTAGCCCGAATCATGGTATCCACAACAGAGGCAGGCAACCCCTTTTCCATCAAGATGTAGGTTTCAGCAGCCAAGCCGTTAAAGCCAGCTTTTGTAAATTGGGGTGGCGTAGCTGTCCCCGAGTGAGAAGATCTGGATCCCTGGGCAAGACGTACTGGTCTACTGCCAACTGCACGACATCTGCGAACCACACCCTTCTTGGCCAACACTGGGCTACCAGGATGGCTGACACCCCCTCCTGGGCAATCTTGCGCATGACCCTGCCCAGTAGAGGGAACGGAGGGAACACATAGGGAAGCCGAAACTACGCCCAAGGCATTACCAGTGCATCCATGACGAAGGCCAGAGGATCCTGTGACAGGGAGACAAACCTGGGAAGTTTGTGATTGTGACGGGACGCAAACAGGTCCACATCCGGCTGACCCCAGCGGTGACACAGGGAGAGAAACACCTGGCAGTTGAGGGACCATTCCCCCAGACGAGATGTCCCCCTGCTCAGGGAGTCCGCCACCTGGTTCTCCACCCCCAGAATGTATACAGCTGAGATGCAGGAGACATTCTGTTCCACCCAAGACAGCATCAGAGACACTTCTTTGAAGGCTCGCTTACCCCGAGTCCCTCCCTGATGGTTGATGTAGGCCACCGCCGTCTGGTTGTCTGAGCGGATCTGAACAGCCCGACCCCGAAGGTGTGTGGTCAGGTGGAACAGAACCAACCTGATCACCCTCAGTTCCAGGACATTGATGGGAGCATGGGCCTCCTGTGGGCCCCAACAACCCTGGAACTGTAGGGACTTCCAAAAGCCCTCCCAGCCCGTCAGACTGGCATCCGTGGTGACAGTCTCCCAGCACGGGGGCAGGAAGGTCCTGCCCACCAGAAGATTCCTTGAGTCCAGCCACCACGAAAGGGACTGCCTGGCCAGAGGAGACAGAGCAAATTCCTGATCCAGGGACACCGGGTCCCGATCCCAAACTGACAAGAGGTGCAACTGAAGAGGTCTCATGTGAAACTGAGCAAAGGGGACCACCTCGAAGCAGGACACCGTCAGGCCCACCAACTGCATCCCCAGACGGATGGAGGGATGAGGACACAAGAGCAGAGCCCGTGCCTGCTTCTGAAGGCCCTCCACCTTCTGCTGAGGAAGGAACACCTTGACTTGAGAGGTATCCTGTGTCGTGCCCAGAAAGGACCTCCCCAAGGTTGGGGACAGAGAAGACTTGGGAAAATTGATCACCCAGCCCAAGTACTCCAGAGTGGAGATCAGCACCTGGGTGTCCTGTTCTGCTTGATGAAAGGACTGAGCCACAATGAGGATGTCGTCTAGGTAGGGAAGGATGCGAATGCCCCAGGTTCGCAGCAGAGCCATCACTCCCGCCAGGACCTTGGTGAACACCCAAGGCGCCGAGGTGATACACAAACTGGCAATGCTGATCCTCCAGCACAAACCTCAGAAATCTCTGATGACCTGGGAAGATAGGCACATGAAGATAAGCATCCTTGATGTCCATGGTGGTCATGAAGTCGCCCGGGCAAAGGGTACCGACAGCAGAGCGTAGCGTCTCCATGCGAAAATGTTTGAATCTGACAAACTTGTTGAGGCCCTTCAAATCCAGAATGGGCCTCAGATAGCCGTCCTTTTTGCGGACTGTGAATAGTTTGGAATAGTGCCCCTGACCCTGTTCTTGATGGGGCACCGGACAAATGACCCCTGACTCCAGCAGGCATTGAACCGCCAAAAGTAACCCTTGAGCTAACAGGGGGTTTAAAGACATCCGGGATCTGATGAATCTCGGGGTGGGTTTGGGCTTGGAACCCCAGGAGAGACCGGGACGTCCACGGGATCTGCCACGGCCCCAAGAATCTCTGCGGCTACCTGAGAAGAGGGATCCACAACCTCCTCTGGAAGAACGAAGGGAGGGGAGGGAGACGGAGGTCCCCCGAAAAGGCTGGGGCTGCCTCCTACGCTGAGGCAGCCTGCCGTCCTTGGCCAAAACATCAAGATGCTCACCAAAGAGCCGGAGCCCCACAAAGGGGAGCCCAGTGAGAGCCTTCTTAGCAGCAATTTTTAATTTAATTTTAATGCATAGATGGCCATTGTATGCTTGCGCACACATAGGAATTTGTCCTCCGCATTTAACCCATCCATGCAGTGAATATACACATGCCTGGAGCAGTGGGCTGCCCTATTTACGGTGCCTGGGGAGCAGTTGCGGGGTTAGGTGCCTTGCTCAAGAGCACTTCAGTTATGTCCCAGGACCGGGATTCGAACCTGCAACCCTCCAGTCACAAGCCCGCTCCCCTTACCTCTAGGCCACAACTGCCCCTTAACATCAGCTGCCCACTGACGTAACCAAACAGAGCGGAGCATAGCCACCAAAAGTGCAGAGGCCCTACCGCCCAGCCTCACAGCATCATCCATGGCAGTAAGGATAAATACAACAAAATCAGAGCAAAGCAAGAGGGCCCTATAATCCTCCCTCCTCCTACCAGCCATAGCACCATGGCAGAGACGCTTGAGCAGTTTCTTAAGGGCAATAGCAGTAATGGCAGCAGCACAGGCCGGGCGCAGTCCAGCCCCCACACAAATAAAAGCATGGCAGGCCAGCTGATCCATGCGCTGGTCCTCGCTGTCCTTCAGAGTGGTAGTGTCAGGGGAAGGCATGACCGAAGTATTAGACAGGCCTAGCACTGGAGCATCCACCTCAGGGAGACAGGACCAACGCTTTACTAGATCAGCAGGAAAGGGATATCTCTTATCCAATCCCTTGGGCACAGCGGCCATTCTATTAGGACGTTCCCACTCCCTAAGCACAATAGAAGTGAAATGGCCCTGCTCAGGGAACTCCAGGACGAAAAACTCACCCTGCTTTCTTTTAGCTACCTCAGGGGGAGAAATGTGCAAGATTTCAAAAATTTGTGACAGCAGATTGTCAGTGTCCTCAGGGTAACATGATTCCTCCCCGGACGCAGACCCAGGGTCACTAATGCAACCCTCCTGCTGGTCCCCAGAGGAGTCAGAGTCCTGGAACAGATCCCCTTCCTCTAGGGAATAAAGTCCACCAGTGGCATAATACTCCTCAGTGGAGCGGGAGGGTGTGGAAGTCAGGTGCCGCTTCTTGCCAGAAGCCTTCCTAGGAATAGGCTCGGCAAGCTGCTTCTCAATGTTGGCCACACGAAGTGCCAGACTGTGACCCCCTGCTAGCATCCCCCTCACTGGGAGCTAAATGCAGCAGTGGGGGGGTAGGTGATGCCGAAGGGGGCGCAGAGCTAGGAAGCGATGCAGGTAAACCAAGCTGGAGCACAAGGACACTTTGAGCGCACAGCACGCACACCCTGACACTGTCACTCACAGGGGATACCCCACACATGGCACACAGCCGGGATTGCCCCGAAGGACCCCTGAGCACGCTATCCCCAGAAGCCTCCATACAGTGATTAACACAGGCGCAATAGGCCAGCGCTGGGTAAAGGCTAATACAAAAGCCACCCGGGATGCCCTCCCACTGGATGCCCCTAGATCAGCAAAGGGTGGGGGGGGATGAGGGGGAGGAAGGAGTAGAGCAGGTAGAAACCACAACCCACTGGTATCCCGCCTGAAAGTCATAAGTAAAAACGACACATGAGCATCCCGCAGCACATGCCCAACGAAACCAATAAGTAAAAAACCCCAAGGGAGACTCACGGACCAAGGACACCGCAGGGTCACCAAGGCACAGACCGCAGGATGAAGCGACACACCGGAGGAAACAGCGCTGCAGCCCGGAAGGGAGAAATCCAGACACACAGCTAATCCAAAATGGCGCCGGCAGAGGTACCTCGAGGGGCGGGCCGCAGGAGGACGACATGATACCCCCCCGAAGAGCGCAAAAACGCCACAGGTTATAGCGCCCACAGCCGCGGAGCGCAGTACAAAGCGGCGCGGTGGCCAAAAACACAAAAAACACACTGTAAATGGCCCAAAACACCACAACTAATACCACTCGCCGCTACCACCCGCCCCCCCTCCCCCGAACAAAGTCAGAGGGGGGGGGGGAGAGACGAGAAGGCAGCGGCGAGTATCCCAGCCAGAAGGGGGGGGGGAGTGGGGGTGGGACCCCTGAAGGAAAAGAAGGGGACACAGTCCCCAAAACACTCACCCCCTCAGAAGCCAGGACAGGAACTCCGCATCCCTAGTAGGCTCACCATAAAGCCTATGGCCGGCTACCCTTTGTGGAACAGGGTCTGCGGCTTGGAGCAGCGCTCCCTGAGCACCTGACCCTAGTGCTCTTCTACCCTCACCCGATCTGTCAGCCAAGGCTGGGAGGCAGTGAGGGTCCAGAAAGGGGTGGAAATAGACTTGCAGGGCCGCAGGCTTGGTTGCCTCGCTCACCTGCGCATAGAGAGAGAGCCATCTTCTATCTTCGCAGTTTCACTGCAGAGGAAACACTGGGAACTCTATGGTTAATCACGTTTTTATAGGGGGCCGGGAGATGCCACAGCTCTTCTGCACTACACTGCGCCACCTTGTGGCGGAATAATCCAACTGTTATGAATACCGAAGCAGGCCGTGTCATGCAATAAAGAAAATAGTCAAAATCCTGGGTTTTGGTCCACTTTAATAACTCTAAATGTTTTTGTTTAACTCCTAAAGGGATACAGCCAAACAAATACAGCAACTCCATGCTCGTTGCATCGCACCCCTTACCTTGCTTGCAGTACGGTCCTTCATAGGCAGAGTGTGCGCAGTCACATGTATATCCGATGTGCTTCTCCACACACTTGCCATTGTTGCGGCACAAGCTGCCGTAACTGCTGCAGTGGCCGGGGCACCCTGGCTTGACCCCGAGAGTCACCTTGGCTTTTTCCTCTAGATCCAAGGTCTGTCCATTCAGCTGGAGATGACGGATACATCCCACAAAGCCTTTCTGCTTTGAAGCCGTGCCTCCTGTAAAACCACAAAGTAATTTAGCTAAGAATGTAAATTTGCCGGGAGTTCTCTTTAATCATCACCTTATCTGATCTACTATTATCCTTCATTATCAGTCCTATTTGACCTACTACCTAGCCTGTTTCCCCGGACACACTGGCCGCAACCAATATCCCTGGTCGAAGAATTCGCAAAGTGTTGGCTTGTAATGTTTAATGATACGGTATTCGTCATTGTACACTCAAAATCACAGAAAACACACTTGCACATCCCAAAGCCTATGTTGTGTTCCTTAACTGTGATAATCATGATATTGATTTCTTTTTATCCCTAATTTTATTATTGATGGACTCTTCATTTGCACTTTAGTTTGTGATAGAATATTGATAGCTATCAGTGAGTTTATTCTGCACATATTGGCACTAGGGATGAGCGAATCGATCCGGACGAACCCGGATTCGATCCGAATTTCAGGAAAAATTCGATTCGGATCGAATCCGAATTTCCCCGCGATTCGATCACTCGAAGTTTTCCTTTAACATCCATTCATTTACATTACAGGCATTCTAAGATGGCGGGCGGGACATGTCTGGACATGTATCCCGCGCCAGTGCAAGCTGGGGCAGTCACATGCAGCCT
Organism: Gastrophryne carolinensis; assembly: GCA_027917425.1. Lineage (NCBI taxonomy): Eukaryota > Metazoa > Chordata > Amphibia > Anura > Microhylidae > Gastrophryne > Gastrophryne carolinensis. The sequence goes on from CM051240.1 coordinate 257,242,838, forward strand.
ATCAGCAGCCAGCAAGCCCGGTGACGTCACACAGCGGTATTTAACGGCGGCCATCTTGCTTTTCCTCATTTCTCTATTGCATTCGTGACAGACAGACAGAACGCTGTGTAGCTGAGGCAGTTAGACAGGCTGGAGACAGGGACAGACAGGGACAGGCTGGAGACAGGCAGGAGACAGGCAGGAGACAGACAGGAGACAGACAGAAAGCCAGGGAAAGGTAGGAAAAACGGAGCTGGCTGACAGGGAGATTTTTTTTTTTTCATCCAGCCTTTGTTAGCGTTTTCAGGCTGCTTATAGTAACTAACTGTGCATATATACTGAACTGATCTTAAGTCTGCTGTGAGGCATCCCATTCTGTGACTAAAGCAGCCTCTGTTTAAGACCATATAAGCATTTGCTCTTATCATATTTGAAATTAGGCCTGATAAAGACACTTTTGCTGGCCAAAGCACTACTGTACCCTGCCAGCTCGATTCCTGCCCGGGGCATCCCATTCTGTGACTACAGCAGCCTCTGTTTAAGACCATATAAGCATTTGCTCTTATCATATTTGAAATTAGCCTGATAAAGACACTTTTGCTGGCCAAAGCACTACTGTACCCTGCCAGCTCGATTCCTGCCCGGGGCATCCCATTCTGTGACTAAAGCAGCCTCTGTTTAAGACCATATAAGCATTTGCTCTTATCATATTTGAAATTAGCCTGATAAAGACAATTTTGCTGGCCAAAGCACTACTGTACCCTGCCAGCTCGATTCCTGCCCGGGGCATCCCATTCTGTGACTAAAGCAGCCTCTGTTTAAGACCATATAAGCATTTGCTCTTATCATATTTGAAATTAGGCCTGATAAAGACACTTTTGCTGGCCAAAGCACTACTGTACCCTGCCAGCTCGATTCCTGCCCGGGGCATCCCATTCTGTGACTAAAGCAGCCTCTGTTTAAGACCATATAAGCATTTGCTCTTATCATATTTGAAATTAGCCTGATAAAGACACTTTTGCTGGCCAAAGCACTACTGTACCCTGCCAGCTCGATTCCTGCCCGGGGCATCCCATTCTGTGACTAAAGCAGCCTCTGTTTAAGACCATATAAGCATTTGCTCTTATCATATTTGAAATTAGCCTGATAAAGACACTTTTGCAGGCCAAAGCCCTACTGGACCCTGCCAGCTCGATTCCTGCCCGGGGCATCCCATTCTGTGACTACAGCAGCCTCTGTTTAAGACCATATAAGCATTTGCTCTTATCATATTTGAAATTAGCCTGATAAAGACACTTTTGCTGGCCAAAGTACTACTGTACCCTGCCAGCTCGATTCCTGCCCGGGGCATCCCATTCTGTGACTAAAGCAGCCTCTGTTTAAGACCATATAAGCATTTGCTCTTATCATATTTGAAATTAGGCCTGATAAAGACACTTTTGCTGGCCAAAGCACTACTGTACCCTGCCAGCTCGATTCCTGCCCGGGGCATCCCATTCTGTGACTAAAGCAGCCTCTGTTTAAGACCATATAAGCATTTGCTCTTATCATATTTGAAATTAGCCTGATAAAGACACTTTTGCTGGCCAAAGCACTACTGTACCCTGCCAGCTCGATTCCTGCCCGGGGCATCCCATTCTGTGACTAAAGCAGCCTCTGTTTAAGACCATATAAGCATTTGCTCTTATCATATTTGAAATTAGGCCTGATAAAGACACTTTTGCTGGCCAAAGCACTACTGTACCCTGCCAGCTCGATTCCTGCCCGGGGCATCCCATTCTGTGACTAAAGCAGCCTCTGTTTAAGACCATATAAGCATTTGCTCTTATCATATTTGAAATTAGCCTGATAAAGACACTTTTGCTGGCCAAAGCCCTACTGGACCCTGCCAGCTCGATTCCTGCCCGGGGCATCCCATTCTGTGACTACAGCAGCCTCTGTTTAAGACCATATAAGCATTTGCTCTTATCATATTTGAAATTAGCCTGATAAAGACACTTTTGCTGGCCAAAGCACTACTGTACCCTGCCAGCTCGATTCCTGCCCGGGGCATCCCATTCTGTGACTAAAGCAGCCTCTGTTTAAGACCATATAAGCATTTGCTCTTATCATATTTGAAATTAGGCCTGATAAAGACACTTTTGCTGGCCAAAGCACTACTGTACCCTGCCAGCTCGATTCCTGCCCGGGGCATCCCATTCTGTGACTAAAGCAGCCTCTGTTTAAGACCATATAAGCATTTGCTCTTATCATATTTGAAATTAGCCTGATAAAGACACTTTTGCTGGCCAAAGCACTACTGTACCCTGCCAGCTCGATTCCTGCCCGGGGCATCCCATTCTGTGACTAAAGCAGCCTCTGTTTAAGACCATATAAGCATTTGCTCTTATCATATTTGAAATTAGGCCTGATAAAGACACTTTTGCTGGCCAAAGCACTACTGTACCCTGCCAGCTCGATTCCTGCCCGGGGCATCCCATTCTGTGACTACAGCAGCCTCTGTTTAAGACCATATAAGCATTTGCTCTTATCATATTTGAAATTAGCCTGATAAAGACACTTTTGCTGGCCAAAGCACTACTGTACCCTGCCAGCTCGATTCCTGCCCGGGGCATCCCATTCTGTGACTAAAGCAGCCTCTGTTTAAGACCATATAAGCATTTGCTCTTATCATATTTGAAATTAGGCCTGATAAAGACACTTTTGCTGGCCAAAGCACTACTGTACCCTGCCAGCTCGATTCCTGCCCGGGGCATCCCATTCTGTGACTAAAGCAGCCTCTGTTTAAGACCATATAAGCATTTGCTCTTATCATATTTGAAATTAGCCTGATAAAGACACTTTTGCTGGCCAAAGCACTACTGTACCCTGCCAGCTCGATTCCTGCCCGGGGCATCCCATTCTGTGACTAAAGCAGCCTCTGTTTAAGACCATATAAGCATTTGCTCTTATCATATTTGAAATTAGGCCTGATAAAGACACTTTTGCTGGCCAAAGCACTACTGTACCCTGCCAGCTCGATTCCTGCCCGGGGCATCCCATTCTGTGACTACAGCAGCCTCTGTTTAAGACCATATAAGCATTTGCTCTTATCATATTTGAAATTAGCCTGATAAAGACACTTTTGCTGGCCAAAGCACTACTGTACCCTGCCAGCTCGATTCCTGCCCGGGGCATCCCATTCTGTGACTAAAGCAGCCTCTGTTTAAGACCATATAAGCATTTGCTCTTATCATATTTGAAATTAGGCCTGATAAAGACACTTTTGCTGGCCAAAGCACTACTGTACCCTGCCAGCTCGATTCCTGCCCGGGGCATCCCATTCTGTGACTAAAGCAGCCTCTGTTTAAGACCATATAAGCATTTGCTCTTATCATATTTGAAATTAGGCCTGATAAAGACACTTTTGCTGGGCAAAGCACTACTGTACCCTGCCAGCTCGATTCCTGCCCGGGGCATCCCATTCTGTGACTACAGCAGCCTCTGTTTAAGACCATATAAGCATTTGCTCTTATCATATTTGAAATTAGCCTGATAAAGACACTTTTGCTGGCCAAAGCACTACTGTACCCTGCCAGCTCGATTCCTGCCCGGGGCATCCCATTCTGTGACTAAAGCAGCCTCTGTTTAAGACCATATAAGCATTTGCTCTTATCATATTTGAAATTAGGCCTGATAAAGACACTTTTGCTGGCCAAAGCACTACTGTACCCTGCCAGCTCGATTCCTGCCCGGGGCATCCCATTCTGTGACTAAAGCAGCCTCTGTTTAAGACCATATAAGCATTTGCTCTTATCATATTTGAAATTAGCCTGATAAAGACACTTTTGCTGGCCAAAGCACTACTGTACCCTGCCAGCTCGATTCCTGCCCGGGGCATCCCATTCTGTGACTAAAGCAGCCTCTGTTTAAGACCATATAAGCATTTGCTCTTATCATATTTGAAATTAGGCCTGATAAAGACACTTTTGCTGGCCAAAGCACTACTGTACCCTGCCAGCTCGATTCCTGCCCGGGGCATCCCATTCTGTGACTACAGCAGCCTCTGTTTAAGACCATATAAGCATTTGCTCTTATCATATTTGAAATTAGCCTGATAAAGACACTTTTGCTGGCCAAAGCACTACTGTACCCTGCCAGCTCGATTCCTGCCCGGGGCATCCCATTCTGTGACTAAAGCAGCCTCTGTTTAAGACCATATAAGCATTTGCTCTTATCATATTTGAAATTAGCCTGATAAAGACACTTTTGCTGGCCAAAGCACTACTGTACCCTGCCAGCTCGATTCCTGCCCGGGGCATCCCATTCTGTGACTAAAGCAGCCTCTGTTTAAGACCATATAAGCATTTGCTCTTATCATATTTGAAATTAGGCCTGATAAAGACACTTTTGCTGGCCAAAGCACTACTGTACCCTGCCAGCTCGATTCCTGCCCGGGGCATCCCATTCTGTGACTAAAGCAGCCTCTGTTTAAGACCATATAAGCATTTGCTCTTATCATATTTGAAATTAGCCTGATAAAGACACTTTTGCTGGCCAAAGCACTACTGTACCCTGCCAGCTCGATTCCTGCCCGGGGCATCCCATTCTGTGACTAAAGCAGCCTCTGTTTAAGACCATATAAGCATTTGCTCTTATCATATTTGAAATTAGCCTGATAAAGACACTTTTGCTGGCCAAAGCACTACTGTACCCTGCCAGCTCGATTCCTGCCCGGGGCATCCCATTCTGTGACTAAAGCAGCCTCTGTTTAAGACCATATAAGCATTTGCTCTTATCATATTTGAAATTAGGCCTGATAAAGACACTTTTGCTGGCCAAAGCACTACTGTACCCTGCCAGCTCGATTCCTGCCCGGGGCATCCCATTCTGTGACTAAAGCAGCCTCTGTTTAAGACCATATAAGCATTTGCTCTTATCATATTTGAAATTAGCCTGATAAAGACACTTTTGCTGGCCAAAGCACTACTGTACCCTGCCAGCTCGATTCCTGCCCGGGGCATCCCATTCTGTGACTAAAGCAGCCTCTGTTTAAGACCATATAAGCATTTGCTCTTATCATATTTGAAATTAGCCTGATAAAGACACTTTTGCTGGCCAAAGCACTACTGTACCCTGCCAGCTCGATTCCTGCCCGGGGCATCCCATTCTGTGACTAAAGCAGCCTCTGTTTAAGACCATATAAGCATTTGCTCTTATCATATTTGAAATTAGGCCTGATAAAGACACTTTTGCTGGCCAAAGCACTACTGTACCCTGCCAGCTCGATTCCTGCCCGGGGCATCCCATTCTGTGACTAAAGCAGCCTCTGTTTAAGACCATATAAGCATTTGCTCTTATCATATTTGAAATTAGCCTGATAAAGACACTTTTGCTGGCCAAAGCACTACTGTACCCTGCCAGCTCGATTCCTGCCCGGGGCATCCCATTCTGTGACTAAAGCAGCCTCTGTTTAAGACCATATAAGCATTTGCTCTTATCATATTTGAAATTAGGCCTGATAAAGACACTTTTGCTGGCCAAAGCACTACTGTACCCTGCCAGCTCGATTCCTGCCCAGGGCATCCCATTCTGTGACTAAAGCAGCCTCTGTTTAAGACCATATAAGCATTTGCTCTTATCATATTTGAAATTAGCCTGATAAAGACACTTTTGCTGGCCAAAGCACTACTGTACCCTGCCAGCTCGATTCCTGCCCGGGGCATCCCATTCTGTGACTAAAGCAGCCTCTGTTTAAGACCATATAAGCATTTGCTCTTATCATATTTGAAATTAGCCTGATAAAGACACTTTTGCTGGCCAAAGCACTACTGTACCCTGCCAGCTCGATTCCTGCCCGGGGCATCCCATTCTGTGACTAAAGCAGCCTCTGTTTAAGACCATATAAGCATTTGCTCTTATCATATTTGAAATTAGGCCTGATAAAGACACTTTTGCTGGCCAAAGCACTACTGTACCCTGCCAGCTCGATTCCTGCCCGGGGCATCCCATTCTGTGACTACAGCAGCCTCTGTTTAAGACCATATAAGCATTTGCTCTTATCATATTTGAAATTAGCCTGATAAAGACACTTTTGCTGGCCAAAGCACTACTGTACCCTGCCAGCTCGATTCCTGCCCGGGGCATCCCATTCTGTGACTAAAGCAGCCTCTGTTTAAGACCATATAAGCATTTGCTCTTATCATATTTGAAATTAGGCCTGATAAAGACACTTTTGCTGGCCAAAGCACTACTGTACCCTGCCAGCTCGATTCCTGCCCAGGGCATCCCATTCTGTGACTAAAGCAGCCTCTGTTTAAGACCATATAAGCATTTGCTCTTATCATATTTGAAATTAGCCTGATAAAGACACTTTTGCTGGCCAAAGCACTACTGTACCCTGCCAGCTCGATTCCTGCCCGGGGCATCCCATTCTGTGACTAAAGCAGCCTCTGTTTAAGACCATATAAGCATTTGCTCTTATCATATTTGAAATTAGCCTGATAAAGACACTTTTGCTGGCCAAAGCACTACTGTACCCTGCCAGCTCGATTCCTGCCCGGGGCATCCCATTCTGTGACTAAAGCAGCCTCTGTTTAAGACCATATAAGCATTTGCTCTTATCATATTTGAAATTAGGCCTGATAAAGACACTTTTGCTGGCCAAAGCACTACTGTACCCTGCCAGCTCGATTCCTGCCCGGGGCATCCCATTCTGTGACTACAGCAGCCTCTGTTTAAGACCATATAAGCATTTGCTCTTATCATATTTGAAATTAGCCTGATAAAGACACTTTTGCTGGCCAAAGCACTACTGTACCCTGCCAGCTCGATTCCTGCCCGGGGCATCCCATTCTGTGACTAAAGCAGCCTCTGTTTAAGACCATATAAGCATTTGCTCTTATCATATTTGAAATTAGCCTGATAAAGACACTTTTGCTGGCCAAAGCACTACTGTACCCTGCCAGCTCGATTCCTGCCCGGGGCATCCCATTCTGTGACTAAAGCAGCCTCTGTTTAAGACCATATAAGCATTTGCTCTTATCATATTTGAAATTAGGCCTGATAAAGACACTTTTGCTGGCCAAAGCACTACTGTACCCTGCCAGCTCGATTCCTGCCCGGGGCATCCCATTCTGTGACTAAAGCAGCCTCTGTTTAAGACCATATAAGCATTTGCTCTTATCATATTTGAAATTAGGCCTGATAAAGACACTTTTGCTGGCCAAAGCACTACTGTACCCTGCCAGCTCGATTCCTGCCCGGGGCATCCCATTCTGTGACTAAAGCAGCCTCTGTTTAAGACCATATAAGCATTTGCTCTTATCATATTTGAAATTAGCCTGATAAAGACACTTTTGCTGGCCAAAGCACTACTGTACCCTGCCAGCTCGATTCCTGCCCGGGGCATCCCATTCTGTGACTAAAGCAGCCTCTGTTTAAGACCATATAAGCATTTGCTCTTATCATATTTGAAATTAGCCTGATAAAGACACTTTTGCTGGCCAAAGCACTACTGTACCCTGCCAGCTCGATTCCTGCCCGGGGCATCCCATTCTGTGACTAAAGCAGCCTCTGTTTAAGACCATATAAGCATTTGCTCTTATCATATTTGAAATTAGGCCTGATAAAGACACTTTTGCTGGCCAAAGCACTACTGGACCCTGCCAGCTCGATTCCTGCCCGGGGCATCCCATTCTGTGACTAAAGCAGCCTCTGTTTAAGACCATATAAGCATTTGCTCTTATCATATTTGAAATTAGGCCTGATAAAGACACTTTTGCTGGCCAAAGCACTACTGTACCCTGCCAGCTCGATTCCTGCCCGGGGCATCCCATTCTGTGACTAAAGCAGCCTCTGTTTAAGACCATATAAGCATTTGCTCTTATCATATTTGAAATTAGGCCTGATAAAGACACTTTTGCTGGCCAAAGCACTACTGTACCCTGCCAGCTCGATTCCTGCCCGGGGCATCCCATTCTGTGACTAAAGCAGCCTCTGTTTAAGACCATATAAGCATTTGCTCTTATCATATTTGAAATTAGGCCTGATAAAGACACTTTTGCTGGCCAAAGCACTACTGTACCCTGCCAGCTCGATTCCTGCCCGGGGCATCCCATTCTGTGACTAAAGCAGCCTCTGTTTAAGACCATATAAGCATTTGCTCTTATCATATTTGAAATTAGGCCTGATAAAGACACTTTTGCTGGCCAAAGCACTACTGTACCCTGCCAGCTCGATTCCTGCCCGGGGCATCCCATTCTGTGACTAAAGCAGCCTCTGTTTAAGACCATATAAGCATTTGCTCTTATCATATTTGAAATTAGGCCTGATAAAGACACTTTTGCTGGCCAAAGCACTACTGTACCCTGCCAGCTCGATTCCTGCCCGGGGCATCCCATTCTGTGACTACAGCAGCCTCTGTTTAAGACCATATAAGCATTTGCTCTTATCATATTTGAAATTAGGCCTGATAAAGACACTTTTGCTGGCCAAAGCACTACTGGACCCTGCCAGCTCGATTCCTGCCCGGGGCATCCCATTCTGTGACTAAAGCAGCCTCTGTTTAAGACCATATAAGCATTTGCTCTTATCATATTTGAAATTAGGCCTGATAAAGACACTTTTGCTGGCCAAAGCACTACTGGACCCTGCCAGCTCGATTCCTGCCCGGGGCATCCCATTCTGTGACTAAAGCAGCCTCTGTTTAAGACCATATAAGCATTTGCTCTTATCATATTTGAAATTAGGCCTGATAAAGACACTTTTGCTGGCCAAAGCACTACTGTACCCTGCCAGCTCGATTCCTGCCCGGGGCATCCCATTCTGTGACTAAAGCAGCCTCTGTTTAAGACCATATAAGCATTTGCTCTTATCATATTTGAAATTAGGCCTGATAAAGACACTTTTGCTGGCCAAAGCACTACTGTACCCTGCCAGCTCGATTCCTGCCCGGGGCATCCCATTCTGTGACTACAGCAGCCTCTGTTTAAGACCATATAAGCATTTGCTCTTATCATATTTGAAATTAGGCCTGATAAAGACACTTTTGCTGGCCAAAGCACTACTGGACCCTGCCAGCTCGATTCCTGCCCGGGGCATCCCATTCTGTGACTAAAGCAGCCTCTGTTTAAGACCATATAAGCATTTGCTCTTATCATATTTGAAATTAGGCCTGATAAAGACACTTTTGCTGGCCAAAGCACTACTGGACCCTGCCAGCTCGATTCCTGCCCGGGGCATCCCATTCTGTGACTAAAGCAGCCTCTGTTTAAGACCATATAAGCATTTGCTCTTATCATATTTGAAATTAGGCCTGATAAAGACACTTTTGCTGGCCAAAGCACTACTGGACCCTGCCAGCTCGATTCCTGCCCGGGGCATCCCATTCTGTGACTAAAGCAGCCTCTGTTTAAGACCATATAAGCATTTGCTCTTATCATATTTGAAATTAGGCCTGATAAAGACACTTTTGCTGGCCAAAGCACTACTGTACCCTGCCAGCTCGATTCCTGCCCGGGGCATCCCATTCTGTGACTAAAGCAGCCTCTGTTTAAGACCATATAAGCATTTGCTCTTATCATATTTGAAATTAGCCTGATAAAGACACTTTTGCTGGCCAAAGCACTACTGGACCCTGCCAGCTCGATTCCTGCCCGGGGCATCCCATTCTGTGACTAAAGCAGCCTCTGTTTAAGACCATATAAGCATTTGCTCTTATCATATTTGAAATTAGGCCTGATAAAGACACTTTTGCTGGCCAAAGCACTACTGGACCCTGCCAGCTCGATTCCTGCCCGGGGCATCCCATTCTGTGACTAAAGCAGCCTCTGTTTAAGACCATATAAGCATTTGCTCTTATCATATTTATATTATAAGACACTTTTGCTGGGCATAGGCTTACTGCTGCCTGCCAGGTGCACTTCTGTTGAGGCATCCCATTCTGTAACATAGCATACCCCTCTTTATTTACACTAAGCAGCTCTCTTATTTACACTAAGCAGGCCTGTTGGAGGCTGAGTGTTACTGCTCACTTTTGGTGTGCATTATATTCTGTTTCATATAGACCCACCGCTGCCCGGGGTTTTTTTAAATATCACCTACTACCACGCCAGTTAGACTATGTCGGGCAGACAAGTGCCTGGAAGTGAAAAGAGGAGTGGCAGAGGCCAAGATTCCGCAGGCAGAGCTCGCATCAGACTGGGGGCCAGTAGCAGCAGGAGTCACGCTGAGAGACCTAATCTGCCAGTATCTGCTAGCGGTCGGGTCTCCACCAGTAACGCATCTGCCGTGGTAGATTGGTTGACGCGCTCATCAACAACATCATCACAACTTACGTCTGAGACCCCCAGTCTAGGGTCGGTAGGTTCCTCTGACACAACCCTGAGTTGGCATGCCCCGAGAGCAGTCCCTGTCCTCCCATTGCCTCTGGCCTACGCCGTTCCCTCCCCCAGCGACGTATCCTATGCTTTGGGTTCAGCTCCACTCTTTAGTGAGGAGGACCATCAGATAGAGGACAGTCAGCAGCTACTGCCCAGCCAAGAAATGGAGGTGGCTTCTTTAGCTAGGCAGACAAATAGTGATGTGGACAGTGTCGTGGGTGCTGCGAGCGTTCCAGCTCCTGCGCCAGACACTGTTGACGAATCCACGAACATCAGTGACGTACAGCCACAACCCGGTGATGATGATGATGATGACGATGAAGCCGATCGCACTTGGGAGCCGGGTGATGAAGGGGCTTCATCGTCATCATCAGGAGAAGAGGGGTGCAGGTTGCCCCGGAGTCAGCAGCTGAGGCAGCAAGGTGGTAGCAGTCAGCATGGGGGCACAATTCCAAAGGCTGGAGCCGGCCGGGGCCGGGGCCGGGGTAGAGCACCTGCTGTGCGGCAGTCTACCTTATCGGGAGGTAGTGGAGCAGGGGTTCCTGGAGTTGGCAACAGCAGCAGTGAATCAGTGAGGCCAGGGGGTGGGAAAAGTAGCTACTCGGCAGTGTGGCAGTTTTTCCTGAGGCATCCGCAGGAGGGTAACATGGCCACATGCAAGATATGTAGGCAAAAGGTGAAGCGTGGCCAGGGTCCAAATGTTGGCACCACGGCCCTGCGTCAACATATGATGCGTCACCATAAAACGACCTGGGAGAACCGAGGCTCCCAAGGGGTGGTCCAGTCTGCTTCCTCACCAAGTGAGCTCCCAATTTCTGCCAGCCAAGGCTCCAGCACCTCAGCCGAAGGCAGCTGTGCGTCATACCCATCCTCTGTCGCTCCTGCTCCTCCTCCTCCAAGTCATGCATCCCGCCAGCAATCCATCAGCGAAGCCATGTCCAAGAGACAGCAGTATGCGCCCACTCATCCTACGGCGCAGAAGCTGAATGTGCTCCTGTCCAAGTTGCTGGTGCTGCAGTCGCTCCCTTTTCAGGTGGTGGAATCTGCACCTTTCAGAGAACTGATGGCTTGTGCCGAGCCGAGGTGGAGAGTCCCAAGCCGTCATTTCTTTGCCAAGAAGGCAGTACCAGCGCTGCACACTTTTGTTGAACAGAAGGTGGGCCAGTCCTTGAGCCTGTCGGTGTGTAGCAAAATACATGGCAGCGCCGACATCTGGAGCTGTAACTACGGTCAGGGGCAGTACATGTCGTTTACGGCCCACTGGGTGAATGTGGTCCCTTTGCAGCAGCAACTTGGACAGGTCACGCCGCTTCGGCCTCCGCGCTCTCTGCCCATTGGGCCTGTGACACCGTGCGACTCGGCCTCCTCATCCTCCGCCATCTCCTCACCCTCCACTGTAGGCTCAAGTCTCAGTGCCCCTCCAGTCTACCATGTGTGCAGGGCACGGAGGTGTCACGCAGTGCTTCACATGGTTTGTCTTGGCGAACGGAGTCACACAGGGGAGGAACTGCTTAAATGTATTCATCAGGAAATCCAAACATGGCTTACTCCGAGAAAACTTAAAATGGGAATCATTGTTACCGACAATGGGAAGAACATTTTGTCTGCGCTGCGCCAAGGAAGCCTGACCCATGCCCCCTGCATGGCTCACGTCTTCAATCTGGTTGTCAAGCGGTTTCTGAAGTGTTCCCCCCATCTGCAGGACATCCTAACAACTTCACGGAAACTTTGCATGCACTTCAGCCACTCCTACACTGCCAAACACACCCTTCTTGAGCTACAGCGTCAGAATGGTATCCCCCAACATAGTCTGATTTGCGATGTTTCCACCCGTTGGAATTCCACCCTTCACATGTTGGACCGATTATATGAACAGAGAAAAGCCATCACGGATTTCCTGATGATCCAAGCAGATAGGGGGACTCCCCTGTGTAACTTCAATGTCAACCAGTGGCAGCTCATACGTGACACCTGCCGTTTGCTCAGGCCCTTTGAGGAAGCCACTTTATTTGTCAGTCGGCAGGATTACGGGATGAACGACGTGATTCCACTGCTTCATGTACTACAGCACATGTTGGAAACCATGGCTGGTCAGGGCACTGGAGACATGGCGTTTACATCTTACGGCCACATGAACCCCCTTGGAGCTGAACTGGAGGAGGAGGAGGAGGAAGAGGAGGAGGAGGAGTTGCCCAGCGAAACACAGTTTAGGCTTGGCGAAATGGCTGGTTTATCTAGTCAGCGGACAGGAGAGGAGGAGCAGGAGCAGCCAGAGGAGCTAGAGGTTTTTGAGGAAGGAGAGACAGAGGACCCGGGCACACCGTGGCAGTATGCAGTGGAGATGGAGACAGGTAGTCCATCCGAGTCACTTGCGCAAATGGCACGAAGCATGCTCACGTGCTTGCGTAGTGACCCCAGAATTGTTTCCATCTGTCGGCGGGATGACTTCTGGCTGTCCACCTTATTGGACCCTCGCTTCCGGCACAAAATGGGGGCATTTTTTAAACCCACCGAGAGGGAGGACAAACTCAACTACTACAAAGACATTCTACGTAGGCAGTTGGCCGATGCCTATCTGCGCCATGGTCCATACTCTCGCAGGTCTGACTCGAGGGGACATCTGCGCTCACCTTCCACTGCCATGGCCGCTGGGGGGGTTGGCAGCAGCAGCAGCAGAAGCTCCATCAGCAGCAGCAGCCTCAGTCTTCAGTCGCTAATGAGTAGCTTTCTACACCCGCATAGTGAGGCTACTCATGAGCAGCAGGAAGACCTGGAGCAGGACCTGAACCAGCAGGTCATGTCATACTTTGACATGACCATGCCAACACACCTTGAGGATCCGCTGGACTTCTGGGCAGCCAAACTTGATTTGTGGCCGCAACTAGCAGAGTTTGCCCTGGAAAAGCTGTCCTGCCCGGCAAGTAGCGTGCCATCTGAGCGGGTGTTTAGTGCGGCGGGGGCCATAGTTACGGCGAGGAGAACTCGTCTGTCAACTAAAAATGTGGAGAGACTCACCTTTGTCAAAATGAATCAGGGATGGATCAGCCAGGATTTCCACCCACCAATGCCTGATGCATGCGACTAGATTCAGCATGGTGCCACGTTTTACACTTTCCAAATGGTGCAAAACATATTTATGTCTTTAGGCCATTTTTTGGGCTCCTGCTGCTGCTACTGTCAACTCCTGCCAACTCCAGGGTGTGATTCATCCAATTTTTGGGCTCCTGAAGCCAACTCCAGTGTATATTTGGGCTCCTGCTGCTGCTACTGTCAACTCCTGCCAACTCCAGGCTGTGATTCATCCAATTTTTGGGCTCCTGAAGCCAACTCCAGTGTATATTTGGGCTCCTGCTGCTGCTACTGTCAACTCCTGCCAACTCCAGGGTGTGATTCATCCAATTTTTGGGCTCCTGAAGCCAACTCCAGTGTATATTTGGGCTCCTGCTGCTGCTGCTGCCAACTTCTGCCAACTCCAGGGTGTGATTCATCCAATTTTTGGGCTCCTGAAGCCAACTCCAGTGTATATTTGGGCTCCTGCTGCTGCTGCTGCCAACTTCTGCCAACTCCAGGGTGTGATTCATCCAATTTTTGGGCTCCTGAAGCCAACTCCAGTGTATATTTGGGCTCCTGCTGCTGCTGCTGCCAACTTCTGCCAACTCCAGGGTGTGATTCATCCAATTTTTGGGCTCCTGAAGCCAACTCCAGTGTATATTTGGGCTCCTGCTGCTGCTGCTGTCAACTCCTGCCAACTCCAGGGTGTGATTCATCCAATTTTTGGGCTCCTGAAGCCAACTCCAGTGTATATTTGGGCTCCTGCTGCTGCTGCTGTCAACTCCTGCCAACTCCAGGGTGTGATTCATCCAATTTTTGGGCTCCTGAAGCCAACTCCAGTGTATATTTGGGCTCCTGCTGCTGCTGCTGCCAACTTCTGCCAACTCCAGGGTGTGATTCATCCAATTTTTGGGCTCCTGAAGCCAACTCCAGTGTATATTTGGGCTCCTGCTGCTGCTGCTGCCAACTTCTGCCAACTCCAGGGTGTGATTCATCCAATTTTTGGGCTCCTGAAGCCAACTCCAGTGTATATTTGGGCTCCTGCTGCTGCTGCTGTCAACTCCTGCCAACTCCAGGGTGTGATTCATCCAATTTTTGGGCTCCTGAAGCCAACTCCAGTGTATATTTGGGCTCCTGCTGCTGCTACTGTCAACTCCTGCCAACTCCAGGCTGTGATTCATCCAATTTTTGGGCTCCTGAAGCCAACTCCAGTGTATATTTGGGCTCCTGCTGCTGCTGCTGCCAACTTCTGCCAACTCCAGGGTGTGATTCATCCAATTTTTGGGCTCCTGAAGCCAACTCCAGTGTATATTTGGGCTCCTGCTGCTGCTACTGTCAACTCCTGCCAACTCCAGGGTGTGATTCATCCAATTTTTGGGCTCCTGAAGCCAACTCCAGTGTATATTTGGGCTCCTGCTGCTGCTGCTGCCAACTTCTGCCAACTCCAGGGTGTGATTCATCCAATTTTTGGGCTCCTGAAGCCAACTCCAGTGTATATTTGGGCTCCTGCTGCTGCTGCTGCCAACTTCTGCCAACTCCAGGGTGTGATTCATCCAATTTTTGGGCTCCTGAAGCCAACTCCAGTGTATATTTGGGCTCCTGCTGCTGCTGCTGCCAACTTCTGCCAACTCCAGGGTGTGATTCATCCAATTTTTGGGCTCCTGAAGCCAACTCCAGTGTATATTTGGGATCCTGCTGCTGCTGCTGTCAACTCCTGCCAACTCCAGGGTGTGATTCATCCAATTTTTGGGCTCCTGAAGCCAACTCCAGTGTATATTTGGGCTCCTGCTGCTGCTGCTGCCAACTTCTGCCAACTCCAGGGTGTGATTCATCCAATTTTTGGGCTCCTGAAGCCAACTCCAGTGTATATTTGGGCTCCTGCTGCTGCTGCTGTCAACTCCTGCCAACTCCAGGGTGTGATTCATCCAATTTTTGGGCTCCTGAAGCCAACTCCAGTGTATATTTGGGCTCCTGCTGCTGCTGCTGTCAACTCCTGCCAACTCCAGGGTGTGATTCATCCAATTTTTGGGCTCCTGAAGCCAACTCCAGTGTATATTTGGGCTCCTGCTGCTGCTGCTGCCAACTTCTGCCAACTCCAGGGTGTGATTCATCCAATTTTTGGGCTCCTGAAGCCAACTCCAGTGTATATTTGGGCTCCTGCTGCTGCTGCTGCCAACTTCTGCCAACTCCAGGGTGTGATTCATCCAATTTTTGGGCTCCTGAAGCCAACTCCAGTGTATATTTGGGCTCCTGCTGCTGCTGCTGTCAACTCCTGCCAACTCCAGGGTGTGATTCATCCAATTTTTGGGCTCCTGAAGCCAACTCCAGTGTATATTTGGGCTCCTGCTGCTGCTGCTGTCAACTCCTGCCAACTCCAGGGTGTGATTCATCCAATTTTTGGGCTCCTGAAGCCAACTCCAGTGTATATTTGGGCTCCTGCTGCTGCTGCTGCCAACTTCTGCCAACTCCAGGGTGTGATTCATCCAATTTTTGGGCTCCTGAAGCCAACTCCAGTGTATATTTGGGCTCCTGCTGCTGCTGCTGCCAACTTCTGCCAACTCCAGGGTGTGATTCATCCAATTTTTGGGCTCCTGAAGCCAACTCCAGTGTATATTTGGGCTCCTGCTGCTGCTACTGTCAACTCCTGCCAACTCCAGGGTGTGATTCATCCAATTTTTGGGCTCCTGAAGCCAACTCCAGTGTATATTTGGGCTCCTGCTGCTGCTGCTGCCAACTTCTGCCAACTCCAGGGTGTGATTCATCCAATTTTTGGGCTCCTGAAGCCAACTCCAGTGTATATTTGGGCTCCTGCTGCTGCTGCTGCCAACTTCTGCCAACTCCAGGGTGTGATTCATCCAATTTTTGGGCTCCTGAAGCCAACTCCAGTGTATATTTGGGCTCCTGCTGCTGCTGCTGCCAACTTCTGCCAACTCCAGGGTGTGATTCATCCAATTTTTGGGCTCCTGAAGCCAACTCCAGTATATATTTGGGCTCCTGCTGCTGCTGCTGTCAACTCCTGCCAACTCCAGGGTGTGATTCATCCAATTTTTGGGCTCCTGAAGCCAACTCCAGTGTATATTTGGGCTCCTGCTGCTGCTGCTGCCAACTTCTGCCAACTCCAGGGTGTGATTCATCCAATTTTTGGGCTCCTGAAGCCAACTCCAGTGTATATTTGGGCTCCTGCTGCTGCTGCTGTCAACTCCTGCCAACTCCAGGGTGTGATTCATCCAATTTTTGGGCTCCTGAAGCCAACTCCAGTGTATATTTGGGCTCCTGCTGCTGCTGCTGTCAACTCCTGCCAACTCCAGGGTGTGATTCATCCAATTTTTGGGCTCCTGAAGCCAACTCCAGTGTATATTTGGGCTCCTGCTGCTGCTGCTGCCAACTTCTGCCAACTCCAGGGTGTGATTCATCCAATTTTTGGGCTCCTGAAGCCAACTCCAGTGTATATTTGGGCTCCTGCTGCTGCTGCTGCCAACTTCTGCCAACTCCAGGGTGTGATTCATCCAATTTTTGGGCTCCTGAAGCCAACTCCAGTGTATATTTGGGCTCCTGCTGCTGCTGCTGTCAACTCCTGCCAACTCCAGGGTGTGATTCATCCAATTTTTGGGCTCCTGAAGCCAACTCCAGTGTATATTTGGGCTCCTGCTGCTGCTGCTGTCAACTCCTGCCAACTCCAGGGTGTGATTCATCCAATTTTTGGGCTCCTGAAGCCAACTCCAGTGTATATTTGGGCTCCTGCTGCTGCTGCTGCCAACTTCTGCCAACTCCAGGGTGTGATTCATCCAATTTTTGGGCTCCTGAAGCCAACTCCAGTGTATATTTGGGCTCCTGCTGCTGCTGCTGCCAACTTCTGCCAACTCCAGGGTGTGATTCATCCAATTTTTGGGCTCCTGAAGCCAACTCCAGTGTATATTTGGGCTCCTGCTGCTGCTGCTGCCAACTCCTGCCAACTCCAGGGTGTGATTCATCCAATTTTTGGGCTCCTGAGGCCAACTCCAGTGTATATTTGGGCTCCTGCTGCTGCTACTGTCAACTCCTGCCAACTCCAGGCTGTGATTCATCCAATTTTTGGGCTCCTGAAGCCAACTCCAGTGTATATTTGGGCTCCTGCTGCTGCTGCTGTCAACTCCTGCCAACTCCAGGGTGTGATTCATCCAATTTTTGGGCTCCTGAAGCCAACTCCAGTGTATATTTGGGCTCCTGCTGCTGCTGCTGCCAACTTCTGCCAACTCCAGGGTGTGATTCATCCAATTTTTGGGCTCCTGAAGCCAACTCCAGTGTATATTTGGGCTCCTGCTGCTGCTGCTGCCAACTTCTGCCAACTCCAGGGTGTGATTCATCCAATTTTTGGGCTCCTGAAGCCAACTCCAGTGTATATTTGGGCTCCTGCTGCTGCTGCTGTCAACTCCTGCCAACTCCAGGGTGTGATTCATCCAATTTTTGGGCTCCTGAAGCCAACTCCAGTGTATATTTGGGCTCCTGCTGCTGCTACTGTCAACTCCTGCCAACTCCAGGCTGTGATTCATCCAATTTTTGGGCTCCTGAAGCCAACTCCAGTGTATATTTGGGCTCCTGCTGCTGCTACTGTCAACTCCTGCCAACTCCAGGGTGTGATTCATCCAATTTTTGGGCTCCTGAAGCCAACTCCAGTGTATATTTGGGCTCCTGCTGCTGCTGCTGCCAACTTCTGCCAACTCCAGGGTGTGATTCATCCAATTTTTGGGCTCCTGAAGCCAACTCCAGTGTATATTTGGGCTCCTGCTGCTGCTGCTGCCAACTTCTGCCAACTCCAGGGTGTGATTCATCCAATTTTTGGGCTCCTGAAGCCAACTCCAGTGTATATTTGGGCTCCTGCTGCTGCTGCTGTCAACTCCTGCCAACTCCAGGGTGTGATTCATCCAATTTTTGGGCTCCTGAAGCCAACTCCAGTGTATATTTGGGCTCCTGCTGCTGCTGCTGCCAACTTCTGCCAACTCCAGGGTGTGATTCATCCAATTTTTGGGCTCCTGAAGCCAACTCCAGTGTATATTTGGGCTCCTGCTGCTGCTGCTGCCAACTTCTGCCAACTCCAGGGTGTGATTCATCCAATTTTTGGGCTCCTGAAGCCAACTCCAGTGTATATTTGGGCTCCTGCTGCTGCTGCTGTCAACTCCTGCCAACTCCAGGGTGTGATTCATCCAATTTTTGGGCTCCTGAAGCCAACTCCAGTGTATATTTGGGCTCCTGCTGCTGCTGCTGTCAACTCCTGCCAACTCCAGGGTGTGATTCATCCAATTTTTGGGCTCCTGAAGCCAACTCCAGTGTATATTTGGGCTCCTGCTGCTGCTGCTGCCAACTTCTGCCAACTCCAGGGTGTGATTCATCCAATTTTTGGGCTCCTGAAGCCAACTCCAGTGTATATTTGGGCTCCTGCTGCTGCTGCTGCCAACTCCTGCCAACTCCAGGGTGTGATTCATCCAATTTTTGGGCTCCTGAGGCCAACTCCAGTGTATATTTGGGCTCCTGCTGCTGCTACTGTCAACTCCTGCCAACTCCAGGCTGTGATTCATCCAATTTTTGGGCTCCTGAAGCCAACTCCAGTGTATATTTGGGCTCCTGCTGCTGCTACTGTCAACTCCTGCCAACTCCAGGGTGTGATTCATCCAATTTTTGGGCTCCTGAAGCCAACTCCAGTGTATATTTGGGCTCCTGCTGCTGCTGCTGCCAACTTCTGCCAACTCCAGGGTGTGATTCATCCAATTTTTGGGCTCCTGAAGCCAACTCCAGTGTATATTTGGGCTCCTGCTGCTGCTGCTGCCAACTTCTGCCAACTCCAGGGTGTGATTCATCCAATTTTTGGGCTCCTGAAGCCAACTCCAGTGTATATTTGGGCTCCTGCTGCTGCTGCTGCCAACTTCTGCCAACTCCAGGGTGTGATTCATCCAATTTTTGGGCTCCTGAAGCCAACTCCAGTGTATATTTGGGCTCCTGCTGCTGCTGCTGTCAACTCCTGCCAACTCCAGGGTGTGATTCATCCAATTTTTGGGCTCCTGAAGCCAACTCCAGTGTATATTTGGGCTGCTGCTGCTGCTGCTGCCAACTTCTGCCAACTCCAGGGTGTGATTCATCCAATTTTTGGGCTCCTGAAGCCAACTCCAGTGTATATTTGGGCTGCTGCTGCTGCTGCTGCCAACTTCTGCCAACTCCAGGGTGTGATTCATCCAATTTTTGGGCTCCTGAAGCCAACTCCAGTGTATATTTGGGCTCCTGCTGCTGCTGCTGCCAACTCCTGCCAACTCCAGGGTGTGATTCATCCAATTTTTGGGCTCCTGAGGCCAACTCCAGTGTATATTTGGGCTCCTGTTGCTGCTACTGTCAACTCCTGCCAACTCCAGGCTGTGATTCATCCAATTTTTGGGCTCCTGAAGCCAACTCCAGTGTATATTTGGGCTCCTGCTGCTGCTACTGTCAACTCCTGCCAACTCCAGGGTGTGATTCATCCAATTTTTGGGCTCCTGAAGCCAACTCCAGTGTATATTTGGGCTCCTGCTGCTGCTGCTGCCAACTTCTGCCAACTCCAGGGTGTGATTCATCCAATTTTTGGGCTCCTGAAGCCAACTCCAGTGTATATTTGGGCTCCTGCTGCTGCTGCTGCCAACTTCTGCCAACTCCAGGCTGTGATTCATCCAATTTTTGGGCTCCTGAAGCCAACTCCAGTGTATATTTGGGCTCCTGCTGCTGCTGCTGTCAACTCCTGCCAACTCCAGGGTGTGATTCATCCAATTTTTGGGCTCCTGAAGCCAACTCCAGTGTATATTTGGGCTCCTGCTGCTGCTGCTGTCAACTCCTGCCAACTCCAGGGTGTGATTCATCCAATTTTTGGGCTCCTGAAGCCAACTCCAGTGTATATTTGGGCTCCTGCTGCTGCTGCTGCCAACTCCTGCCAACTCCAGGGTGTGATTCATCCAATTTTTGGGCTCCTGAGGCCAACTCCAGTGTATATTTGGGCTCCTGTTGCTGCTACTGTCAACTCCTGCCAACTCCAGGCTGTGATTCATCCAATTTTTGGGCTCCTGAAGCCAACTCCAGTGTATATTTGGGCTCCTGCTGCTGCTACTGTCAACTCCTGCCAACTCCAGGGTGTGATTCATCCAATTTTTGGGCTCCTGAAGCCAACTCCAGTGTATATTTGGGCTCCTGCTGCTGCTGCTGCCAACTTCTGCCAACTCCAGGGTGTGATTCATCCAATTTTTGGGCTCCTGAAGCCAACTCCAGTGTATATTTGGGCTCCTGCTGCTGCTGCTGCCAACTTCTGCCAACTCCAGGCTGTGATTCATCCAATTTTTGGGCTCCTGAAGCCAACTCCAGTGTATATTTGGGCTCCTGCTGCTGCTGCTGTCAACTCCTGCCAACTCCAGGGTGTGATTCATCCAATTTTTGGGCTCCTGAAGCCAACTCCAGTGTATATTTGGGCTCCTGCTGCTGCTGCTGCCAACTCCTGCCAACTCCAGGGTGTGATTCATCCAATTTTTGGGCTCCTGAGGCCAACTCCAGTGTATATTTGGGCTCCTGCTGCTGCTGCTGTCAACTCCTGCCAACTCCAGGGTGTGATTCATCCAATTTTTGGGCTCCTGAAGCCAACTCCAGTGTATATTTGGGCTCCTGCTGCTGCTGCTGCCAACTTCTGCCAACTCCAGGGTGTGATTCATCCAATTTTTGGGCTCCTGAGGCCAACTCCAGTGTATATTTGGGCTCCTTCTGCCCCTCATAGTGATGCCACTTCAACTCTCTGCAATTGTGCCGCTCTGCGATTCTATTAGCGATGCCTCTGATCTGCATGTGATATTTCTTAAAAGTATTATTTAACTAACCCAGCACGCATCCTGTGCGTGTTACAGCAAGGCTGAATGGTTTACAACCCTATTGAGGCTGTAGGAGGCTCAGAAATAGCCGTTTTTAATAGCGATTCGTCGCGAATTTATTCGGGTCGAAACGATTTTTGTCGGAAAATTCGGCGAATCAGTCGAATCGAATTTTTCAAAAGTTCGCTCATCTCTAATTGGCACTTTACTATATCATATCGATGTACTGTATTTTTTGTGGCACTATATTGCACTTTAAAGGAGCACTATCGCGAAAAAATGGCCCAATAATAAAAATCCATGTAAATATGCTGGAAGGCGGGAGGAGGGGTCACTTATACCCCGGTATCGAGAAATATCCAGCCAGGCTTGTTTTTTTTATTTTAATGGAAGGAAGAGGACATCTCGGGTGACAGACTCTGTCACTCCTCATAGGGGAAGAAAACCACAAGCTTGGCAGGAGTTTTATTCAGTTCGTGTGTATAAGTGACCCTTCCCCTTCTTAGCTAAAATGTTTATATGGATATTTAATATTACACAGTTTCGCGATAGTGCTCCTTTAAGGGATTTTTTTGGGGGGATGCGTAATTATTATCTAAAATCTGCCAGAATTGTATTGTTTATATCTTTGTATATTACATGTATTAGCACGGTTCAGCAGAGGTAGTTATTTTTAACTTTGTCTTGTGTTTTATGTTTTTTACGATTATTGGCAAATAATAAATTGTTGATTTTCATATAAGATATCTATGGTGTTTAGTACCCCAATTCTGGTGCCGTTTTGGTTGGTCTTAGTTGGATTTATTGTGGTTGTTGGGGCCAGGGGAGCACCACCATATATTTTTGTTGCAAACACAATCTGTGGGCACCACAAAAAATATTATGAACAAACGAATGTACAGCCAGTTACATGGATTTGTATTGTGGCCTTTACTCACCCACATACAGCTGAGCGTTTGCTGAAGGGCAGGAGCGTCCATCAAACAGAGTCTGCGCCAGTTTTCTCGGCTGGTCGTCCACCACAAGGCTGGTTTCCTTCACGTTCCTCTCGGCTCTGACGCGATGCCATTGGCCATCATTCAACGTTGTAGGCGACTGGAGGGAGACCTCCACAGGCCCGTTTCCCACATCGAAGGAAAATGTCACTTGGTACGGAGCTGTAAAGTAGGCAAGCGGTTCAATAATCATTATTAGCAGTTTTTATTTTGGCAATGCACCAAAAATTATTTGACATGGGAGACCTGTATCGCATACACCCTAACTTAGCATTAGTCAAAGAAATATTTGATATGCAATAAATATTGTGTATACAGCAAAAAACTCACTGCACAACAACCTGCAATATATACCAAAAAAGTGTGCTGGACATTGGCCACAGATACAACAAAACCAAAAACAATTAAGGAGGGGTGGCACAGACACCCCAATCGACCGGTGATAAACCATGAAGGGTGAAATGCTTAGCCTAATGGCAGCCATGTTAAAAAGAAGACTCCCTTTTGTATTCTATACTTTGATATTAAACTTAGTGATATAGATATACATGTGATATGTTAAGTTCTGGGCATAAAGCCGACAGACATATTAGTGTGTAGGAATGTCCTTCTCTCAGTGATTTATCTAGATGTAGGTCACGGGAATACCTTGAACTCCGTTATCAGTAGACATATAGGAAAATTGCTCACACAGGAACCACAAGATTTATTGCCAGCTTTCTGTGTGAAGGTGTAGTTAAGTCACAAAGGTGGGGGCTAAGTACTCCTTTTTTGATGATTTCTGAATAAACTTAGATCAGTCTTTTAACCGTACCTAGTGTACAAGCTCGTGGTTCTTAGTATCTGATCTCAAGCAGCTGCTGACGGAACACTGACAGACTTTGGGCGAGGGAGGCCAGGCAACCCTTAGAGACCGCAACAATCAATGGTGGCAGTGGTAGGATCCGAACCCATGCCTCCAAACTGCACCACTATTATTATGACTGAACCAATTAAGTTTTATTAGGCAAATTACATGTACACTTAAGGACAACTTAAAAAGAATTAAACACACATAAACAAAATTAAAGGAGCAGACCAAGCAGAACCTAAATTAATGATGTCACCTTAAATAGTAATCCAAATCTTGTTATAATTAATCACTATAAAACCCCACCAAACCCCTAGCAAAATCATATGCCTAAAATCCTAACACAGACCTATATGATAACAAAAGTGCTATAGTGCCAACAAATGTGCATGTGCGGGCTGAAAACCCCCCACCATGTTATGCAAATATCAAATACCACAACATATGGCATACAAAGTGCTAGTGCTTATATTTAAATAGTGATAAATCCATAAATAAGTAAATAAATAAATAAATAATACAGTTTACGGGAAATACAGATGTATAATAGTATGAATCATAATACATTACCCATAGTCATGGTACATGCCAGGTCTAGCTCCCTCTAACAAACGCGTTACGTAACGGCGGGACCCATCACTTCAAGTCATAGTTATGGAAAACGGGTCTGATTGGGTGCATGTGCGGTTGGACTGGGGACAGGTAAGCTTTTACTAGGGATCTGGGGGGTTTTGCACAGTGAGGCATCTCAATTCAGGATGTCTCGAGGGAAGGCCAATGGCTGTCCCTGGAATCTTTTAGATTCCAGTGCCTACCTGCTTGGGTTTTGTTCCGGTTTAAGGAGAAATCACTCACACATGGCAGAAAGCCGCGAGTCAGCTGTGACCTGTTGCTTTATAATGTAAAGCAGGGCTGCTCTTTTGTTACTACTGTAACCTTAGACACAGTCTGGCTGTTACAATGTGCTACACATAAGTCAGAGTTTTAAAAGGAAGTGAAATAAAAATACTGATAAAAATATTCTTTTTTTTTTAAATCCCATGTGAAGGGTTTTAGTTGTACCAGTGAGGTGCTAATTACTTTTAATGGGGTAGATATTTTATTTTTTAGAACTCAGGCTCATTTTCCCCATAGACTGATGTGTTGTACTTGTAAGCAATTGGAAACGGGGAGGCCGATTCATCAATAGCGCCAGGTAGCGACAGATGAGCGACTGTAGCGTGATTTTTTCAGCGCCAGCCAGTATTCGCTGTGCTTGGCCGGCATTAGCTTGATGACAGCGACTCAGTCGGTGTGCGGTAATGTTGAATACGGGCTGGGGGGTCGCTGTTTCACAGGTCCAGCGTTGTATGTGAGCGCCTGTCAACGAATGGCCAGAGCGAACGGCTAGCTTCATATTCATCAACAAATCACGCTCCGAATGTGCTGTCGCTGTCCATTCCTTGTTTAAACCCCAGAGCGCTGGCGGCGATGTGTATTAACTAGTTTTTAACCCCTAAACAACCATATTTTTTGAATGTAACATTATACATGTTTTTAGAATCATTTTGTAATATGAATACATTAATCTCAGACCTGTTAGATCAATTCTGCACATATTTTTTTAATTTTTTTTTTGACTTAAAAATAAATCCTAACATTGCAGAAGTGGTCTCCGATTTTTTGACATTAAAAAAATATAAAAAAAAAATAATACCAATTAATTATGATTAATTATAGATTGCTCCATTGAAATGCATTGGACATCGCCAGGGAGCGACAGCTCATACCTGGCGCTGTGAGGGAATTTGCAGCGGCGCTGTTCGGTCCAGGCGGCTTCATGATGAATGCCGCGCTAGCCGTCGCTCTCGCCTGCGCTAGCCTCATTTTGCTTGATAAATGCGTCATTGTGACCGCCGCCGGGCGTACTTGAGTCGGTAGTCGCCGTTAGCTGCCGCTACCTGGCGCTCGTCAGACACTACCTGGCGCTATCGCTTGATGAATAAGGGCCTAAGCTAATGCCACGAAGATCTGACTAGAACAGCTGAACTTTATACTGGGGTCAATCAGAATCACTTTAATTGACCCCTAAACAGCTCACATACAGGGGAAAAAAAAAAAGAAAAGAAAAAAAACTCACTGCTGCTTCCTCCTCAATCTGTTCCCCTGCCAGGCGGCGTCCTCTCTACAGGTCTGCTGGGTCAGGGACTAATGGGCTGCCAGGCTGTCATCTACTTAAAGTGGACCAAAACCCACATTTTTAACTAGCATCCACTGAGTTGCTTCCCCCATGAGTAACTTTTGCCTATTTTTACTTCTCTTGCTTCACTCGAATCCCAGATAATAGCGCCTGTTTAAGCTGTGAAGCTCCGACTCCTCCATTCATTGCCACTGCAATGACTGATCACCTGAAATACTACAGAGAGGGAGAGCCAAAAAAAAGTGTTCCAGGGCGATTTGATAGGCAAAAAAAGATTTCTAGTTCTACACCCTAAGAAGAGAGTGTCGGCAGGGGCTTTGGTCAAAATGATTTCACAAGTTTGGTGGGTTTTGATCTGCTTTAATACCAGGGAGCCACTATTTCAACCGCCCTATAGGGAGGGGACGCAGGTTCCTCCCTACTCCTTCCTTGGCATCCCGGACAAGCTAATCCCAGTCTGGGGAATCAAAACCGACCCTGGAGTATGAGACACAAGGGCAGGCATATTCGCTCCCCTCCTGGGGGACCCCAATCGGGGGTGTCATGGAACCGCGGGTCCCGTGATCCAACTATAAACCAGGGACCTCCGGACACACAGACCACGTTCCCCAAAACCCTTGTCTGAGTCCCTCCTATCAGGAATACCAGGCCCAAAGCCTGCGGACACACAGATTCTTGGTTTAAGGCAAACAAATAAAAAGTTTTAATGCAATGAGCGCACACTAGGCAGTGATAACAAACATTTGGCTATGATGGAATATGAAATGATACAGATGATACAAAATGCTGTTCTGAGATGGTTACAGGATAGAGTGAGTTACGCAGAGGAACAATAGTCAGTTACCTTAATATGCAATTTGCAGAGTAGTAGTGATGACGGGCTCCCACAAGAGGTAAGTGAAGAGCGTGTGGATGGACACCTCCAGCACGTGTGAACCGTGACCTCTCCAAATAAGTGACCCTGTTCTCATCCCCTTGCCCTAGCTCCCCTCCAC
Source organism: Gastrophryne carolinensis (assembly GCA_027917425.1). Lineage (NCBI taxonomy): Eukaryota > Metazoa > Chordata > Amphibia > Anura > Microhylidae > Gastrophryne > Gastrophryne carolinensis. The sequence goes on from CM051240.1 coordinate 257,269,092, forward strand.
CCCTTCCACGCCTCCCAGACACAGATCCTGAATCATTCCTTTGAAACACCAGGCTATCACACCTTTCCAGGGAAGAAGGCAGGCAGGCTCCTCTGTGTCTCAGTAAGGTGTTAGGAAAGCAGCAGGGGAGCAGCAGGGAGGTTTTAAAGCTCAAACTGCCTGTTCCGAAGTGTCAGGACCCCATGCCCATATATGGACTTCCTTTTCCTGCTGGCCTTGTAATGGCAGACCTTAAAGGCAGACCTTAAACATGTAATGTTTGCCCTGTTTCTCACAGGGGTGCCCCGCTGTGTGAAACCCCCCAGGTCGACCGAAAACCCACCCCCGTTCCCGGGCCAATGGCGCATGCGCGAGCAGCAGCCCCATCCCCACTATTCCTTTAGCAGGGCGTGTGCCTGCACCAGGCATTTGTGTATGGTAGCGGGGGATGCGGCCACCAGCGTGTTAGGACCAGTTCCTGGACAAAGGGGCTCGAGCAGATCCAAGCGCATGTGTCATAGGATTGGGAAGAAGTGAGTTTGTTCGGGCGACCTGGGGGGTTTCATACAGCGGGACACCCTCGATCAGGGTGCCCTGGGGGCAAGGACCAAAACCCAGGATAGTCAAAATCCTGGGTTTTGGTCCACTTTAAATGCGTTATATTATAACAGTTTAAGAACTGTTTAGGGGGCCCAGTTGACCCCTATACCAGTTCCCAGGGCAGTGATGATCAGCATTGGCCGGTGGTGGCATGCTGGAAAATCTGACCTGGATTTTGCGGTAATCCAGGATGGTGCAAAACATAACAAGACTCGAGTGAGCCATATATTGGGATGAGCTATCTTGCCCTCCTGCTGTGATTATAGCAAACAAGATGAATCATTCTGAAAAGCCTGCCAGCTCCCTGGGGTGAGCTATATAGTTTTACATTGTTACAGCCAAGGAGCAGCTGATTTATCTTAATTGTTTGTATTGCAATCAGCTGTGATACATTGTAAAGCAGTCATGAGTAAGCTATTGAAATGTAAATAGCTTACAGATAGCTTACAGTGCACTGTGATGTGTGCATTGTGCTGCGTAATGGATTGTGAAGTTTGTCTCCTCTGTAGCTTTAGTCCCCACATTTTTAACTAGCATCCATTGAATTGCTTTCCCTATGAATAGTAACTTATTTTTGTATCAAAGATGGGATGTTGAGACTGATTCATTACTAACGCGCTCTAACACCAGTAGAGTGCTGCAAGGAGCGAGAGGTAGCACCAGCTCAGTGCGACCGGCTCTCGGCGACTCACACCATACTTATCAAAAAACTACACACACAGTGTCGGCGCTCTAAAGCTGGGCGCTATAGCATAGAGCTAGAGACGCTGTGTGATTAAAGTCTGTTTTTGAACACATATCCACTAGTAAAAAAGCGAAAACACATGGAATGACATTGTTATAACACTGTGACATTAACTCTTTAGCGCCAGACCTGTAATGACAATTCTGCATAAAAATATAAAAAGTAAAAAAAGTTTATAAAAGTGGAGGAGACGTCACACAATGATTGGAGCAAAAATGAAAAATGTCAAACACGCTGTTTAACCACAAGCACATGAACGGCCATTGAAATGTATGGAAGAGCGACACTGAGTGAAAGGTAATACCTGGCTCTGGAAGCTAGAGCACCGGCGCTATACACTGAGCCGCCTGTAATGATACATGTGACGCTACATGGCGCTGTTAGAGGTGCTATACACTGAGTCGCCCGTAATAATACATGTGACACTACATGGCGCTGTTAGAGGCGCTATACACTGACCTGCCTGTAATAATACATGTGACGCTACATGACGCTGTTAGAGGCGCTATACACTGACCTGCCTGTAATAATACATGTGACGCTACATGACGCTGTTAGAGGCGCTATACACTGACCTGCCTGTAATAATACATGTGACGCTACATGGCGTTGTTAGAGGCGCTATACACTGACCTGCCTGTAATAATACATGTGACGCTACATGGCGCTGTTAGAGGCGCTATACACTGACCTGCCTGTAATAATACATGTGACGCTACATGACGCTGTTAGAGGCGCTATACACTGACCTGCCTGTAATAATACATGTGACGCTACATGGCGTTGTTAGAGGCGCTATACACTGACCTGCCTGTAATAATACATGTGACGCTACATGGCGCTGTTAGAGGTGCTATACACTGACCTGCCTGTAATAATACATGTGACACTACATGACGCTGCTAGAGGCGCTATACACTGAGCCGCCTGTAATAATACATGTGACACTACATGGCGCTGTTAGAGGCGCTATACACTGACCTGCCTGTAATAATACATGTGACACTACATGACGCTGTTAGAGGCGCTATACACTGACCTGCCTGTAATAATACATGTGACACTACATGGTGCTGTTAGAGGTGCTATACACTGACCTGCCTGTAATAATACATGTGACACTACATGACGCTGCTAGAGGCGCTATACACTGAGCCGCCTGTAATAATACATGTGACACTACATGGCGCTGTTAGAGGCGCTATACACTGACCTGCCTGTAATAATACATGTGACACTACATGGCGCTGTTAGAGGCGCTATACACTGACCTGCCTGTAATAATACATGTGACACTACATGACGCTGTTAGAGGCGCTATACACTGACCTGCCTGTAATAATACATGTGACACTACATGGTGCTGTTAGAGGTGCTATACACTGACCTGCCTGTAATAATACATGTGACACTACATGACGCTGTTAGAGGCGCTATACACTGACCTGCCTGTAATAATACATGTGACGCTACATGACGCTGTTAGAGGCGCTATACACTGACCTGCCTGTAATAATACATGTGACACTACATGACGCTGTTAGAGGCGCTATACACTGACCTGCCTGTAATAATACATGTGACACTACATGGTGCTGTTAGAGGTGCTATACACTGACCTGCCTGTAATAATACATGTGACACTACATGACGCTGCTAGAGGCGCTATACACTGAGCCGCCTGTAATAATACATGTGACACTACATGGCGCTGTTAGAGGCGCTATACACTGACCTGCCTGTAATAATACATGTGACACTACATGGCGCTGTTAGAGGCGCTATACACTGACCTGCCTGTAATAATACATGTGACACTACATGACGCTGTTAGAGGCGCTATACACTGACCTGCCTGTAATAATACATGTGACACTACATGGTGCTGTTAGAGGTGCTATACACTGACCTGCCTGTAATAATACATGTGACACTACATGACGCTGTTAGAGGCGCTATACACTGACCTGCCTGTAATAATACATGTGACGCTACATGACGCTGTTAGAGGCGCTCACCAGATCCACCTTTATAAATGTGGTTTTGCGTACAGCGCCCGGCGTTCACCAGACGCTGCCTGCCTCTACGAGGCGCTACCTGGCGCAATCCCTTCATGAATAAACCCCTTAGTCGACTTCTAAACTGTTCTCAATAATGTATTTGCTCTGACACCTTCATCATAAAGAGAATGATGAGCAATGTTCTCTCTTCCTCCCACACAGAGCCATTCCTGAGATGAAGCAGCTTCCAGTCATTTGTTAAATGGCGCTCATTACGCATCATCGGGCTGCTCGCGGTTTTCAAGACGTTACTACTTAAAGGAAAACTCCCTTTTTGTCAGGTATCTGGTGTTCTGCCTTATTGTTTTCCTCTTTTGGAATGTAACAGAAACCCGGTTAGGATTGTGCCCCCAGACCCATCATTTACTCATCAGCACGCTACTTGCGAATTTTTACATTCCTGCGGCTCTGTGTTGTTAATGTGGGAGCGACATTCCTGGCCTTGAATAAAACCCTTTGTAATGTTTCTGACTACAAGTCCCTTATATTAAAGTGGATTTTGACTATCCTGGGTTTTGGTCCTTGCCCCCGGAGCACCCTGATTGGAGACCCTCTTCAATGTCTCATGGTGGTCTAGCTGCTCTGCAAAGTCTCGCAGGATTTTGGGTGGCTCCACTGTATCCCATTCATGGGCACTGCGCAGATGCGAGATCAGGGGCCGCGCGCAGTGCCTGATGTGATGCCCGTCGGGAGGTCGTCTGAAATCCGAGGGACCCAGAGGATGAATCCCTCGGCCAGTTGAGTAAATAGTGCCCTAAGGTAAAACCGATTGATGAGGTTTGGGGGAGGTTTTAACCTCCTCTGATGTTCCACTTTAAAAAAAAAAAAAACGCCATCAGAAGTGGAATTAGCCTTTTTAAACATTTTTTTTCTTCTTGTTTTATCAAGTTTTTCTACATTGATTTGCCCAAACAGTTTTTGGAGGGACTGTCCTTCTTTGGAGTCCATGTCCCCCTGTCACTCGCATTTCCCATTTGTCCCTCTTTGAGGTGTAACATGCAGATCTGCAGCAATAAATGATTAATTTACCTATTCAAAGTGTTTCGTTTGTTTTTAACTGTTACAATGTATCTCCTATCCATCTCTCAATGAGGGGCATGGCTCCATACATCCCTTAATGATGGGGCGTGGCTTCATCTATCCCTTAATAAGGAGGCGGTGGCTTCATTTACATATTGACCGCCTTTGAAGTATAACATGCAGATCTGCATCAATAAATGATTAATTTGCCTATTCAAAGTGTTTCTATTGTTGTAACTGTTACAATGTATCTCCTACCCATCCCTCAATGAGGGGGTGTGACTTCATTTACATATTATCCCTCTTTGAGGTGTAACATGCAGATCTGCAGCAATAAATGATTCATTTGCCTATTCAAAGTGTTTCTATTGTTGTAACTGTTACAATGTATCTCCTATCCATCCCTCAATGAGGGTGTGTGACTTCATTTACATATTATCCCTCTTTGAGGTGTAACATGCAGATCTGCAGCAATAAATGATTCATTTGCCTATTCAAAGTGTTTTGTTTGTTTTAAATGTTACAATGTATCTCCTATCTATCTCTCAATGTGAGGGCGTGGCTTTATCCATCCCTCAATGAGGGGGCTTGGCTTCACCATCCCTCAATTAGAGGGCGTGGCTTCATTTACATATTGTCCCTCTTTGACGTGTAACATGCAGATCTGCATCAATAAATGATGCATTTGTCGATTTACAGTGTTTCTATTGTTGTAACTGTTACAATGTATCTCGTATCCATCCCTCAATGAGAGGGCGTGGCTTCATTTAACAATTGTCCCTCTTTCCCACCCTGAAACGTTGGGGGGGGGGGAATGCAGTTGGGCTGATGTCACTTCAGTAGAACTGATTCGCACTTGTAATGACAGGAGCGCGACAATTAACAGAGAACGATTGTTATTATGCTGGAGAGTTGGAAAACAAATCCATCACACTGACTCCGTATGCTATTAGCATAACATTTCCTTCCAGAATAAAATTAAAGGTTGTGATTAGTTAACGCTATTAAAAGTGAGCGGAATAAGCAAAACATAGCTGTTTAGGATTCAATAGCTGGAATTGATATAAAGTGGAACAAAACCACACATTTCGTTTCTCGCTCCTGGCACATCCTGAACTGGGAATGCCCCTCCTCCCCATTCGCCCAGAACAAATCACCTCTTCATCGTCCAATCAGAGCGGCTCTGTTTACATGCAGGGCAATCGGAAGCGCAGTGGTCGCATCCCCGGCAGCGCGCAGGCTCCCGCCCCCAGCCTAGCCCGAAGAGGTTTACATCACCGAGGGCGCCATGAAGCAGCTCTTTTGTATTTTTTTGTATTGTTTTATGAGCAAGTTCGTTAAAAGCTCAATTCGGGAAACCCAAAATTTTGGGGCAATTTCAGCAAATTAAAACAAAAATTCGCTCATCTTTAGAGGGCAGTGAAGAGTAGAGGATGATCAGCAGCAGAGGAGGACCCATCAGTGGCAACAGAGATGAAGAGTGATCTGACGTAAGACACTGTCAAGCCTCCCGGCTACCACCATGGAAAGGTAGACTTCTGACAAGTAGCTAGGGCTGGGCGGAGCTCCAGGTGTGGGGGTGCAGCGAAGAAATAAAGTCCAATAAAACAAATCAGAATTCAGGGGCTGGCGGAAAAAGGCAAAGTCAGATAAACAAATCCAAGTTCAAACCATGTAATCCGTCCAAGTGCTGGTCCGAAAGCAGGCCAGGTCAATCTAGGAAATCAGTCAGGAAAGTGTCAGGCCTCTTGGCTACAACCACGAAAAAGATAGACTTCTGGCAAGTAGCGAGGGCTGGATGGAGCTCCAGGTGTGGGGGCACAGCAAGGAAATAAAGTTAAATAAGACAAATCCGAATTTAGGGGCTGGTGGCAAAAGGCAAAGTCTGATAAACAAATCCAAGTTAAAACCATGTAATCCGTCCAAGTGCTGGTCCGAAAGCAGGCCAGGTCAATCCAGGAAATCAGTCGGGAAACTGTCAGTCCTCCTGGCTACATCCACGGAAAAGGTAGACTTCTGGCAAGTAGCGAGGGCTGGGTGGAACTCCAGGTGTGGGGGCGCAGCAAGGAAATAAAGTTCAATAAGAAAAAACAGAGGTCAGGGTCTGGCAAAGTCCAGTAAACAAAAAAAAATTCCAGGTCTGGTGGCAAACAGGCAAAGTCTAATTAACAATCCGGGTTCAGGGGCTGGCAGCAAACAAGCAAAGTCCAATAAACAATCCAAAGTTCTAACTGTGTAATCCATGCGATCCATCCGTAATTCGAGTGCTGATCCAAAAGCAGGCCCGGTCAATCCAGAAAGACAGTCAGGAAATGCAGGAAACGCAGGAAACAGGAATCACAGCTTCCAAGAACTGAGCTGATAACACAACATTGAATACAGGCCAGCTGTCCTTTTAAATAGTGCTATCAATAAAGCTGAGAGGGATGCCTCAGAGCAAGAGTGACGTCACTTCCTGTCCACTGCTTACGCTTACGCTCTAGACTTCGTGCACTCGCAGAGAGCCGACCACCAGGTGGCGCTGTTGAGCATTGCAATGGATAAAGAAGCCACTGTCTGTGGCTGCGCCCAGACAGTAATGGTGATCTGACAGCACCCCAGCACCTGATAGGGGAGTGAGACAGGCGAGAAACCTGACAGAAACTTTGGAAATGCAGGAAACAGGAATAACAGAATCTGGGAACTTAGCATCAGCAATGCAAACAGGACAGCTGTCCCCTTAAATAGGGCTGTCAATAAAGCTGGGAGGGATGTCTCAGAGCAAGAGTGATGTCACTTCCTGTCCATCGGAAACAAGGATAACCCGGAAAAAGCAAGCCCGAGAGGAAGAGGGAGACTAAGGGGGCAGGGATTGAATGTGGGTGTTAAAAACAGCATCCCAACTTGCCCTAAAGCATTGCAGCCCACTGGGCATTGTCCCGGGTCTCCCTATGGCCAGTCCACCCCTGGGGTCTGGGGTTCCTTGGATTGTGGGTAAATTGGGGATGGGTACAGGGGCTGAGAGGGAGACTAAGGGGGCAGGGATTGAATGTGGGTGTTAAAAACAGCAGCCCAACTGGTCCTAAAGCAGTGCGGCCCACTGGGCATTGTCCTGGGTCTCCCTATGGCCAGTCCACCCCTGGGGTCTGGGGTTCCTTGGATTGTGGGTACATTGGGGATGGGTACAGGGGCCGAGAGGGAGACTAAGGGGGCAGGGATTGAATGTGGGTGTTAAAAGCAGCAGCTCAACTGGTCCTAAAGCAGCGCGGCCCACTGGGCATTGTCCTGGGTCTCCCTATGGCCAGTCCACCCCTGGGGTCTGGGGTTCCTTGGCCTGTGGGTACAGTGGGGCTGGGTACAGGGGGCTGAGAGGGAGACTAAGGCAGTATGAATTTAAAGTGGGTAATAAAAACAGCAGCCCAACCGGCTCTAAAGCAGTGCAGCCCACTGGGCATTGCCCTAGGTCTCTCTATGGCCAGTCCTGAGCCAATGCTCAGCCAATCCCTGCATTCCACTTCTACCATTCATTAGAGTCAGGCCCCATTAGTAAACCGACCAGACTTCGCGCATTCAGCGGGACAGTCTTCAGCCACGTCGGAAAAGTGGGCCATTTGAGCATCCAAAACAAAATGCCTCCCCCTTAAAGCAGACCAAAACCCGCAAACTTCGGCCCCCGGGAATCTAGAAAATTTGAATATTTTGGAACGTGCAAAATATTCTTGCAGCGTGCAAGGTCTCCAAATGGCTACACACGGATCTAATGGTGTCGGTAAGTGCATTTCCATCGCGTTATGGTGAGAGCGTGTCCTAATCACTTCGGTGGAAGATAAGATAAAGTTAAGAAAAATCACCCATTGAAAATGATATGCTCTGCGCATTTAGTTATAATAAAAAAAACCTAAGCCAATCTCCATTCATATTTTCCTGCACTGGCTATAATAATAATAAAAAACAAGCCTGGAGGACCTAAAACTCATTAAACAAGCGAAACATCTCAATGAAGCTAATCACTTTGTAATGAGGTTTGATATAATGATAACTGCGCGTCAAAGTCCAATTCAATTGTTTGCTTTTTTTTTTTTATTCCAATCAACATAAAATTTTAAATAAAACAACGAGCTGTAAACGAGGTCAGTAATTGCTGATGGCAACGAGAGATCGGCGGAAACAGGAAAAGAAAGACGTAACAAAGTTAGAGGACTTTTCTAGCAACGTATTTTATACACTCAGGTGTCTGGAGCCCCATAGGGGAGGTGATTATGGGGGCGCACCCTACAGTTACATGCAGCCTTTGTTTTATAAGTGAAGGGACACCTATGAATTTGGCCAACTCTGGCGGCGGCTCAAGGTGATTCCTTTGCTTGAGTGCAACTGATGGAACCGGGGTTCAGGGAAAATCAAAAAAGGTGTTAAATGTTTATTTCAGCCGCACATCTGCATTAAAAGCATAAACACAAAGTGTTGTCTTTTCTTTTCGGCCGCATGTCTGCATTAAAGCGTAAAAACAAAGTGTTGGCTTTTCATGTCAGCCGCACGTCTGCATTAAAAGCATAAAAACAAAGTGTCTTTTCATTTCAGCTGTACGTCTGCATTAAAAGCGTAAAAACAAAGCGTTGTCTTTTCATTTCGGCCGCATTCCAATTACCATATTTTCGCCCTCTAAGACACACTTTGGATTTGGAGGATTTGCATGTGCTGACACCCAAGAGGGAGTGGCGGTGCCGGAAGACACAGCGGGGACAGCAGACGCGAGACTCATATAAGTATACTTTTTTTTTTACATACGCTCAATAAGAAGCGCTGACATTTTACCCCCCCCCCCCCTACACACACACACACACACACACACACACACACACACACACACACACACACACACTTTTGGGGAAGATAGTGCGTCTTATAGGGCGAAAAATACGGTAGTTGAGCTGTAATTGCTGCATTTTCACTTTTTTTTTCACTTTTTAAAATGTGCTGGAACACTGTTTTGTTTTGCTCTCCCTCTTTCTAAGACTATCAGCCATTACATTGGTGAGGCGGAGCTTTACATCTAAAACAGGCGCCATTATCTGGGACTAATATGAAGTAGGGGCAGTGAAAATTGGCAAAAGGTGCTCTTCATGGGGGGAGGCAATTCAGGGGATGCTAGTTAAAATTGTGGGTTTTTGGTCTTGGTCCACTTTAAATGTAGAAAACATAGAAAGCTGAAAGCAGAAGGAGACCATACTCTCCATCTAGTCGGCCCTTATGTGTATACTGTATGTTCTCTTTATGTTATGTGTATACTGTATGTTCTCTGTATCTTATGTATATACTGTATGTTCTCTGTATCTTATGTGTATACTGTGTGTTCTCTGTATCTTATGTATATACTGTATGTTCTCTGTATCTTATGTATATACTGTATGTTCTCTGTATCTTATGTATATACTGTATGTTCTATGTATCTTATGTGTATACTGTATGTTCTCTGTATCTTATGTGTATACTGTATGTTCTCTGTATCTTATGTGTATACTGTATGTTCTCTCTATCTTATGTGTATACTGTATGTTCTCTCTATCTTATGTATATACTGTATGTTCTCTTTATCTTATGTATATATTGTATGTTCTCTGTATCTTATGTATATACTGTATGTTCTCTGTATCTTATGTATATACTGTATGTTCTCTGTATCTTATGTATATACTGTATGTTCTCTGTATCTTATGTGTATACTGTATGTTCTCCGTATCTTATGTGAATACTGTATGTTCTCTGTATCTTATGTATATACTGTATGTCCTCCGTATCTTATGTGTATACTGTATGTTCTCTTTATCTTATGTATATACTGTATGTTCTCTGTATCTTATGTGTATACTGTATGTTCTCTGTATCTTATGTATATACTGTATGTTCTCTGTATCTTATGTGTATACTGTATGTTCTCTGTATCTTATGTATATACTGTATGTTCTCTGTATCGTTTGTATATACTGTATGTTCTCTGTATCCTATGTGTATACTGTATGTTCTCTGTATCTTATGTATATACTGTATGTTCTCTGTATCTTATGTGTATACTGTATGTTCTCTGTATCGTTTGTATATACTGTATGTTCTCTGTATCTTATGTGTATACTGTATGTTCTCTGTATCTTATGTATATACTGTATGTTCTCTGTATCTTATGTGTATACTGTATGTTCTCTGTATCTTATGTGTATACTGTATGTTCTCTGTATCTTATGTGTATACTGTATGTTCTCTGTATCTTATGTGAATACTGTATGTTCTCTGTATCTTATGTATATACTGTATGTTCTCCGTATCTTATGTGTATACTGTATGTTCTCTTTATCTTATGTATATACTGTATGTTCTCTGTATCTTATGTATATACTGTATGTTCTCTGTATCTTATGTGTATACTGTATGTTCTCTGTATCTTATGTATATACTGTATGTTCTCTGTATCTTATGTGTATACTGTATGTTCTCTCTATCTTATGTATATACTGTATGTTCTCCGTATCTTATGTGTATACTGTATGTTCTCTTTATCTTATGTATATACTGTATGTTCTCTGTATCTTATGTATATACTGTATGTTCTCTGTATCTTATGTGTATACTGTATGTTCTCTTTATCTTATGTATATACTCTGTATCTCTGTATCTTATGTATATACTGTATGTTCTCTGTATCTTATGTGTATACTGTATGTTCTCCGTATCTTATGTGAATACTGTATGTTCTCTGTATCTTATGTATATACTGTATGTTCTCCGTATCTTATGTGTATACTGTATGTTCTCTTTATCTTATGTATATACTGTATGTTCTCTGTATCTTATGTATATACTGTATGTTCTCTGTATCTTATGTGTATACTGTATGTTCTCTGTATCTTATGTGTATACTGTATGTTCTCTGTATCGTTTGTATACACTGTATGTTCTCTGTATCTTATGTGTATACTGTATGTTCTCTGTATCTTATGTATATACTGTATGTTCTCTGTATCTTATGTGTATACTGTATGTTCTCTGTATCTTATGTATATACTGTATGTTCTCCGTATCTTATGTGTATACTGTATGTTCTCTTTATCTTATGTATATACTGTATGTTCTCTGTATCTTATGTGTATACTGTATGTTCTCTGTATCTTATGTGTATACTGTATGTTCTCTGTATCTTATGTATATACTGTATGTTCTCTGTATCGTTTGTATATACTGTATGTTCTCTGTATCTTATGTATATACTGTATGTTCTCTGTATCTTATGTGTATACTGTATGTTCTCTCTATCTTATGTATATACTGTATGTTCTCTGTATCTTATGTGTATACTGTATGTTCTCTGTATCTTATGTGTATACTGTATGTTCTCTGTATCTTATGTATATACTGTATGTTCTCTGTATCTTATGTATATACTGTATGTTCTCTGTATCTTATGTGTATACTGTATGTTCTCTTTATCTTATGTGTATACTGTATGTTCTCTGTATCTTATGTATATACTGTATGTTCTCTGTATCTTATGTGTATACTGTATGTTCTCTGTATCTTATGTGTATACTGTATGTTCTCTGTATCTTATGTGTATACTGTATGTTCTCTTTATCTTATGTATATACTGTATGTTCTCTTTATCTTATGTGTATACTGTAGGTTCTCTTTATCTTAGGCATTTTTAAATTCAGTGACTGTTGATTCTTCAACTACCTCTGCTGGAAGTTTTTTCCCGGCATCTACTACTCTTTCTGCAACATAATATTTTCTAACATTGCTCCTGATCTTCCCCCCGACTAGCTTCAGGTTGGGCCCCTTGCTCTATCATTAAGTTTCTTCCCTCCTGAACCTTATTCCCTCCTGTCACATATATAAAGGTCTCCATCATGTCCCCCTCTCTCCCTTCTTTCCTCCAGACTGTACAGATTAAGTTCTTTAAGTTTCTCCTGATAAGTTTTAAGTTTAAGTCTTTCCACCATTTTTGTTGCCGGCTTTTGGACCCATTCTATTTGAATAATGTCTTTTTGCAGGGGAGGTCTCCAGAACTGCACACAGTATTCTAGCTGTGGCCTCACCAGGGCTCTATACAGCGGCATCACAACCTCCCTCTTACTACTGGTGATGCCTCGAGCTATGCAGCCGAGCATCCTGCTTGCTTTTCCCACTGCCTGGCTACACTGTCCAATCATCTTGCAGCTTTCAGTAATCAGTATCCCTAAATCTCTCTCCTCCGAGGTCCTGGATAACACAGCGCTGCCCATGCGGTGCTCAGAGCCGGGATTCCTTCTACCCAAGTGCAAATCATAAAAAAAAGTATTTGACCAGGGGCATAGCTAGAGGGAAGAAGGGAAGGGGCGGCATTTGCTCCAGGTGCAGCAGGTTAGGGGGGCACCAAAGTGGGTCCTCAGAACAGGTGGGGGGCGCCATTTCGAATCTTTGCCCCAGGTGCCAGAAAGCCTAACTAGTCCTTTGGGCCTGATAACAGGTAAGGGGCCCCATTTTTAATCTTTGCCCCGGGTACCAGAAAGCCTAGCTACTCCTCTTGGCCTGATAACAGGTAAGGGGCCCCATTTTGAATCTTTGCCCCAGTCCCGCCAGAAAGCCTAACTACTCCTCTGGGCCTGATAACAGGTAAGGGGCCCCATTTAGAATCTTTGCCCCAGGTACCAGAAAGCCTAGCTACTCCTCTGGGCCTGATAACAGGTAAGGGCCCCCATCTCAAATGTTTTTCCTGGGTGCCAGAAAGCTCAGGTACTCCTCTGGTTTAGCGGTGCTGAATTAACCCATATATGACCAAAACAAGGCAGTACGTACAGATCAGCTCGATCCTCATGAAGTCCTTCACCCCGAGGCTTTCCACAAGGATTCCCGAGGAGCTGCTGGTCTTGAAGAGAAGCGTGAGGTCGGTACTAAACTCTTGATGGGACGTCGGGAAGTACATGTAGGATTCCATGCTGGTAAAAGATGCCGAGTTCCAAAAACTTCCTAAAACAAAAAAACAGAACCAAATTAGAATAGAATCTACCACTATTATTACTGTGCTCATAATAAATACAGGGAGATACCAGGGGCCTTAAGCAGATCTAAAGCCTAAAAAGACTTTGCTTAAAGCGGGTCGAAACCTGCCCGACCGGGCCTAGCCTACCCCTGGGGCATCCCACACTGGATATCCCGGTGTGTGAAACCCCCCAGGGCGCCAATAATCTTAACTTAACCTAGGACTAGGATTGACACTTTTCCCTCATTACAGCCAGTGAGGGGCATCCCTCCAATACAATTTGTGAGGGGCATCTCTCAATTACAGCCAGTGAGGTGCGTCACTCATAGCAGCCAGTGACGGGCATGCCTCATTGCAGCCAGTGATGGGCATCCCTCCATTACAACCAGTGAGGGACATACCTCATTGCAGCCAGTGAGGGGCAGCCCTCATTACTGCCAGTGAGGTACATCACTTATTGCAGCCAGTTAGGGGCATCCCTCATTACAACCAGTGAGGGGCATACCTCCAATACAATCAGTGAGGGGCATCTCTCAGTTACAGCCAGTGAGGTGCATCCCTCATTGCAGGCAGTGAGGGGCATCCCTCATTGCAGCCAGTAACGGGCATCCGTCATTGCAGCCAGTTAAGGGCATACCTCAATACAGTCAGTGAGGGGCATCCCTCATTACAGCCAGTGAGGGACATCCCTCCATTACAACCAGTGAGGGACATCCCTCCATTACAACCAGTGAGGGGCAGCCCTCATTGCAGCCAGTGAGAGGCATCCCTCCATTACAACCAGTGAGGGGCATCCCTCATTACAGCTAGTGAGGGCATCCTTCCATTACAACCAGTGAGGGGCATCCCTCCATTACAACCAGTGAGGGGAATCCCTCCATTACAATCATTGAGGTGCATCCCTCATTACAGCCAGTGAGGGACATCCCTCATTGCAGCCAGTTAGGGGCATCCCTCATTACAAACAGTGAGGGGCATCCCTCATTGCAGCCAGTGAGGGGGATCCCTCATTACAGCCAGTGAGGGGCATCCCTCCAATACAACCAGTGAGGGGCATCCCTCCATTACAACCAGTGAGGGGCATCCCTCCATTAAAACCATTGAGGGGCTTCCCTCATTACAGCCAGTGAGTTACATCCCTCATTTCAGCCAGATAGGGGCATCCATCATTACAACCAGTAAGGGGCATCCCTCATTGCAGCCAGTGAGGGGCATCCCTTATTACAGTCAGACACACAGACACATACACACCCTTTCAAAGTACTAAGCTGGAACCCCAAGTCCAGACCGTGTTGCAGAAAATCCAAAATCCTAGGAATAGAAAACACCCTGCAAGGCAAGGCCCTAGCCTCACACCAATCAATATAAGACCTCCAAGTCCTATAGTAGATGGTAGAGAAAGACCGCTTCCTAGCCTTAACAAGAGTCTGAATCACAGCATCAGAAAGACCTTCCTCCCTTAAGATGGAGGTTTCAGCAGCCACACCGACAAAGCCAGCGTTGGTAAATTGGGGTAAAGTAGTTGACCCTGAGTGAGCAAATCCGGCAGAAGGGGCAGATCGAACTGATCCACCGCCAGCCGAACGACATCTGCAAACCAAACCTGCCTTGGCCATCTTGGAGCCACCAGAATTGCTGGCGCCCCTTCTAGTGCCAACCTGTGCACCACCATGCCCACCATAGGGAACGGAGGGAACAGGTACAGGAACGCCAGATCCCTCCAGCTCAGAGACATGGCATCCACTGCCAGAGCCAGAGGATCCCGCGAGAGAGACACAAACGCCGGAAGCTTGTGATTGTGATGAGAGGCAAAGAGATCCACCTCCGGAGTCCCCCACTTGTGGCAAAGTGACCGAAAAACCTTGGGATTGAGAGACCATTCCCCCCAGCAAGACGAGCACCTGCTCAGGGAGTCTGCCTCCGTGTTCTCCACATCCGGAATGTACACCGCCGAAATGCATGGGACATTGCTCTCCGCCCAGGCAAGAATCAAGGACACTTCCCTGAGGGCACTCCTGCTGCGAGTCCCTCCCTGGTGATTGATGTAGGCGACCGCCGTCCGATTGTCCGACCGAACTTGAACCGGTAAGCCCTGCAACTGAAGAGTCAAGTGAGACAGAACCAACCTGGTGGCTCACAGCTCCAAAACATTGATGGGATCGTGAGCCTTCTGAGGCCCCCACAGTCCCTGAAACTGAAGATCCTTCCAGAAACCCCCCCAACCTGACAGGCTGGCATCCGTGGTGACTGTCTCCCAACGAGGGGAGACTTGGTTCCAGCCACCACCGAAGGGAATGCCAAACCCGGGGGGACATCAGAAAAGACTGATCCAATGACAGCGGACACCTGTCCCAAGCCGCTAAAAGATGGAGCTGGAGCGTCCTTGTGTGAAACTGAGCAAAGGGAACCGCCTCGAAGGAAGCCACCATCAGTCCCACCAGTCTCATCCCCAGCCGGATGGACGGGCGAGGGTTGGACAGAAGAAGCTGAATCAACTCCTGAATCAACAGAACCTTGGGTCGAGGAAGGAACACCCTGGTCTAAGAAGTATCCAGAGACATTCCCAGGAAAGACACCACCCTGGAAGGGGAGAGGGAGGACTTGGGATAGTTGATCACCCAGCCGAATCTCTCCAGCGTGGATGCCACAGCTCTGGTGTCTAGCTCCGCTTGGCTGTGAGAGGATGCCATAATGAGAAGGTTGTCCAGAAATGGCACGATGCGAATACCCTGGGCTCTGAGGAGGGCCATCACCCCTGCCAGCACCTTGGTGAAAACCCTTGGAGCCGAGGTAAGGCCGAACGGAAGGGCCACAAACTGAAAATGCTGATTTTCCACCACAAACCTGAGAAATCTCTGGTGTGCCGGGAAGATAGGAACATGCAGATAAGCATCCCTGATGTCTATGGACATCATGAAGTCCCCCTGACTAAGAGAATTGATGGCTGAGCGCAGTGTTACCATGCGGAACTTCCAGGGAAGGATAAACCTGTAGAGGAGCTTCAGATCCAAGATGGGATGAACTGAGCCGTCCTTCTTGGGCACCGTGAACAGGTTGGAATAGTAGCCCAGGCCCCTTTCCAAGGAAGGCACCGGACAAATGACAGCCATGTCCAGAAGACTCTTTACTGCCGCCCAGAGCCCCTGCGCAGGATCCGAAAGCACCCGAGACCTGAAGAATCTGGGAGGGGGCCGGATCTCGAACTCCAGCTTGTAACCGGAAGACACCACTTCCAGAATCCATCTGTCTGAGACCTCTGGAAGAAGTGTTGCAGCCGTCCCCTCACCCACAAGGGTGAGGGCGCCCCCTCACTGCTGAGCTGGCTTGGGTTTGGAACCCCAGGTGTGACCTGGACGGGCACCTCTGGAGGAAGAGAAGGCCAATCCCCTGCCAGCTCTGGCCCCATGAAAGGAAGGGTTAAAGGAGGCCGCCCCCGAAAGGGACGACGCTGCTTCTTTCGCTGAGGTAACTTGCCTCCTTTCGGGACCGAATCCAATTTTTCACCAAAAAGCCGCAACCCCACGAAGGAAAGAGCCGTAAGCGACTTCTTAGCCACAAAATCAGCCGCCCACTGGAGCAACCAAACCGACCGCCTAATAGCCACAAGCAAGGCCGAAGTTCTACTACACATCACCATGGTGTCATCCAGGGCGGCTAACACAAAGGACATGAACAACTCGCACCTCTTAAGGGCAGTGAACTCATCACTAGCCGGGTCAAGCCTGGAAGTAGTCAACAGGTCCCTAACAACCGACCTGGTAGCTACCGCCAAAAGTGCCGAAGCACACACAGGCCGCAAGGTCGAACCGAAACTTGCAAAGCCGTGACAAGCCATCTGATCAATGTGCTTGTCCTCACCATCTTTTAAGGTGGTGGAGTCAGGAGAATGCAAAACAGAAGAATTAGACAACCCCAACACGGGGCATCAACCTCGGGAGGGGACGACCAGCGCTTCACCACCAGGGATATTTCTTATGCCAGCCCTGAGGAACACCCAGAAGTCGAGTAGGCCTCTCCAATTCCTTAAGAATAATGCCATCAAAATGCTTTTGATTTGGGAATTCCAAGCGCGGCTTAGAAGTCCCAAAGAACTCCCCCTTCTGCGGAGGAGTCTCCTCTGGGGGAGAAATAGCCAGAACTTCGAAAAGATGAGCCAGGACCTTAGGGGTATCCATGGTAACCCCCTGTCCCTGCTCGGAATCAGCGCCCACAAATTGCTGATCATCAGAACCATCGGACTCCTCAAATCTGGCACACACAGCAGATTGAGACTCCCCACCCGTGACAACATCACCTGGGGTACGAATCAGATGGGGAGGGGTATACGATGAGGCCGGCGGCGCTGACCCAGACGCCTGGGACCCGGACTGCCGCGTTATAGCCTGCTGCGCACATGGTATACAAAGAAATACATCAACCCCCCGTAAGGGATACCCCACACCCCATACACTGCCGGGATTTCCCCAAGCCCGGTATCCTGGGAAGCCTCCATATGGTGATTTTATTGGTAGTCGCAATGACCAAGGGAATTACGCAGTATAAGCAACCCGGGATGCCCCTACTATGTCCCGAGTGGGAGGATTTATTGGGAGCCCTAACCAAAAAACCCAGGGACCCAGGACCAGGAGGACCCCTTTAATATCAAATAAAGGTCCACCTGAAAGACATAAGGCAAGGGCTGATCAACACACACGCACATAATCAGGCCCACCAAATAATATATATATATACATATATACACATCCATAACAAGCAGATAAAATGAAATAATGTAAAATATGGAGCTCACAGGGCGCTTACTATAATGGCGCCGACAGCAGAGTACGATGCAAAGCAGAGAGCAGATCAGGAAGAAGGAGGGCGGGCCGGCGAGGTTCGCGCGTCGCGCCCGGCCCTGCCCCCCTCCCCTGACAGAACGCGGCTCCCGGCCAGTGACCGGGCTCCGCAGCGGCGCCAGCAGCACTGGTGGCGGGCCGTAGGAGCGCGCCGAGTGCCCGGCCCCGCCCCCCACACGGAACCTGAGGGGAAGAAGCTCCCCCAAGAAAACGCTGCCAGAAACGGACAGCACTGCGGCCACAGCTGGCGCCGGACAAGAGTGAACAGAAAAGCACACAACAGTAAATAACACACACACCTCATTAACATCCACAGAGATACTTCACAAGGGAGAAGGTGTGCGCTCCCCCCCCCCCCCCCCCCTCAATAAGGGAGCAATGGGTGACCAGGAGAGGGGGAAACCCACTTAGAAGTGGAGGGGCCAGGGACGGGGCATCCCACTCCGGGATCACCAACCCGGACAGCCGCCTACCCCCTAGTATGGGGTTTCACGGCGGAGCAGAGCTCCTGAGCACCGTAAGGTGCCGTCTACCTGTGCCCGGACCAGCAGCCTAGGCTGGGAGGCAAGGGATACTTAAATAAAAGTGGGTCTAGGCAGGAATAGACCAACAAGAGGGCCAGGAGTTACCCCGGCTACCTGCAAGGAGGAGACATCCATCTTCTGACTTGCTCACCGACTGCAGAGATGAAAGACTGGGGAATGAGTGGGAGGTCCCAGGTATTTATGGACTGGGAGGGGCTTTCTTTTTTTCATTACATCTCTGCAAGATCGCCATCTACAGGTCAGTATAACCCAAGTGTAATGACTATTCTGAAGCGGGGTGTGTGACATACTTAGAATATCAGGATTGTTGCGGGACGGTTGGGGGGGTATGCCATAGGGCAGTGCAGGCACGTGCCTTGGGGCACGTGGAAGAAGGGGGCCCGGGGGCACTTGCCTGCACTGCCCCTATTGTATGTACTCCCCTGCATACATGCAACTTCATCACCATGTATGGAGTCATACCGCACCTCAAAGGGCCCACTGTGAGACTATTGCCCAAGGGCCCACATAAACCTGGAGCTGGTCCTGGACTGTATCCCTATCAGGAAAGCAGCTTAACGAGGGCGTTTTATTCATTTGGGGTGTATTAGTGACCCCTCCTCTCATTAGCCGACGTGTTTATATGGTTTATATGATGGGCAGGCTGATTCATTACTAGCGGCAGGTAGCGACAGATAAGCGTCTGTACAGCGGATTTTAGAGTGACCGCTAGTATTCGCTGTGCTCGGCCATGGTTCGTTGTTTCAGAGCGCCTCAGTCGCTGGCCGGCATTGATGAATTAGATGTGTGAGTCGCTGTATTGGAGCGAATGGTAGCTCCAGCTCAGTGCGCCTGACTCACACCAGATTCATCAAAAAAACCTCAAACATCGCCGGTGCTCAAAATCGGGTCGTTGTAGCCCATAGCGCCAGAGGCTGTTTGATTAAAGTCTGATTTTGAACATTTATCCACCAGTAACAAAGCGAAAACACATGGAATGACATTGTTATAACCTTGTAACATGAACACTTTAATACCAGACATGTAAGGACAATTCTGCATAAAAATATTATTAATCCAAAAAATTCATTTTCTTGCCCAGGATACATGTCAGAAGGTTTGTGTTTTTTTTAGGGAAAAAATTTGGGATGAGGAAAGGGATTTAAGGATCGTCCATAGAAATGTATGGGAGAGCGCCAGGTAGCGAGAGGTAAGGCGTGGCGCTCTGCAGGGCTGAATGTCGGCGCTGTGCGCTGAGCCTGGGATAATGATGAATCGGACGCTACATGGTGTTGTTCTAGTCACTCACCAGATTCGGCTTCATAAATGTGGAATTGCTGCCGTGTCCGGCGTTCACCTGACGCTACTCGACGCTACCTGGCGCTGTACAGGCACTACCTGGTGCTATCCCTTCATGAATAAGGCCCACAATTTCCCTATGTAGCTCCTTTCAAATCCGACTTTACTCACTGTCTCCATAGCAACGCAAAGGCCCCACTGTGAGCCTATTGCCCAAGGGCCCCGTAGAAACCTGGAGCCGGCCCTGGATTGTATCCCTATCAGGAAAGCACAAGCTTAGCGGGGGCGTTTTATTTATTTGGGGTGTATCAGTGACCCCTCCTCTCATTAGTTTATATGGTTTATATGACACAATTTCCCTATGTAGCTCCTTTCAAATCCGACTCTACTCACTGTCTCCATAGCAACGCAAAGGCCCACTGTGAGACTATTGCCCAAGGGCCCCGTATAAACCTAGAGCCGGCCCTGGATTATATTTCTATCAGGAAAGCACAAGCTTATCGGGGGGCGTTTTATTCATTTGGGGTGTATTAGTGGCCCCTCCTCTCATTAGTTTATATGGTTTATATGACACAATTTCCTTTGGGATCCGACTCTACTCACTGTCTCCATAGCAACGCAAAGGCCCACTGTGAGACTATTGCCCAAGGG
The DNA here is from genome assembly GCA_027917425.1 of Gastrophryne carolinensis. Lineage (NCBI taxonomy): Eukaryota > Metazoa > Chordata > Amphibia > Anura > Microhylidae > Gastrophryne > Gastrophryne carolinensis. The sequence goes on from CM051240.1 coordinate 257,289,791, forward strand.
CCCCGTATAAACCTGGAGCCGGCCCTGGATTATATTTCTATCAGGAAAGCCCAAGCTTATCGGGGGGCGTTTTATTCATTTGGGGTGTATAAGTGGCCCCTCCTCTCATTAGTATATATGGTTTATATGACACAATTTCCTTTGAGATCCGACTCTACTCACTGTCTCCATAGCAACGCAAAGGCCCGATTTTCCACGCCATCTCCGATCCAGATCTGTTCACGTCAGTCATCACTATTTGTGAGACCGGTAAGTGCTCCTTAAAGGTCAGGAACCCGGTGTCGTTGGTCCTGGTGAAGAAAAGAAACGGTGAGAAACCTTCTGGAAACTTCTAAGGAACCACCTTCTCACAGGCTGATTCATTACTAACGCCAGGTAGCGACAGATGAGCGTCTGTAGCGAGGACTTCAGAGCGACCGCTAGTAGTCGCTGTGCTCGGCCATGGATCTTTGTTTCAGAGCGCCTCAGTCGCTGACCAGCATTGATGGATATGATGTGTGAGTCGCAGCACTACGCTGTATGGGAGCAAACCGTAATGCCAGCTCAGTGAAACTGACTCACACCACATTCATTAAAAAAACAGACTCAAAATTGCGGTCGTTGTAGCCCAGATCGCCAGAGGCTGTGTGATTAAAGCCTGTTTATGAACATGTATCCACCAGTAACAAAGCGAAAACACATGGAATGACATTGTTATAACATTGTAACATGAACACTTTAATACCAGACATGTAAGGACAATTCTGCATAAAAATATTATTATTCCAAAAAGTTTTAAAAATGTCATTTTCTTGCCCAGGAGACATGTCAGAAGTTTTGACATTTTTTTTTAAGGAACAAAAAAAATTAAATTGGGATGAGGAAAGGGATTTAAGGATCGTCCATAGAAATGTATGGGAGAGCGCCAGGTAGCGACAGGTAAGACGTGGCGCTCTGCAAGGCTGAACGTCGGCGCTGTACGCTGAGGCTGGGATAATGATGAATCGGATGCTACATGGCGTTGTTCTAGTCGCTCACCAGATTAGGCTTCATAAATGTGTAATTGCTGCCGTGCCCAGCGTTCACCTGCCGCTGTACAGGCATGTTCAGGTATCAGAACTCTATTGCAATCAATGGGGACTTAGTGACCCAAAAATGGCTGTTAAAAGGGGGTAGTAAGGGGTAGAGGGCTGCAAAATGAGGGTTCTAACAGGGCAATTGCCAAACAAAATGTGGTAAGGAAAGTACTGATATTATGTATACTTCTTTATAAGTAATAGGCTCCTCGCCAATCACCCTCCAGTCCTTATTGCCTTCCCTATAGCCACCAATCACCCTCCAGTCCTTATTGCATTCCCTATAGCCACCAATCACCCTCCAGTCCTTATTGCCTTCCCTATAGCCACCAATCATCCTCTAGTCCTTATTGCCTTCCCTATAGCCACCAATCACCCTCCAGTCCGTATTGCCTTCCCTATAGCCACCAATCACCCTCCAGTCCTTATTGCCTTCCCTATAGCCACCAATCACCCTCCAGTCCGTATTGCCTTCCCTATAGCCACCAATCACCCTCCAGTCCTTATTGCCTTCCCTATAGCCACCAATCACCCTCCAGTCCGTATTGCCTTCCCTATAGCTACCAATCGCCCCCCAGTCCTTATTGCCTTCCCTATAGCCACCAATCATCCTCCAGTCCTTATTGCCTTCCCTATAGCCACCAATCATCCTCCAGTCCTTATTGCCTTCCCTATAGCCACCAATCGCCTCCCAGTCCTTATTGCCTTCCCTATAGCCACCAATCATCCTCCAGTCCTTATTGCCTTCCCTATAACCACCAATCACCCTCCAGTCCTTATTGCCTTCCCTATATTCACCAATCGCCCCCCAGTCCTTATTGCCTTCCCTATAGCCACCAATCGCCCCCCAGTCCTTATTGCCTTCCCTATATCCACCAATCACCCTCCAGTCCTTATTGCCTTCCCTATATCCACCAATCACCCTCCAGTCCTTATTGCCTTCCTAAAGCCACCAATTGCCCTCCAGTCCTTATTGCCTTCCCTATAGCCACCAATCATCCTCCAGTCCTTATTGCCTTCCCTATAACCACCAATCATCCTCCAGTGTTTATTGCCTTCCCTATAGCCATCAATCACCCTCCAGTCCTTATTGCCTTCCCTATAGCCACCAATCACCCTCCTGTTCTTATTGCCTTCCCTATAGCCACCAATCCCCCCCGTCCTTATTGCCATCCCTATAGCCACCAGTAGAGCCCCAGTCTTTATTGCCTTCCCTATAGCCACCAATCACCCTCCAGTCCTTATTGCCTTTCCTATAGCCACCAATAGCCCTCCAGTCCTTATTGCCTTCCCTATAGTCACCAATCATCCTCCAGTCCTTATTGCCTTCTCTATAGCCACCAATCATCCTCCAGTCCCTATTGCCTTCCCTATAGCCACCAATCATCCTCTAGTCCTTATTGCCTTCCCTATAGCCACCAATCGCCCTCCAGTCCTTATTGCCTTCCTTACAGCCACTAATCGTCCTCTAGTCCTTGTTGCATTCTTCACTGCAACCAGGAACCCTTCAGCCCCTACTGATCTGCTGCCACTAAAGACTTCATAATTGCTGTCAGTTGTCACCTGGTTCTCGCCACCTTCTGAGCTTCCATCAGTTGCCCTCTATTCCAGGCCACCTTCTCCAGTGTTGGTGATCAGCCCCTGTTGCTGAGGTCAGCCATGAGCGGGTCTGCACAGGCATTAGGTGGTTCAGGTCCACTGTAAAAAATACCATGGCCAAGTGTGAGCCTTAGTGGGCCCCTGGAGATGCTAGGGCCCTGGCAATTGCCCAGGTTTGCCCTGTGCTGGCGCCGGCCCTGAGAATTTTGCTTTATACTTTTCTCTTCTCTTTTCTCTCCGGCTATTGAATCCAATCATCCTGCATAAACTACTTCAGCGACCCCTTACTCCATAGCCCCTCCCCCTCCATGTCTTAGAAGGCTATACAGTATCAGTACAGTAAGTCTCTTATTGCGTCCGTGTGCACCTGTGCCTTACGGTTAATCAGCCATAAATATTGATGCCCTGAATTGATTTATTCAAGTGTTGTTTCGGAATTAATTAATATTTTATTATCGGCTTATTACCTTTGTGTTACATTATGGTTTGGAGCGAGCCATTGAACTGAAAAACAGCTTCATAGTGTATTTTGCCCCTGGAGATTATAGACTAAAGGGGCCGCGTAAGCAACTCTAAAGCGGATTGTATCGGAATGATATTAAAGGTACAGCTTTCTCTCTTCATACCTGGGATTCTGATGTATAAAGCTGGCAGCACATGGTCCGGCCTTATCCACCCCGTGATCCAGCCTGTTTCCATTGCTCATTTTCAACTATGGGGGTTATGTAAGAAGGGATAGCGCCAGGTAGCGCCTCGTAGTGGCAGACAGCGTCTGGTGAACGCCGGGCGCTGTACGGGAAACCACATTTAAGAAAGCGAATCTGGTGAGCGGCTCTAAAAGCGCCATGTAGCGTCACATGTATTATCACAGGTGGCTAAGTGTATAGCGCCTCTAACAGCGCCATGTAGTGTCACATGTATTATTACAGGCAGCTCAGTGTATAGCGCCTCTAAAAGCGCCATGTAGCGTCACATGTATTATCACAGGTGGCTAAGTGTATAGCGCCTCTAACAGCGCCATGTAGTGTCACATGTATTATTACAGGCAGCTCAGTGTATAGCGCCTTTAAAAGCGCCATGTAGCGTCACATGTATTATCACAGGCGGCTCTGTGTATAGCGCCTTTAAAAGCGCCATGTAGCGTCACATGTATTATCACAGGCAGCTCAGTGTATAGCGCCTCTAAAAGCGCCATGTAGCGTCACATGTATTATCACAGGCGGCTCAGTGTATAGCGCCTCTAACAGCGTCATGTAGCGTCACATGTATTATTACAGGCAGGTCAGTGTATAGCGCCTCTAACAGCGCCATGTAGTGTCACATGTATTATTACAGGCAGGTCAGTGTATAGCGCCTCTAACAGCGCCATGTAGCATCACATGTATTATTACAGGCGGCTCAGTGTATAGCGCCTCTAACAGCGCCATGTAGCGTCACATGTATTATCACAGGCGGCTCAGTGTATAGCGCCTCTAACAGCGTCATGTAGTGTCACATGTATTATCACAGGCGGCTCAGTGTATAGCGCCTCTAACAGCGCTATGTAGCGTCACATGTATTATCACAGGCGGCTCAGTGTATAGCGCCGGCGCTCTAGCTTCGAGAGCGCAAGGTATTACCTTTCGCTCATTGTCGCTCTCCCATACATTTTAATGGGCTTTCATTAGTTGTGTATAAACAGCGTGTTTGGCAATTATTTATTTTTTTTTTTTTGCTGTTATCATTGTGTGACGTCTCCTGGCTGCAAACAAACACTTTTATACATTTTTTGTGACTTTTTATATTTTTATGCAGAATTGTCATTACAGGTCTGGAACTAAAGTGTTAACAGTGTCAAAGTGTTATAACAATGTCATTCCATGTGTTTTCGCTTTGTTACCGGTCGATATGTGTTCAAAAACAAAAGACTTTAATCACACAGCATCTGGCGCTCTATGCTACAGCGACCAGATCCAGAGCACCGAGTGCCAGTCGCATTGAGCTGGCGCTACCGCTCGCTCCCTGCAGCGCTTTACTATGAGGTGCTACCTGGCGCTATCCCTTCCTAAATGACTCCCATAGTGTTACTGACACTGTTATACCTCTATTATAACCAGCATTAAAATCGTCCTTTTTTGAATGCATCAACGCTCATGGGTGCTCAATTTTCCTCTCCCCCATCTATAGCACCTGGTCCGGCCAGACTTATTACTCTATTAAAGTTGAACAAAACCCAGGATTTTGACTATTCTGGGTTTTGGTCCTCCCCGATCGGGGATGCCCCGCTGTGTGAAACCCCCCAGGTCACCGTAACAAACTCACCTCTACCCGGTCCTACAGCATGTGCGGGGCTGCTCGGCCAATCAGCGCGCTTAGATCCACTGATGTCACGTCGTCTAAGGCGTAATTCCCCGCTACCCTCTAACAGGGGGCGTGCCCACGCTGGCCATTAACAAATGCCCGGAGCGGGCACGCGCCCTGCTAGAGGGATAGCAGGAATGCGGCAGCGGCTCACGCATGCGCCGTTGGACCAGATAAGAAGGTAAATGTATGGGCAACCTGGGGGAGGGAATCGATAGGCCTGGGAATCTTGGGCCGCACTGCTTTGGGGCCAGTTGGGCTGCTGCTTTTAACACCCACATTTAATCCCTGCCCCCTTAGTCTCCCTCTGAGCCCCCTAAACCCAGCCCCACTGTACCCAGAAGCCAGGGACCCCCAGCCCCCAATGCTATAGCCCCACTGTACACACAAGCCAGGGAACCCCAGCCCCCAATGCTATAGCCCCACTGTACCCACAAGCCAAGGAACCCCAGCCCCCAATGCTATAGCCCCACTGTACCCACAAGCCAAGGAACCCCAGCCCCCAATGCTATAGCCCCACTGTACCCACAAGCCAAGGAACCCCAGCCCCCAATGCTATAGCCCCACTGTACCCACAAGCCAAGGAACCCCAGCCCCCAATGCTATAGCCCCACTGTACCCACAAGCCAAGGAACCCCAGCCCCCAATGCTATAGCCCCACTGTACCCACAAGCCAAGGAACCCCAGCCCCCAATGCTGTAGCCCACTGTACCCACAAGCCAAGGAACCCCAGCCTCCAATGCTATAGCCCCACTGTACCCACAAGCCAAGGAACCCCAGCCCCCAATGCTATAGCCCCACTGTACCCACAAGCCAAGGAACCCCAGCCCCCAATGCTATAGCCCACTGTACCCACAAGCCAAGGAACCCCAGCCTCCAATGCTATAGCCCCCGACATCATGTTTAGGGGGCCTCATCAAGGCCTTCTTGGGCCGGCCAGGGGCTGGTAAAATCCAGGGCTGATTTTTGGCCCCAGTCCACCACTGCTCCCAACTGTCCCAAAATTGGAGGGACTGTCCCCCTTTTGAGTCCATGTCCTCCTCTCATGTCCCTCGTTGTTATTCTCTGTCATTCTTGAGGTGTAACATGCAGATCTGCAGCAATAAATGATTTATTTGCCTATTCAAAGTGTTTCTATTGTTGTAACTGTTACATTCTATCCATCAAGCAATGAGGGGGCGTGGCTTCATTTACATATTGCCCCTCTTTCATGTGTAATATGCAGATCTGCAGCAATAAATGATTTATTTGCCTATTTAAAGTGTTTCTATTGTTGTACCTGTTACATCCTATCTCCTATCCATCAATCAGGGGGCGTGGCTTCATTTAACAAAGGTCCCTCTTTCCCAGTCTGAAAAGTTGGAAGGTATGGGGGGGGGGGGGGGGGGGCTTGGGAGGCTGAGGCAATGGTGGGCTGTCTGAGCAAACTGGTGGAGTGTAGCCCGCCGGGAATTCTCCCTATGTTCCCCATGGCCTGCTGGTGCCAAGTTACAAACTAGCCCCAGATTAGCCGAAAGACAATTTACAGCAAACATATCCCTAGTTTATGTCTATTTAGAGGTGATTTACGGTCCCTCTTACCAGTCGTGTCTGTCCGCGTCGCAGTTGCAGTAATGTCTGATGTCGATGCAGCTCTCCTCCAGCGCACAGGCGCATTGTCCGGGCAGAGACCCTCCCCAATACGCGTGTCTCTCCTCCCCTCTTCCAATCCACCATGTGTACGGGCTCCCACCTGGACAGACAGACAGAAAGCTGAATAAGCCAATGGCAAAGATTTTTACATAAACATTTATAGGAAAGAGAACATAGTGTCCCTGATTTGGAGGGACTGTCCCTCTTTTGAGTCCATGTCCCCCTGTCTCTCGTTGTTCTCATTTGTCCCTCTACAGATGCAGATCTGCAGCAATAAATGATTAATTTGCCTATTCAAAGTGTTTATATTGTTGCAACTGTTACATCCTCACCCTGTGAAGCGGCATGGGAGCCGCGTGCGCGGGTGCTTAACTGTGCTTGACCCCTGCTGCTCTTAGCTTATGGGCTGCCCTGATACTTTGCGGTTTTATGGTATTTTTTGAATCATTGCTGGCACTTTATTTATTGAGATTTGATTTATTGATTGAAGTTAATTTGGGGTTTTTTTTGTGCTATATAGGATGTGGATTTTTTGATCGATTTTTTAATAGGTTTTTTGTACTTATTTATATGGTGTTATTAATTCTAGGTATTGTGTCTTTTCATATTGATTGAATATATGCTTATATATTTCTTTAGTGTGGATTGTGTACGTCATATGTAGTATATATTTAGCATATAGCACTTTATATATTTTGCCCTTTACTTATATATTTTTGTGCCGGCATAAAAAAAATCTCAATGAGGGGGCGTGGCTTCACCCATCCCTCAATGAGGGGGTGTGCCTTCATTTACATATTATCCCTCTTTGAGGTGTAACATGCAGATCTGTAGCAATAAATGATCCATTTGCTTATTCAAAGTGTTTCTATTGTTGCAACTGTTACATCCTATCTCCTATCCATTTCTCAATGAGGGGGCGTGGCTTCATCCATCCCTCAATGAGGGGACGTGGCTTCATCCATCCCTCAATGAGGGGGCGCGGCTTCATCCATCCCTCAATGAGGGGGCGTAGCTCCATACATCCCTCAATGAGGGGGCGTGGCTTCATACATCCCTCAATGAGGGGCGTGGCTTCATCCATCCCTCAATGAGGGGGCGTGGCTTCATCCATCCCTTAATGGGGGCGTGGCTTCATCCATCCCTCAATGAGGGGACGTAGCTTCCCCCATCCCTCAATGAGGGGGCCTGGCTTCACCCATACCTCAATGAGGGGGCGTGGCGTCATCCATCCCTCAATAAGGGGGCGTGGCTTCACCCATCCCTCAATGAGGGGGCGTGGCTTCACCCATTCCTCAATGAGGGGGCATGGCTTCATCCATCCCTCAATGAGGGGGAGTGGCTTCACCCATCCCTCAATGAAGGGGCGTGGCTTCATCCATCCCTCAATGAGGGTGTGTGGCTTCATCCATCCCTCAATGAGGGGGCATGGCTTCATCCATCCCTTAATGAGGGGGCGTAGCTTCCCCCATCCCTCAATGAGGGGGCATGGCTTCACCCATCCCTCAATGAGGGGGCGTGGTTTCATCCATCCCTCAATGAGGGGGCATGGCTTTATCCATCCCTCAATGAGGGGGTGTGGCTTTACCCATCCTTCAGTGAGAGGGCGTGGCTTCATTTACATATTGTCCCTTTTTGAGGTGTAACATGCAGATCTGCAGCAATAAATGATTCATTCGCCTTTTCAATAGTGTTTCTATTGTTGTAACTGTTACATCCTATCTCCTATCCATTTCTCAATGAGGGGGCGTAGCTTCACCCATCCCCCAAATAGGGGGCGTGGCTTCATCCATCCCTCAAAGAGGGGCGTGGCTTCATCCATCCCTCAATGATGGGGTGTGGCTTCAACCATCCCTCAAAGAGGGGGCGTGGTCTAATTTAACAATTGTCCCGCTTTCCTTACTTTTCCTTAATTTTCTCAATTACCAGTAAAAAACAAGTACCGACACTGCCAGGCCAGTGGCCAGTAAAGTAAATAAAAAAAAAAAATACTGGCCAGTTGGCAACCTTACTCCTCACACACACTTACCTCATGAGATTACTCACCTGATATATAAATATATATATATATATATATATATATATATATATATATATATATATATACCTCACTCATATGCAGTTGGTATATAATGTAGATTGACCAGGGGCAGTATTAGGCAAAATCAGTGCAGGAAGGAAAATTTCTGCCCCCTCCTTACCCACCCTATGATGATGTGTCATGCTGCCTCTCTTCCTTGACTGAGCCCAATATGCCGAAATGAGGGGCCCGGCCTAACTGCATAAAACATAGTGGCTGGGATAAAGGCCCCCCCCCCAATGGTCTTAGCCCTGCTCGCTCTCCCTTAGAAACAGTCCTGAGATTGACACCCCATTGTGTTTTCATATTCAAAAATGGTTAAAGAACAATAGATAAAGATACTTGTAAAGATGCGTGTAATCCTTCCCTTCTTTAAGAATTAATAATAGCTCCACGTGCACAACTTAAATCCCACTATTAAGTCCAATGTCATATCCAAATAAAAGCACAGAGCTTGAATCAATGGGCAGGCTGATTCATTACTAGCGCCAAGTAGCGACAGATGAGCGTCTGTAGCGAGGCATTGAGAGCGACCGCTAGTAGTCGCTGTGCTGGGCCATAGTTCGCTATTTCGGAGCGTCTCAGTCGCTGGTCGGCATTGATGAATATATTCTGTGAGTCGCTCTAACACCAGTACAGCACTATATGGGAGCACTTCGGTGGGGCACCCTGATCGGGGTTACCCCACTGTGTGAAACCCCCCAGAAAGCCCCAAAAACTCACCTGTCCCCGCTCCCACGTGACCGCTGCAGCCAATCCCCGCCGAAGGACAAGCGAGCGTGCCCGCTGCCGCCTCCTGCATTTTACTCTTACAGGGAGCGCGTCCGCGCCGGCCATTCACAAACGGCCGGCGCGGGTGAGCGCCCTGCTAGAGGGATGCGCGAGCGGCGGTGGCGGCTCACGCATGCGCCACTGGATCGAGGAGCAGGTAGGGATTTCGGGGCTTTCTGGGGGGTTTCACACACACCCGATCGGGGGGGCCCCGCAGGTCCGATGCTGATCGGCTCGGGAATCTATAGCATCGGGTGTTGGTCCATTTTAACACTTTAATACCAGACATGTAATGACAATTTTGCATAAAAAAATAAAAAATCTAAAAAATTTTCAAAAATGTATTTAAATAAACCAGGAGAGGTCACACAATTATTTGATCTAAATAATAAAACATTATTAGAAGAAAACCCTGTTTAAACATAAGTAAATAAATATCCATTAAAATGTATGGGAGAGCGACAGGTAATACCAGGCTCTGAAAGCCAGAGCGCTGCCGGGATCCGCTGAGTCGTTTGTGATGATGAATCGGTTGCGACGTGACGCTGTTAGGGGGCGCTCACCAGATTCGCTTTCATAAATGTGGTATTGTGTACTGCGGCCAGCGTTCACCTGCTGTTACCTGTCGCTTACAAGGCGCCACCTGTCGCTATCCCTTTATGAATAAAGCCCCAAGTGGACAGGGATTGAATGTGGGTGGGAAAAGCAGCAGCCTCACTGGCCCCAAAGCTGTGCGGCCCACCGGGCGTTGTCCCGGGTCTCCCTATGACATATGCAGTCACACAGGGTCCACACATTGCACAACTGTCCTCAGCAAACCTACATTTACGTCTATTGTTCTCTCCCTCGGTTCCGGACCACTTCCTGCAGCCAATTATAGAAACCGACTTCTTTATCATAAAGGATTAAGGTGCCAGCAAATCAATTAAGGTCGCCTTTATTTTCGGCAGGGCCGCGCTTCCTGCGCCACGTCTGCAGGACATGATTTAGAGCCGAGACATCTACTGTTGACCTGACCTGAATTTTTTATCATCCAAGAGTTATGAAGATGAAAAAAAGATGCAAAATACGATTTGCGGCGCAGCATGGCCCACATTATATCTATGGAGAAGCTTAGAACTGCTCCACAAACCTGGAACAAATCCCATACGGCTCACAGGGAAAATCCATCAGATACAAGGTGACAACATTGGATACAAGTTCACTTTATGGAAGTATCCTCCTAAAAAAAGAAAAAAGCCTAGGGAAGGCGCAAAGTGCAAGTAAGGGCCTTATTCATGAAGGGATAGCGCCAGGTAGCTCCTGTACAGCGGCGGGTAGCGGCAGGTGAACGCCAGACACGGCAGCAATTACACATTTATGAAGGTGAATCTGGTGAGCGACTGGAACAATGCCATGTAGCGTCCGATTTATCATTATCCCAGGCTCGGTGTACAGCGCGGCGTTCAGCCTTGCAGAGCGCCACGTATTACCTGTCGCTACCTGGCGCTCTCCCATACATTTTAATGGACGATCCTTAAATCCCTTTCCTGATCCCAATTTTTTTTTTTTCTTAAAAAAAATCTCAATCTTTCTGACATGTTTCCTGGCCTAGAAAATTACATTTTTGAAAACTTTTTGGATTAATAATATTTTTATTCAGAATTGTCCTTACATGTCTGGTGTTAAAGTGTTCATGTTACAATGTAATAACAATGTCATTTCATGTGTTTTCGCTTTGTTACTAGTAGATACATTTAAAAACAGACTTTAATCACACAGCATCTGGCGCTATGGGCTACAACTACATGATTTTGAGCGCCGGCGCTGTTTGAGGCTGCTTTTTTGATGAATGTGGTGTGAGTCGGTCGCACTGAGCTGCCGCTACCGTTCACTCCCATATAGCATAGTACTGCCACTCACATATTATATTCATCAATGTCGGCCAGCAACTGAGGCGCTCTGAAACTACTAACCATGGCCGAGCACAGAGACTACTAGCAGTCACTCTGAAATCCGCGCTACAGATGCTCATCTGTCGCTATCTGGCGTTAGTAATGAATCAGCCTGCCCGTTTAACTTAAAGAGAGGCTTAAAGAATTTAATCTGTAGAGTCTGGAGGAAAGAAGGGAGAGAGGGGGCAGGATGGAGACCTTTATATATGTGACAGGAGGCAATAAGGTTCAGGAGGGAAGTGTTTTTAAGAAGAAACTTAATGATAGAACAAGGGGCCCAACCTGAAGCTAGTCGGGGGGAAGATCAGGAGCAATGTTAGAAAATATTATTTTACAGAAAGAGCAGTAGATGCCAGGAACATACTTCCAGCAGAGGTAGTTGAAAAATCAACAGTCACTGAATTTAAACATGCCTGGGATAAGCACACATCTATCCTAAGATACAGAGAACATACAGTATATGCATAAGATACAGAAAACATACAGTATACACATAAGATACAGAGAACATACAGTATATACATAAGATACAGAGAACATACAGTATATACATAAGATACAGAGAACATACAGTATATGCATAAGATACAGAGAACATACAGTATACACATAAGATACAGAGAACATACAGTATATGCATAAGATACAGAGAACATACAGTATACACATAAGATACAGAGAACATACAGTATATGCATAAGATACAGAGAACATACAGTATACACATAAGATACAGAGAACATACAGTATATACATAAGATACAGAGAACATACAGTATACACATAAGATACAGAGAACATACAGTATATGCATAAGATACAGAGAACATACAGTATACACATAAGATACAGAGAACATACAGTATACACATAAGATACAGAGAACATACAGTATACACATAAGATACAGAGAACATACAGTATATACATAAGATAAAGAGAACATACAGTATACACATAAGATACAGAGAACATACAGTATATACATAAGATACAGAGAACATACAGTATACACATAAGATACAGAGAACATACAGTATACACATAAGATACAGAGAACATACAGTATACACATAAGATACAGAGAACATACAGTATATACATAAGATACAGAGAACATACAGTATACACATAAGATACAGAGAACATACAGTATATACATAAGATACAGAGAACATACAGTATACACATAAGATACAGAGAACATACAGTATATGCATAAGATACAGAGAACATACAGTATACACATAAGATACAGAGAACATACAGTATACACATAAGATACAGAGAACATACAGTATATACATAAGATAAAGAGAACATACAGTATACACATAAGATACAGAGAACATACAGTATATACATAAGATACAGAGAACATACAGTATACACATAAGATACAGAGAACATACAGTATACACATAAGATACAGAGAACATACAGTATACACATAAGATACAGAGAACATACAGTATATACATAAGATAAAGAGAACATACAGTATACACATAAGATACAGAGAACATACAGTATATACATAAGATACAGAGGACTTAAAGTATACACATAAGATACAGAGAACATACAGTATACACATAACATACAGAGAACATACAGTATATACATAAGATAAAGAGAACATACAGTATACACATAAGATACAGAGAACATACAGTATATACATAAGATATAGAGAACATACAGTATACACATAAGATACAGAGAACATACAGTATATACATAAGATATAGAGAACATACAGTATACACATAAGATACAGAGAACATACAGTATACACATAAGTTACAGAGAACATACAGTATATACATAAGATAAAGAGAACATACAGTATACACATAAGATACAGAGAACATACAGTATATACATAAGATAAAGAGAACATACAGTATACACATAAGATACAGAGAACATACAGTATATACATAAGATACAGAGGACTTAAAGTATACACATAAGATACAGAGAACATACAGTATACACATAACATACAGAGAACATACAGTATATACATAAGATAAAGAGAACATACAGTATACACATAAGATACAGAGAACATACAGTATATACATAAGATATAGAGAACATACAGTATACACATAAGATACAGAGAACATACAGTATATACATAAGATATAGAGAACATACAGTATACACATAAGATACAGAGAACATACAGTATACACATAAGTTACAGAGAACATACAGTATATACATAAGATACAGAGAACATACAGTATACACATAAGATACAGAGAACATACAGTATACACATAAGTTACAGAGAACATACAGTATATACATAAGATACAGAGAACATACAGTATACACATAAGATACAGAGAACATACAGTATACACATAAGATACAGAGAACATACAGTATACACATAAGTTACAGAGAACATACAGTATATACATAAGATATAGAGAACATACAGTATACACATAGGATACAGAGAACATACAGTATATACATAAGATAAAGAGAACATACAGTATACACATAAGATACAGAGAACATACAGTATACACATAAGATACAGAGAACATACAGTATACACATAAGATACAGAGAACATACAGTATATACATAAGATACAGAGAACATACAGTATACACATAAGATACAGAGAACATACAGTATATACATAAGATACAGAGAACATACATTATACACATAAGATACAGAGAACATACAGTATACACATAAGATACAGAGAACATACAGTATATACATAAGATACAGAGAACATACAGTATACACATAAGATACAGAGAACATACAGTATATACATAAGATACAGAGAACATACATTATACACATAAGATACAGAGAACATACAGTATATACATAAGATACAGAGAACATACAGTATACATATAAGACACAGAGAACATACAGTATACACATAAGATACAGAGAACATACAGTATACACATAAGATACAGAGAACATACAGTATACACATAAGATACAGAGAACATACAGTATATACATAAGATACAGAGAACATACATTATACACATAAGATACAGAGAACATACAGTATATACATAAGATACAGAGAACATACAGTATACACATAAGATACAGAGAACATACAGTATATACATAAGATACAGAGAACATACAGTATATACATAAGATACAGATAACATACAGTATACACATAAGATACAGAGAACATACAGTATATACATAAGATACAGAGAACATACATTATACACATAAGATACAGAGAACATACAGTATATACATAAGATGCAGAGAACATACAGTATACACATAAGATACAGAGAACATACAGTATATACATGAGATACAGAGAACATACAGTATATACATGAGATACAGAGAACATACAGTATACACATAAGATACAGAGAACATACAGTATATACATAAGATACAGAGAACATACAGTATAGACATAAGATACAGAGAACATACAGTATACACATAAGATACAGAGAACATACAGTATACACATAAGATACAGAGAACATACAGTATATACATGAGATACAGAGAACATACAGTATATACATGAGATACAGAGAACATACAGTATACACATAAGATACAGAGAACATACAGTATATACATGAGATACAGAGAACATACAGTATACACATAAGATACAGAGAACATACAGTATATACATAAGATACAGAGAACATACAGTATAGACATAAGATACAGAGAACATACAGTATACACATAAGATACAGAGAACATACAGTATACATATAAGACACAGAGAACATACAGTATATACATAAGACACAGAGAACATACAGTATATACATAAGACACAGAGAACATACAGTATATACATAAGGGCGACTAGATGGACCGTATGGTCTCCTTCTGCCATCTCCCGCCTATGTTCTATGTTAAAGCGGATCAAAATCCCAGCATGGCCAGGCCTGGAATCTAAAAGATCCAAATCGGGATGCCACACTTTATTAGATCCCCCCCAGTTCACCTGTAACAGCTTACCTTTACCTGGTCCAACGGCTCTAGGGTTGCCACCTTTCCCTACAAAAATTACGGGGCTTGCGGGGCATGGTCATGTAGGGGGCGTGGTCTTCAATCAATGTGGAGGTCGGAGCACACAGATGAGGGAGCGCATGGAGGTGGGTCATGGCTGACATCGCGGCAGACCAAGGAGAAAGCAGGGAGTCGAGGCTGGAGGAGCAGCAAATACTCATACAGCAAGCTTCGCAATGATGGACTGGCCAGGACGCCAACCCTGGACTTGACCGTGCTCCGCCCCCGTTCAAAATACCGGCCATGAAAATATAAAATACTGGGCAGAGGCAAGAAATACCGGCCATGCCGCTGAAATACCGGCTGGGTGGAAATCCTAGTGGCTCTCATCCAATCAGAGCCATTTGCAGTGCCTCTGTCCTTCGGCAAAAAGATCCCATGTTTTGCAATAGGGAGTGAGAGCAGCCGCGTCGCCAGCATCCATATAGGCGGTGACGGGAGCGTGCTCGCCGCTGGGAGTGCGGAAGCTTGTTCTCCCCATTGCAGAACACCAGAGCCATTTGCTGAATGAAAAAGGCACGACAAATGGCTTTGATTTGGACGAGAGCCTGACCAGTGTGTCATGGTGGCGGCAGGACCTCACCGCCTTACCCCAGCAGCCTCGTGGTCCACGTGGCTCGGAGCGGTGATGTCGCCAAGCAATCAAGCCATGTCACTCCCCAGCCCCGACACCTCTAGCCCTCAGCATCCTGCATTGCCGGGCAAACAGGAGCGACATGGATCAACGTGCCCTTGGATCGGAAGTGGCCTTTCCAATCAGTAGCATGCCGCCATGCGGCTGGCCATACTGCCGGCCTGTGTGCTTCTCAACTCCATCATAAAGTTTCTGAACCCTGCCTGACTAACTGCTGCCGACCTAGACCTGGAGTTTGATTAAACCTGCCTGCAAGTTGCCAACACTGCTTTGGACTGCATGTCCGACTACTCCTGATCAATCTACTTGCTACCAACTCTGACCACGTCTGAGCTACCTTCCTGTTATTGACACTGCCTGCCCGACCACATCCGATCTAGCTACCTATTATTGACCCTGCCTGATTATGTCTGATCTAGCTACCTGTTACTGATTATTCCAAAGAGTGATGGGAGTGGGCCTCCCTAAACCCTTGGTCCCATTGACCCTGCCATATACTCAATCGAGAAGGTAGTTAACATTTAGCGAATTTTATTGCTTTTCTAGGCTAATAATGCCTGCAATACCATTGAAAAATGACAATACATAAATTTACACATAATATAAAACCACTCCATTAAAATACAATATTACACAATGATTGTTGTTTGGATATACAGAACCGATCCATGCTGTGGCAGACTTGTACAAGTTTCAAATATCTCAGGAGCTCTGGCGCTGATGAAGATATTTGAAACTTGTACAAGTGAGTGGGTATATGACGGGGTCAATGGGACCAAGGGTTTAGGGAGGCCCACTCCCATCACTCTTTGGAATAATTATTATTTACAGAAACCCTTCATTGACCAGCTTTGGAGCGTAAACAAGCTCTTTTTATATTGTATGTGCAAGGTTTGTCCACAGTCCTACTTTACACCATTTTTCCATCATAGGGGTTTAATAGGACCATAATAAACAATTACCTGTTACTGACCCTGCCTGATAACTACGTCTGATCTAGCCATCTGTTACTAGCTCTGCCTTGTGACTACATCTGATCTGCTTCCCCGATGTCAACCCAGCCTGCCCAACCAAGCACCCGTCTAGGTTACCACTCTCAGCTGTACTGGCTGCTATCCCAGGTAGCAACTGCTACCATCAGAAGATATCCCTGGTTCCAGATGGCTCCTCTTAAGCAGCCATCAATTACTCCGTTGCCAGCTCAATACCTACATTCAGTATCCACACCTCACCTACAACGAGGTACTGTACGTGTCCATAGACTGTGCTAGGTGATCTGTTACACAGTGCTTAATCAATTCCAATGTCTTCTAACTCTCCACCACCTTTCCAAACCTAAACTAACCACTTTGGCTGAAGATGGGGAACTTCCTTAAAGGTTGTTTTGCTTTTCTCTAGGCACAAAATGCACAATTCAGTTTCTACAGTGAAACTAATTCAATATAATCAGCAGGTAAATATTTCTATCAATGTGCATCATATGTTCTCGCTTAAATTTATCTCTCGCAGCTCTGGTGCTAGAACAATGTAAACCCAATGTAAAACCCAATGTAAAATCCTTGGGTTTACAAAAGTGCAAATATGTATTTGGTTTTGATGGTCTAATCATATTAATACTGGGGCTGCCAGAGGGGCAGACCATCACAGGAATGTAATAATATAGCCAGTATAAATACTAATGGAGGCCATGATGACATCTCCCTATAAAGACCTGCTTGAGTTTCCTTATGAGAGCTGAGGTAGGCGATTGCTAGAGATGGGTTGGGGCTAAATCTGAGTGGAATTCTGATCTGGTCCCTGATATCTCCATTATCAGGTGAGTTCCGTTGACCCTTTCCCAAATCCTATGCTTCCTGACATCAGGAACAAAGCAGAAGCCAGGTCCAGCCAGGAGATCACAAGTGTCCACCATCTGGGATGTGGTCTGGCATCTGATACATATCTGCCTAATTTAGCCACTTTAGAAAGTCCAGAAAAGCATTGTTATTTAATGGGAACCATCCCCAAATCCTTTGTCAATTGCCATCAGGAACAAACCAGCAGCCAGGTCAGGAGATCACAAGTGTCCTGCATCTTGGATATGGTCAGGTATCTGATACATATCTGCCTTATTTAGCCATTTTAGAAAGTTCCAAAAAGCATTGTCATTGAGTGGGAACCATTCCCAAATCCTTTGCCTTTTGCCATCAGGAACAAAGCAGCAGCCATGTCAAGCCAGCAGGTCAAAACATTGTCCTCAATATTGGATATCTTCATGAACCTGATACATATACAGCTTATTAATTTGGTTTAGCAAGTCCAGAACAGGAACCTATCCATAAATCCTTTGACTTCTGTCATCAGGAACAAAGCAGCAGCCAGGCCAGATAGGAATTTACAAGTTTCCTTCATCCACCTCATTTAGTCCAATTTGGCAAGTCGTGGATGGAACCACCATTGAACAGGAATCAGATTTTTTGCCCAAAATCTCTAGCAATCTTCCATTAGAAACATTGCAGCAGCAGCCAGGTCATGTCAAGAGGTCACAAGTGTATTCCATCTAAGATGTAGTCAGGTATTCTATCTGGATCCGGATCATTCAGTCTGTTTTTGCAAGTCCCCGATACCAACGCCGCTGGCTTGAAAACTTGGATCATTCCCAAAAATTCTTGCCTTCTGTCATGAGAAACAATGCAGCAGCAGCCAGGTCATACCAGGAGGTCACGTGTTCTCCCTCCTTTGACTTCTGCCATCAGGAAACAAAGCAGAAGCCTGGCCGGCTAGGGACTTACGAGATTCCTCCATATCGCTCATTTAGTCCAATTTGGCAAGTCGCAGATGGAATCACCATTGGACAGGAATCAGATTTTTTTCCCAAAATCTCTTGCAATCTGCCATGAGGAACAGTGCAGCAGCAGCAAGGTCATGCCAGGAGATAGGGCTGGATTATAAGGGGGGCAAAGGACGTGCACCCCCACCACTTGCCCTGCAAAGGGGGCCTCCACCAACCTTTGGGTTATGGTCTGGTCTAGGAGGCTTTTCAGCCTTTGGCCTGACGGGCCGCAGGGCCAGCAACTAAGTGGCGGCAGTGGGGCCCCCGTGTCTTGGCAAGTCTTTTTTTTTTTTTGCAAACCTGCAGCCAAAGCCACCACCGGGCAGGACGGAGAGTCTAGAGCAGCAAAGCCGCCGCCAGCAACGCTACAGTGATGGGTGCAGAGCTGTCACTGCACATAAGCCACCAAGCACAGCCGCTGGCAGCTCAATGCAGGGAACTGATTTCTGCTGGACCAGCCGGGCGACTACAAAGCCCCCGGCCCGAATGGCAAAGCAGGAGTTCCCGAGCAGCACGCACCCGCACAAGGGGGGCACAAGGGACCCGATCTGATGTTCCAGTAAGTAGGCGGGTGCCAGACAACCACCAATCAGTTACTTGGCTGAACTATTATTTTAAAGGAAAAGAAAATACTGTATCTGGGGCCTTCAGCAGATTTTGTTCCCAGCGGCACCACCACACTTAGGCCCTTATTTACCAAGGAATAGCGCCAGGTAGCGACTGGTGAGCGACCGGTAATGACGGGCACCGCCACAAGAACGCCGGCTCCCCACCACAATCACACATTTATCAAGCCGACCCTGCTTAGCGACTGAGACAGCGCCATATAGCGACTCATTCATCATTATTCCAGCCTCAGCCCACAGCGCCAGCGTACGACCTTGAACAGCGACAGGTATGACCTCTCGCTACCTGGCGCTCTCCAATGCATTTCAATGGAACAATCTTTAAATATTCATAATTAATTGTTATTAATTGTTTGTTTTTGTTTTTTTAAACGTGACCACTTCTGCAATGTTAGATTTTTGTTTTTAAGGGAAAAAAAAAAAAAAAAATGTGTGCAGAATTGATATTACAGGTCTGATATTAATGTATTCATATTCCAAAATGTTTTTATAAACTTGTTTTTTTTGGTTTCCAAAAATATGGTTGTTTGGGGGTTAAAAAACTACTTTTAACCCATCGCCGCCAGCGCTCTGGGGTTTAAACAAGCATTTCACAGCGCGAGAATTTTTTGAGCGTGATTTGTTAATGAATATGGTGGAGCCGTTCGCTATGGCCATTCGATATCATGCGCTCCCATACAGCGCGGAACCTGTCAAATAGCGCCTCCTCACCCAATATTCAACATTACGGCAAACCGACTGAGTCGCTATCAACTACAGAACAATGGCCAAGCACAGCGACTACTAGCGGGCGCTGTGAAAATACTGCTACAGTCGCTCAACTGTCGCTACCTGTCGCTATTAATGAATCGGCCTCCCCGTCAGATATTCAATTTGGATCCAGATCATTCAATCTGTTTTTTCAAGTCTCTGATAGCAATGCAGCTGGGTGGAAATCTTTGCTCATTCCCAAGGTCTCTTGCCTTCTGTCATGAGGAACAATGCAGCCAGGTCATACCAGGAGGTCACGGTGTTCTCCATGTGGGATCTAGGCAGGCATCCAATCTGCATCTGGCTCATCTGGTCTGTCTTTACAAGTCACGGATATCACTGCCGTTGGGCGGGAATGTTTGATAATTCCCAAAGACTTTATTCTTCGGCAATAAGGAATAAAGCAAGCAGCCAGGTCATAGCAGGAAGTCTTCCTTCTTATCTTGGATGTGGGCAGGCATCTGATTGGATACCTGGATTAGATCCGACTTGGCCAAATACATTAAATCCCCCTCCATAGACATTTCATTTCAAGCGGACCGTCACCCTGAATAAGGCCCTTATTTAACAATGGATAACGCCAGGTAGCGAATGGTGAGCGAACGGTAATGACGCTCACCGCCACGAGAACGCCGGCTCCCCTCCGCAATCACACATTTATCAAGCCGATCCTGCTTAGCGACTGACAGAGCGCCAGATAGCGAATCATTCATCATTATTCCAGCCTCACCCCACAGCGCCAGCGTCCGACCTTGAACAGCGACAGGTATGACCTCTCGCTACCTGGCGCTCTCCAATGCATTTCAATGGAGCAATCTTTAAATATTCATAATTAATTGTTATTAATTTTTTTTTTTTTTAAATGTCAAAAATTCTGTGACCACTTCTGCAATGTTAGATATTTTTTTAAAGGTAAAAAAAAAAAAAAAAAAATTGTGCAGAATTGATATTACAGGTCTGATATTAATGTATTCATATTACAAAATGTTTTTATAAACTTGTTTTTTTTGGTTTCCAAAAATATGGTTGTTTGGGGGTTAAAAAACTACTTTTAACCCATCGCCGCCAGCGCTCTGGGGTTTAAACATGCGTTTCACAGCGCGAGAATTTTTTGAGCGTGATTTGTTAATGAATATGCTGGGAGCCGTTCGCTATGTCCATTAGCTGTCATGCGCTCCCATACAGCGCGGAACCTGTCAAACAGCGACTCCTAACCCCGTTTTCAACATTACCACACACCGAATGAGTCGCTGTCAACAGCCGAACAACGGCCAAGCACAGCGAATACTAGCTGGCGCTGTGAAAATGCCGCTACTGTCGCTCATCTGTCGCTACCTGCCGCTATTAATGAATCGGCCTCTAAGACTCTATCTTGCATGTTTCCCCCGCCCTCTACATACAATAAAAAACATCCTACCTGCACCTATTGCGTTTTCTGAGCTTTTAAACATTCAAGATGGCAGCCCATGGAATTTCAGGCAGCCTGCAGACAGGAAGTGTCTTCTGACTGTGCCGCTCTGCATTCTGGGATTGTTGTCCTTTCCCTGACCCCAGGTCTGCTCTGTCTGAGCAAAGCACAGCTATAACCCTGCTCCCTGCAGTTTTCCTCTCCTCGGTATGTGATGCTTCTGAGGCAAGATGGCGGCGCCTTTATCCTAGAGTCTTGCACAGAGTTGAAGCCCAGCAAGGGAAAGAAAATTAGGTAAGCGACAAAAACTTAAAATATATTAATTTTTAAATGCGGGGGGAATAGTTCTTTTCATGAAATGATGCTGAAGGTTCAGTTTAAAATTACACAAGTCCCAAATTTCCTCTGAACTCAGTAGCCCAAAATTACCCAGCCTGATGAAGTGAGTGATGTGCCCACGGAACGCGTGGCCCCTGGTGTGGTAGGCGGTGGGGAGACTTCACACATGTTATTTTCATGATACCTTGGCTTTATTTCTGGTGATGTTTTTTGTAATAGATTTGTGATTTGATTTCTGGATTGGTATTGTGATATAGATCAGTGGTTCCCCTTTGGGATGCCTCATAATATATACAGGTGATTATATTTTCATTGGTGAATAGAGTAGATTGATATGTTTATGAGTTGTTATGGTTGGGAATATTAATTCTTAATTGATTATTTGACTAGTAGCACTTGCACTTTATAAATATATAGATTTTATAGTGATCCGGATCATAAGCAGGATTTGCACATGCTCAGTTGCACTGTTGGTACACTATGGCCCTTATTCATGAAGGGATAGCGCCAGGTAGCGCCTTGTAAATGACAGGTAGCGACAGGTGAACGCCGGACACGGCAGCAATTACACATTTATCAAGCAGAATCTGTTGAGCAACTGGAATAACGCCATGTAGCGTCCGATTCATCATTATACCAGCCTCAGCGTACATGTCTTACTTCTCGCTACATGTCGCTCTCCCATACATTTCAATGGGCATTCTTTTATTTTTCTTTAACCCTTTAGTTGCCAAGCCCGTAACACCTACGTGCTGGCTTGGCTGGGCGTTAAGTGCCAAGCACGTAGGTGTTACGGGCTGCACTGTAACTCACCTCCTGACGATCGACAGATGAAGACGGCCTGGATCCCGCCTCCACAGCGTAGAAGAGTCATGGGGGGGTCACCTGGAGGTGACCCTGACCTCACCCCAGTCACCAGATCGTCGGTGGACCAATCCGAAGAGGGGCGCACGGCTGTTGTCATCAGCCGGCGCCACCTCTTTAAAAAGAACTTGCGGACTTGCGGTCTCCTCTTTGTTCGCCGGCTCGAGGTAGGTGTGTGTGTGTGTGTGTGGGTGGGGGTGTGGGGGAGTGTGTGGGGTCAGTGATTTTTTGTTGGGGGGGGGTTGGGGGGGTGGCTGTACCCTGATCGGCAGGGGCGGACTGACAGGCCGGTCCAATCGGCCGTTGTCCGCCCTCGCACACCGAAGCTAGCTGATCGGGGGGGGGCGGGGGGTTCGGGGGTCACGGTCGCCGATCCGCCAGCATCCCCAACCCCCGATCCGATCCCCCGATCCGATCCCCCCCCCCCCCCCCCCCCCCGATCAGCTGGCTGTCAAAGTTCCTCGGGGGCCTGACTGGACTCATTTGCGCATCTATCCCCACCCTGCCACCCATCCATCCATCCATCAATCCGCACCTATCTCCAGCCTGCGCCTGCCACCCATCCATCCATCCATCCGCACCTATCTCCAGCCTGCCCCTGCCACCCATCCATCCATCCATCCATCCATCCGCACCTATCTCCAGCCTGCCCCTGCCACCCATCCATCCATCCGCACCTATCTCCAGCCTGCCCCTGCCACCCATCCATCCATCCATCCATCCATCCGCACCTATCTCCAGCCTGCCCCTGCCACCCATCCATCCATCCATCCGCCATCCATCCGCACCTATCTCCAGCCTGCCCCTGCCACCCATCCATCCATCCATCAATCCGCACCTATCTCCAGCCTGCGCCTGCCACCCATCCATCCATCCATCCATCCGCACCTATCTCCAGCCTGCCCCTGCCACCCATCCATCCATCCATCCATCCGCACCTATCTCCAGCCTGCCCCTGCCACCCATCCATCCATCCGCACCTATCTCCAGCCTGCCCCTGCCACCCATCCATCCATCCATCCATCCGCACCTATCTCCAGCCTGCCCCTGCCACCCATCCATCCATCCATCCGCACCTATCTCCAGCCTGCTCCTGCCACCCATCCATCCATCCGCACCTATCTCCAGCCTGCCCCTGCCACCCATCCATCCATCCATCCATCCGCACCTATCTCCAGCCTGCCCCTGCCACCCATCCATCCATCCATCCATCCGCACCTATCTCCAGCCTGCCCCTGCCACCCATCCATCCATCCGCACCTATCTCCAGCCTGCCCCTGCCACCCATCTATCCATCCATCCATCCGCACCTATCTCCAGCCTGCCCCTGCCACCCATCCATCCATCCATCCATCCGCACCTATCTCCAGCCTGCCCCTGCCACCCATCCATCCATCCATCCGCACCTATATCCAGCCTGCCCCTGCCACCCATCCATCCATCCATCCATCCGCACCTATCTCCAGCCTGCCCCTGCCACCCATCCATCCATCCATCCGCACCTATCTCCAGCCGGCCCCTGCCACCCATCCATCCATCCATCCATCCGCACCTATCTCCAGCCTGCCCCTGCCACCCATCCATCCATCCATCCATCCATCCGCACCTATCTCCAGCCGGCCCCTGCCACCCATCCATCCATCCATCCATCCGCACCTATCTCCAGCCTGCCCCTGCCACCCATCCATCCATCCATCCATCCGCACCTATCTCCAGCCTGCCCCTGCCACCCATCCATCCATCCATCCGCACCTATCTCCAGCCTGCCCCTGCCACCCATCCATCCATCCGCACCTATCTCCAGCCTGCCCCTGCCACCCATCCATCCATCCATCCGCACCTATCTCCAGCCTGCCCCTGCCACCCATCCATCCATCCATCCATCCGCACCTATCTCCAGCCTGCCCCTGCCACCCATCCATCCATCCGCACCTATCTCCAGCCTGCCCCTGCCACCCATCCATCCATCCGCACCTATCTCCAGCCTGCCCCTGCCACCCATCCATCCATCCGCACCTATCTCCAGCCTGCCCCTGCCACCCATCCATCCATCCATCCATCCGCACCTATCTCCAGCCTGCCCCTGCCAACCATCCATCCATCCGCACCTATCTCCAGCCTGCCCCTGCCACCCATCCATCCATCCATCCGCACCTATCTCTAGCCTGCCCCTGCCACCCATCCATCCATCCATCCGCACCTATCTCCAGCCTGCCCCTGCCACCCATCCATCCATCCGCACCTATCTCCAGCCTGCCCCTGCCACCCATCCATCCATCCATCCGCACCTATCTCTAGCCTGCCCCTGCCACCCATCCATCCATCCATCCGCACCTATCTCCAGCCTGCCCATGCCACCCATCCATCCATCCGCACCTATCTCCAGCCTGCCCCTGCCACCCATCCATCCATCCGCACCTATCTCCAGCCTGCCCCTGCCAACCATCCATCCATCCGCACCTATCTCCAGCCTGCCCCTGCCACCCATCCATCCATCCGCACCTATCTCCAGCCTGCCCCTGCCACCCATCCATCCATCCATCCATCCGCACCTATCTCCAGCCTGCCCCTGCCACCCATCCATCCATCCATCCATCCGCACCTATCTCCAGCCTGCCCCTGCCACCCATCTATCCATCCATCCATCCGCACCTATCTCCAGCCTGCCCCTGCCACCCATCCATCCATCCATCCGCACCTATCTCCAGCCTGCCCCTGCCACCCATCTATCCATCCATCCATCCGCACCTATCTCCAGCCTGCCCCTGCCACCCATCCGTCCATCCATCCATCCATCCGCACCTATCTCCAGCCTGCCCCTGCCACCCATCCATCCATCCGCACCTATCTCCAGCCTGCCCCTGCCACCCATCCATCCATCCATCCGCACCTATCTCCAGCCTGCCCCTGCCACCCATCCATCCATCCATCCGCACCTATCTCCAGCCTGCCCCTGCCACCCATCCATCCATCCATCCGCACCTATCTCCAGCCTGCCCCTGCCACCCATCCACCCATCCATCCATCCGCACCTATCTCCAGCCTGCCCCTGCCACCCATCCATCCATCCATTCGCACCTATCTCCAGCCTGCCCCTGCCACCCATCCATCCATCCATCCGCACCTATCTCCAGCCGGCCCCTGCCACCCATCCATCCATCCATCCGCACCTATCTCCA
>CM051240.1:257920887-258083387 GCA_027917425.1 Gastrophryne carolinensis
AAGGCAATACGGACTGGAGGGAGATTGGTGGCTATAGGTAAGGCAATAAGGACTGGAGGGAGATTGGTGGCTATAGGGAAGGCAATAAGGACTGGAGGGTGATTGGTGGCTATAGGGAAGGCAATAAGGACTGGAGGATGATTGGTGGCTATAGGGAAGGCAATAAGGACTAGAGGGAGATTGGTGGCTACAGGGAAGGCAATAAGGACTGGAGGGTGATTGGTGGCTATAGGGAAGGCAATAAGGACTGGAGGATGATTGGTGCCTATAGGGAAGGCAATAAGGACTAGAGGGAGATTGGTGGCTATAGGGAAGGCAATAAGGACTGGAGGGTGATTGGTGGCTATAGGGAAGGCAATAAGGACTGGTGGGTGATTGCTGCCTATAGGGAAGGCAATAAGGACTGGAGGATGATTGGTGGCTATAGGGAAGGCAATAAGGACTGGAGGGAGATTGGTGGCTATAGGTAAGGCAATAAGGACTGGAGGGAGACTGGTGGCTATAGGGAAGGCAATAAGGACTGGAGGGTGATTGGTGGCTATAGGGAAGGCAATAAGGACTGGAGGATGATTGGTGGCTATAGGGAAGGCAATAAGGACTAGAGGGAGATTGGTGGCTACAGGGAAGGCAATAAGGACTGGAGGGTGATTGGTGGCTATAGGGAAGGCAATAAGGACTGGAGGATGATTGGTGCCTATAGGGAAGGCAATAAGGACTAGAGGGAGATTGGTGGCTATAGGGAAGGCAATAAGGACTAGAGGGTGATTGGTGGCTATAGGGAAGGCAATATGGACTGGAGGGTGATTGGTGGCTATAGGGAAGGCAATAAGGACTGGAGGGTGATTGGTGGCTATAGGTAAGGCAATAAGGACTGGAGGGAGATTGGTGGCTATAGGGAAGGCAATAAGGACTGGAGGGAGATTGGTGGCTATAGGGAAGGCAATAAGGACTGGAGGATGATTGGTGCCTATAGGGAAGGCAATAAGGACTAGAGGGAGATTGGTGGCTACAGGGAAGGCAATAAGGACTGGAGGGTGATTGGTGGCTATAGGGAAGGCAATAAGGACTGGAGGGTGATTGGTGGCTATAGGGAAGGCAATAAGGACTGGAGGATGATTGGTGCCTATAGGGAAGGCAATAAGGACTAGAGGGAGATTGGTGGCTATAGGGAAGGCAATAAGGACTAGAGGGTGATTGGTGGCTATAGGGAAGGCAATAAGGACTGGAGGGTGATTGGTGGCTATAGGGAAGGCAATAAGGACTGGAGGGTGATTGGTGGCTATAGGTAAGGCAATAAGGACTGGAGGGAGATTGGTGGCTATAAGGATGGTAATAAGGACTGGAGGATGATTGGTGGCTATAGGGAAGGCAATAAGGACTGGAGGGTGATTGCTGGCTATAGGGAAGGCAATAAGGACTGGAGGGTGATTGGTGGCTATAGGGAAGGCAATAAGGACTGGAGGGAGATTGGTGGCTATAGGGAAGGCAATAAGGACTGGAGGGAGATTGGTGGCTATAGGGAAGGCAATAAGGACTGGAGGGTCATCAGAAGCAGAAGATGGCCCGTTTGTGGCAGCGGAGTTAAAAAAAAGGGGACTTCATGTGACACGCTACATTGGGGCCCACAAAGACTCTCTTGCCCAAGGGCCCCCACAAACCTGGAGCCACCCCTGCCCCCACCGCAGGCGTATCTGAATGGCTGGCGCAGGAACACCAATCCGGGAGAAGCAGATTAGCTTTCTTAGCTGCTTATTATTATGCACGGCTAAGTAAGCTGATTGGTGGTTCGAACGGCACACAATCTGGGGCTGACTGCACATGCCCAGCTGGAAGGGGGGTGGGCCTGGCTTGCGTGCCCTCTCAATGGGCCATCGCCAAGCTCGCCCTTCTTCCAACTAGGCATTCACAATCAGCGCCACTGGGAGCGCTCGCTCAGATTGGTGGGACTGTGCACTTCCGCTAGGAGACGCCATTACTATCGTAAAAGAGGATTTTACATGAGGTGATGTAAAGCTATGATATTTTTTATATATTTTGTTCCCATAAAAATTGTAAAAAATCTTATACAATCAGTAATTGCGCTGTATATAGGATGATCCCTTTTGTTTGACTCTTAGGCCCATATTTATGAAGGAATAGCGACAGGTAGCGACTGGTGAGCGGCCGGTAATGATGGGCCCCGCCACAAGAACGCCGGCTCCCCACCACAATCACACATTTATCAAGCCAATCCTGCTTAGCGACTGAGATAGCGCCATATAGCGACTCATTCATCATTATTCCAGCCTCAGCCCACAGCGCCAGCGTCCGACCTTGAACAGCGACAGGTATGACCTCTCGCTACCTGCCGCTCTCCAATGCATTTCAATGGAACAATCTTTAAATATTCATAATTAATTGTTATTAATTTTTTTTTTATTTTAAATGTGAAAAATTCTGTGACCACTTCTGCCATTTTAGATAATTTTTTAAGGTAAAAAAAAAAAAATTGTACAGAA
This sequence comes from Gastrophryne carolinensis, assembly GCA_027917425.1. Taxonomy (NCBI): domain Eukaryota; kingdom Metazoa; phylum Chordata; class Amphibia; order Anura; family Microhylidae; genus Gastrophryne; species Gastrophryne carolinensis. The sequence continues at coordinate 257,923,386 of CM051240.1, forward strand.
TTGATATTACAGGTCTGATATTAATGTATTCATATTACAAAATTATTTTAAAAACTTTTTTTTTTGGTTTCCAAAAATATGGTTGTTTGGGGGTTAAAAACTACTTTTAACCCATCGCCGCCAGCGCTCTGGGGTTTAAACATGCATTTCACAGCGCGAGAATTTTTTGAGCGTGATTTTTTAATGAATATGGTGGGAGCCGGTCGCTAGGGCCAGTCGCTATCATGCGCTCCCATACAGCGCGGAACCTGTCAAATAGCGTCTCCTCACCCAATATTCAACATTACGGCAAACCGACTGAGTCGCTATCAACTACCGAACAACGGCCTAGCACAGCAACTACTAGCGGGCGCTCTGAAAATGCCGCTACAGTCGCTCAACTGTCGCTACCTGCCGCTATTAATGAATCGGCCTCTTAATTAATATGCAGCATGGTGGGAAACCCTCCTTTGTTCTTGGAGACTGGTTTGGTAGCTTTAGTTTCAGGTGTGCATTTGCATGCATATTAAGCTGGCTACCTATGATAGTTTAATCTGGGCCAGAGTATCACCTTGGTTAGTTTGCCTGGGCCAATCAGAGATGACCCTGCGGATTGCAAATGAAACAAAGGGTCAGCCCGAGATGAAACAGTGGACTGGGAGAGAGATGGACTTGTCTCTTGAGATTTGCTTTGGGATATAGAGACTTGCGTTGTGAACCCGAATATAGCAACCATCATGTTTGGAGATTGGATGTGGCCTGCTGATTTCTGCCTGATTCAGATTAAACAGATGAGTAATCCATTATAATATACGTAAGCTTTTGCCCTGTTAGGCTTTCTATGTTGTTAAAGTGCTTGCAGCAGTTTTTGTAATTGTACATTTTATGCAAGCAAAGTATAAAAATAACTCTTTAAAGTGCATCATTTTTCCTTGGGGATTACTGGCAAATTAACTTATTAGACAAACAAGGTGTAATTTTAGAGGTACACATGTATTTGAGCTTTTAAATTTGCCTTATATATTTGAGGGCTGCAAATATACTTGTGAATTTTAGCTAAATTATGCCCAAAGCAAGACAGGTGAGCATCATTTAAATGACAGTGATTTGGATAGTGTGGGTGCACTATCCAGATGCACACAACTTTTTTAGGGTGTTATTCCGGTTATTTCATGTTTTGTGGATCGCCACACAGGCACACAGGTGAGGTCAGGGGCATAGCTGGGGGGGTGCATGTGCCCTGGGTGCAGCAGGTCAGAGGGGTGCCAAAGGGGGGCCTGAGAACAGGTGGAGGGTGCCATTTTGAATCTTTGCCTCGGGTGCCAGAAAGCCCAGCTACACAGCTGCACACAGGTGAAGAAATTAGTGCTGGCATTGTGGAAATCCATAAAACATGACCTGTTGTTGGTGGCCCTTCCGAAGGGAGTTTGACACCCCTGGGATATATCTTCCCCAGGGCCAGACTGGTGTGGTGGAGGCCCCTGGGCACAAAATCAGGTGGAGGCCCCAGATACAGTATAAAATAATAGTCTGGCCATGTAACTGATTGGTGGTTGTCTGGCATCCGCCTACTTACTGGAACGACAGAACGAGTCCCTTGTCCCCCCCTTGTGCGGGTGCGTGCTGCTTGGGAACCATTCTGGGTGGGGGGTAGTGCAGTCGCCCGGCTGGTTCCCTGCATTGAGCTGCCAGCGGCTGTGCTTGGTGGCTTATGTGCAGTGACAGCTCTGCACCCATCACTGTAGCGTTGCTGGCGGCGGCTTTGCTGCTCTAGACTCTCCGTCCTGCCCTGTGGTGGCTTTGGCTGCAGGTTTGCAAAACAAAAACACTTCCGCAGCCCGTCAGACCAAAGACTGAAAAGCCTCCTTGTCCAGACCATAACCCAAAAGTTGGTGGAAGCCCTCTTTGTAGAGTCCGCGGGGAGGGGGGGGAACCCCCTTGTGCCCTTCTCATAATCCGGCCCTGATCTTCCCAATAGAGTCAGAGAGCAACAAGAGGCTTAGTGGGCCTGAACCTTCCCCACCTTATGCAAACCTACACAATTGTTTTGCCAGGTGCCTGGCTTAACCCAACTGCAGTTTATCTAACACAAATTTTTGCATGAGCAATCGGGTCCAGGTGCTGGGTTAGTGGCAGTGGTGACCAGTTGCAGTGGTTGACTGGTAGTGGTTAAAGTGGACCAAAACCCAGGATTTTGACTATCCTGGGTTTTGGTCCTTTCCCCGGGGGCACCCGGATCGGGGGTTCCCCGCTGTGTGAAACCCCCCAGATTGCCCGAAGAAACTCACCACATCCCGGTCCTACGGCGCATATGCGACCGCTCATCCAATCAGTGCGCTCATAGCCGCTGACATCATGCCCTGTTAGAGGGATAGTGGGGATGTGGCCACAGCAGAGAGGTAAGTGAACGAGGTGACCCGAGGGGTTTCACACAATGGCGTGTCCCGATTTTGGATGCCCCGGGGGGAGGCAATCGATCAGCCGGGAATCTTACAGCTGGGTTTTAAGCTACTTTAAGGGGTTCCTCCGCCAGTCCGTCAGTAATCAGTAATCCTCCGTGTAATCCAGACGCAGACAAGGAGATTGGTGGCGGTTGGAATAACATCGCGGCCTGGATTTTCAGCTCTTTGAATAACGATGTGAGAGTGTTTCCTTCACCTCTGCCCAGTGCCATCATAAATCTTTTTGCATTAGTAAGTCCCTCAAGGCTAAAACCAGAAGCCAAATGCATGTGAGATGAACGATGGCTGAATATTAAATGGGGGAAGCTGTACAAACACTTTCTCATTGCATTTTTTTTCCTGTGAGCTGTAATTGATAGGTAACTATGGTGGCTGCTTTCCAGGCCCAATTCTGGGAAGTGGAGCTCTTCTGGGACCTGAACATGGATCACGCTAGTGAGAATAGCGGCTGGGATGTAATAATGGGGGAGGTCTGTCCTTATCCGTCAGGTTCCCCAACAGTGCAATACATTATTGTGAGCAGGGCTGTATTTACCATTAGGCAAACCTAGGCCTGTGCCTAGGGTGGCCACCTGCAAGGGGGGGAGGGAGATGGGTGCTGATGTTGCTGCTATAGTAAAAAAAAAAAAGAAAGAAAAAAAAAAAGTTGTTACTGTGATAATGCCTCCTTACAAACGCCCATGAGCCACAATGGCTTAAAAGCAGTCTGTAGCTTGATCCTCTCCCCTTTCCTGATGTGGTTATGTGACTGCTGTGTGTCGGGAGCTGGGAAGTGGGTAATATATAATAGAAAGTATGCTCCTCTGCATTTCTCCCCTTGAAACCTTTCCTCCCTACACACATTTATTTTCTATATTTGTGGGCCGCGACATTAGGGCTGACATCTGCACTGGGCTTACCCAGGCAGGTGCCGGGGCCACTGCACATTTGTTTCCACCTTTGTTTCTTTACTTTTATTCTTTTCTTTCCATGTATTCTGTGTTTCTTCTTTTATCTGTTCTTTCTCTCATTCATTTTTTCTGTACCATTATTTTTCTCCTTCCTGCTCTTATATGGGCCCTTATAAACCTGGAGCCGGCCCTGCTTAACGTTACTTAACAAAAGGGGGCGCCAGCACTTGAAGTGCCTAGGGCAGCATGAATACTAAATACAGCCCTGATTGTGAGCACACCTTGGCTTTGCTGCAGCAGCTTTGTGTTGCTGGTAAACAGGCTGACCGACAAAATGTGGGGACATGCTGCAAAAGGTTGCCCAGGGGTGCCTCTAGAAGGGACCCTGGCCTGGGACCAGCAGCGGATACACAGAGCTTGGCTCAGTGCTGGTGAGTATAGATGGGTGAGGGTAAAGTGGACCAAAACCCAGGATTTTGACTATCCTGGGTCTTGTTCCTTTCCCCCGTGGTACCCTGATCGAGGATGCCCCACTGTGTGAAACCCCCCCTATGGCGCATGTGCTGCCGCTTGTCCAATCAGTCCGCCTTTGCCTAAGGCCAGAGGCTCCAAGCGCGCTGGCGCCTGCATCCCCAGCTTCCCTCTAACAGGTAGCGTGCTCGCACCAGCCATTCACAAATGCCTGGCACGGGCACGCGCCTTGCTAGAAGGATATTAGGGATGCAGCCGCGGCTCGCGCATGTGCCTTTGGACCGGGAAACAAGGTAAGTGTAAGGGGGGACCTGGGAGGTTTTACACAGGGGGAGGGAATCGAGTTAGGCTGATCAGCGTGGGTTTTGGTCCACTTTAAAGGCCTTATCCAGGCATTAAAAAAAACAGAACCCACAACAGGAAAGTGCAAAATTGGGAGAGAGGAACGAGCAGGAGCGTACATACCATAGGGGCAGTGCAGGCACATGTGGAACCAAGGGGCCCCATGCAAGGTACCGCTGCCTCTGATTGTACGCCTCCTCCTAGTTTCATACTTACCTTTCAAGCCATGCCACTGGTTTCTCCAACGGAGCAGGGCTTTCCTCGCCGCTCATGTGTCGCACTTTCCGTCACACCTGTGCCTCCCTCCGGATTTGTGTCAATGTCATGTTGCTGTGCGCGTGCCACACGCCTCCTTTACCACCTGCTCCTACACCTCCAGCAGTTACAAGTGTGGGACCCAGCTGGTGAGTGTCTGCGGGGAAGGGGGGAGGCTGATGATGGAGACCCGGCTATGGGGACCCATCAGGGCTATGTACGTCTATGGGGATGAGACTTATGTTTTTCTCATGTGGCGCCCAGTTGGGTTGTTCAAGAATGCTTCAGTCATGTCCTGACCAGGGAATCAAACCTGCAACCTCCATTCACAAGATTGCTTCCTTTATTTTAGGCCACGATTTCCACTTAAGTTCGAAGGTAGGGGTAAGCCACAGGCCAACATACCGGAAACCCCCTGCCGGATTACTCTCACTGAACAGAGGGGGAATGCAGAAGAGTCTGGTGCCCAATAGACTTGTGCAGATGGGCCTAGGGGCCCCCTGGCCCTGCCGGTATACCAGCCTCTATGCCCTTTGGTATAGGTCTGTTGCCCTTCCAGGGATGGGCACCCATGAAAGAACACCAGGCCAATACAGATGTGCACCAGGCTCTTCCATACCCCCTGGTGCCCCAAACACAATTGGTATCAATAGGAGCCAGCAAGCCCCCTGCCAGAAGCGGCGGGTGGTTTAGGATATCCCTAGCCAGGACTAGGGGCTGGCCGCTAAGCCTCAGAGTCCTGGGCTACCAGTCCCTCTGCCTGCACCAGGTTAGTTGCCCAGGGGCAGGGGGCGGGGGGGGGGGATCATGTTTTTTTTGTCTGCCAAATTTCTACCAAATAACGTGCCCAATATTATAATAATATACGACACATCCGCGGCCGCTCATGCTATCAGCACGCTCGTATATGCTCGAGCCCCTTCGTTAAGGAGCTCGTCTAATACGAGTGGATCCAAGCCCGCTGACGGCCGCATCCCCCGATACCCTCTAACATGGAGTTGCCCTTGCCGGCCATTCACAAATGCCTGGCGCGGGCACGCACCCTGCTAGAGGGGTAGCGAGGATGCGGCCGCTGCTCCCGCATGCGCCGTTGGACGGGGAAAGAATGGGAGTTTATGGGCAACTGGTTGATTTCACACAATTCTTGATACTCCGGGAGGGAGGGAATCTTATAGACAACCAAATAGGGGGCTGTCTGTCTCGCAACTACTAAAAATCCAAATTGACCCTTTTTTGGGGGGCAGGGGTAGATTTCAGAAATTGCTATATTACTAGGTAGATTACAGGCTTAAACTTCTTCCATGCCAAAAAATGTCACTCCATTTTTTTTTTTTTGATGTGGAAAAGTAACAAATTGCAAATATTTACCGTCCTCATTTATGTTTTCAGACGCAGGAAGAGGATAACGGCTACAAAGACCCAGTTGTACCCGGTGGTGTTACCCGCAATGGCCGGCTTGGTGTTAATTTAGCTTCTTTCCTTGGCAAACCCTCAGGAGCTGGAAATAAATCCACCCATACGGGTCCACTGCTACTTACTGACGAGAGCGAGCCAAAGCCGAGTCGTCCTGTCGTTCTTTTTTTGTTTGCTTGGCCAGAAAAATAAACCGCCCTGTTTTCCATTCAAAATTAATGTTCTCAATTTAATACGTGGCCTCCGGCCAAGCACTTTCCTCCTTTGTGTTGAGATCTTGAAGGAAACAAACTAAGTAGTTACACAATTTTCAGCGAGGTGTTAAGTGGGCGCTAACAGGGAAGAGAAGTTTTCTTTTACTTTTCTTTTAGGTTAAAAAAGCCTAAAAGCTGTTTTAGCACCGGCAAAATGCATAAAAATAACCAAATTCTGCAGATTTATCTAATGGCCTTTATTTAAGATGTGCGGCATAGCTCCAGCATTTTTTATTCTGCTTTTTTTATAAATTTTTTTAGGAAAACCTTTTGCAACCAAATAACCAGAAAGATGAGCCTACTACAGCAAACACACCTAGTACACCTAGAAAGCTTAATGTGTGTACTTTCAGAAAATATATGGTTTGTGTGAGGTATTCCAAATGTAAAGGGTTGTTTTGGTTGAAGAATTGTAATGTACCCGCAATGGCCGGCTCGGTGTGAATTGTTTTGCTTCTTTCCTTGGCAAAGCCTCAGAAGCTGGAAATAAATCCACCCACACGGGTCCACCGCTACATACTGACGAGCGCGAGATGAAGCCGAGCCATCCCGTCGTTCTTTTTTTCTCCACTTGGCCAGAAAAATAAACCACCCGTTTTCCAGTCAAAATGAATGTTCTCAATTTAATACATGGCCTCCGGCCAAGCGCTTTCGTCCTTTGTGTTGAGATCTTGAAGGAAACAAATTAAGTAGTTACACAATTTGCAGCGATGTATCGGGAGGAAGTTTTCTTTTAGGTTAAACAAAGCCTAAAAAGCTGTTTCAGCACCCGCAAAAGGCATAAAAATAACCAAAATCTGCAGATTCTTCTAATGGCCTTTATGTAAGATGTGCGGCATTTAGCATTTTTCGCGTGGCTATAGCGTATAAAAAAAGCTGTATTTAGTAAAACACTTAAAACTGAAAAATAAAATTAAAAAATAAAAAGATAGGCTAATCTTTGTTAGATTAAATCTAAGGCCTAACAAAAAATGGACAAAAATTAAAAACATAAAAGCAGTCCTCAACCAGCTTTTCCGGTTCGGGCCGAACGGACATCTGTCGAAAGTCCATTTTCGTGTTGAGGGACCCGAACTCACAAAATTCGGTAACGGCCTAAATTTTGCGGTTTGAGTTCGCCCATCACTCCTGGAGACACAAAATTGAGTGATTGATGTCGGTGTATAGAGCCCAAGTCGGGCTTCGAGCTCTTAAAGGAGGCATATTACAAAATTGTGTCATTTTAAAAATGGATGTAAACACATCAGCTAATGAAAGGAGGGGTCACTAATACACCCTAACTGAATATAATCAACAGTACGTGAATTTAAACATGCCTAGTAGTGTTGAGCGAACCCCTAGAAGTTCAAGCTCGGCAAGTTCGGACGAACTTTGGACAAAAGTTTGGTTAGGGTACCTGAGCCGGAAATCATTGGGGACCCAATCTTTGGGGAGTGATCCTACCTTTGGACAAAAGTTTGGTTTGGATACCTGAACTTGACCCGAACCTGGTTCTTATTGAAATCTTCGGGGACCCAATCTTTAGGGAGTGATTCTGCCTTTGGAAGTCCCTCCGCCCCCCACTCTTCACCCACCTGGGCAGGGGGGCACCAGTCAAGCGGCCCCCAGAGGCAGAATCATGACTGTGCATAAAATAATTGTGGTGGCGAGTGGCAGTGGGATGTATAGATTGTATGCTGTCTGCAGTGGGAAGTATAGATTGGTATGCTATCAGCAGTGGGATGTATAGATTGTATGCTGTCAGCAGTGGGACGTATAGAATGTATGCTGTCAGCAGTGGGACGTATAGATTGTATGGTGTCAGCAGTGGGACGTATATATTGTATGGTGCCAGCAGTGGGATGTATAGATTGTATACTGTCAGCAGTAGGGCGTATAGATTGTATGCTGTCAGCAGTGGGGCGTATAGATTGTATGCTGTCAGCAGTGGGACATATAGGTTGCATGCTGTCAGCAGTGGGACGTATAGATTGTATGCTGCCAGCAGTGGGACGTATAGATTGTATGCTGCCAGCAGTGGGACGTATAGATTGTATGCTGCCAGCAGTGGGACGTATAGATTGTATGCTGCCAGCAGTGGGACATATAGATTGTATGCTGCCAGCAGTGGGACGTATAGATTGTATGGTGTCAGCAGTGGGATGTATAGATTGCATGGTGTCAGCAGTGGGATGTGTTGTGGGTCACGCCTTAAGTTGCAGCAGAGTGGCTGCACGACTTACCTGAAAAATGAGATAACAGTGTTCTATTTGGGATCGCCAAGTGGTTACACAAGGCCGCCGACCACATCCCCGGCTTCCCTCTAGTCTGAGACGTGCCTATCTGAATGGCTGGGTGCTGGAGCCCTCCTCAGCTAAAGGAAAGCTGGCAAGCGGACGCACCCAATAATCTGGGCCTAGGAGTGCTGCTAAGGTAAGTGACTTTAGGCAATCACGAGGGTTTGAGACAACAAGGTTTATAGACAGAAAGACAAGTGTAGGGACAATATAGGGAATGTCTGCTCTGGCAGTGGGATGTATAGATTGTATGCTGTCTGCAGTGGGAAGTATAGATTGGTATGCTATCAGCAGTGGGATGTATAGATTGTATGGTGTCAGCAGTGGGGCGTAGAGAATGTATGCTGTCAGCAGTGGGACGTATAGATTGTATGATGTCAGCAGTGGGACGTATAGATTGTATGCTGTCAGCAGTGGGACGTATAGTTTGTATGGTGCCAGCAGTGGGACGTATAGATTGTATGGTGTCAGCAGTGGGACGTATAGATTGTATGGTGTCAGCAGTGGGATGTATAGATTGTATAGTGTCAGCAGTGGGATGTATAGATTGTATGGTGTCAGCAGTGGGATGTGTTGTGGGTCACGCCTAAGTTGCAGCAGAGTGGCTGCACGACTTACCTGAAAAATGAGATTGTGTTCTATTTCTACCTGGTGCTGAATCACATATAGTTTTGCCGCCACAGCCACACCCAGTTAGCAGATTTGGGATCGCCAAGTGCTTACACAAGGCCGCCAACCACATCCCCGGCTTCCCTCTAGTCTGAGACGTGCCTATCTGAATGACTGGGCGCTGGAGCCCTCCTCAGCTAAAGGAAAGCTGGCAAGCGGACGCACCCAATAATCTGGGCCTAGGAGTGCTGCTAAGGTAAGTGACTTTAGGCAATCACGAGGGTTTGAGACAACAAGGTTTACAGACAGAAAGACAAGTGTAGGGACAATATAGGGAATGTCCGCTCGTCACCTAATCCCGAGTGTGCGCGGCCGTGGGTAGTCTCAAACCCACTAAATAGCATGAAAAGCAAAGCTAATGGTCCGCACATCTCTTCTCATAAAACTTCACTTTGAATTATGCTTTTAAAATCATCTCCATAGTGTATCAAAAGCCAATAAAATCAGTAGTATTCATAGTCCTGGAAAGTATATACAGTATAGGCGACTTACGCATTTCGGACTCCTATCTCCTTAATCATAGTCAAAGAAAGACAAGTCTACCCCACTCAAAAAAAAATGTGATTTCGTTTTTTGGCATGCAAATCAGAGATAATTATAAATGCAAAAAGGCGGAAGGTGCAATATATATATATATATATATATATATATATATATATATATACAGAGGCAGTGAATGCATGAGAACTTGGGAAACTCTTAGGTTGCCTCTTTCTCTCCTGCTGTGCAATGTAACAAGCAGGATAAGTCGTAGTCTTAAAGAGGAACAACACACCAAATTTTGATGTTTTGGGGTGTTGCTCCTCAATGCGATGACATCCCCTAGGTCGCCCCATACACTCACCTGCCTCTCGTTCCCACTGCACAGACTCAGGCGAGAATGAGAACTGAGCGGCTCACTCAGTCAGTCAGGGCATTTGCTTTCACTTGACTCCCTTCAGCTCCGCTGACGCTAAGCAGCCGAGCAGCGCTGAAGGAAGCAGTGTGCACCACCAGCCACATCCCCTACTCATCATCTAGCCACCTATTTAGAAAGGCCAAGAGGTGGTGCACACACAGCTAAATGTGCAAAGATGCTGCAAGGCCTCTGGGAGAAGGTGAGTGTATTGGGGCTTCCAGGTGGGGTTTACACAGCGGGGCATCCCAATTCAGAGTGGAACTTGAATGGCCCTGGAGTCTTTTAGACTTTAAATTACAAAAGCCATAGAGCCATACTGGCTGATCAGGCTGATTTTACAGTCACAAGAGCAACATCCTGTTGTGATACATGTTATATCAGACCGGAGTCTGTTATTAAAATGTAAGCAGCCCACAGTGGAGTTCCAGATTTCTATGATCTCACCACTACAGTAAAGTTACACTGAAGAATTCTGCATCACTATATTTATATATATAATATATATATATTATATAGTTATATAGTTAATATGGTTGAAAGAAGACATATGTCCATCAAGTTAAACCAAGGGTGTTGGGGTTTTATTTTTTGTTTTTTTTACTGACAACCGCTAATAGTAACTGTTAATGTCATTTTCTTCTAATTAAGCATCTAATCCTTTTTTGAAGCTGTCGGCGGTTGATGCTGTAACAAGCTTCTGTGGGAGGCTATTCTATAGATTTATAGTTCTTATCGTAAAAAAACAATTGTCGCCTCCGGAGACTAAATTTCTTTTTTTCCAATCTAAGGGAGTGCCCCCTGGTCTTTAAAGAGGATTTTACCTGAAATAGTGTTCCCCCATATTTTTTTGTATGGGCCATTTATATATGTATACAAGTTAATCATGTCCCCCCCTCAGCCGTCTCCTCTGAACACTAAACAGATTTAATTCTTGTAATCTTTCCTCATAACTAAGATCTTTCATTCCTCTTATTAGTTTGGTGGCTCCTCTGCACTCTTTCCATAGTCAGAGCGTCCTTTCTATGAACGGGTGCCCAGAACTGGACGGCATTTTCCAGGTGATAAATATAATATATATATCAATATAAATCCCCTGATCACAGGAACCATTTTCTGAGATGAGCGAGCAGCAATTTATCCGTGGTAAGCGTGATGTTTACATCCTGACACTAAGGCTCAGAGCACATCAAGTACAGCGTTCCGCTCATTACGTATGATCCGTGTAGCGGTGGTGTGACGCTCTAAGGTGCATTTCCCGATCCTCCTGATCTTTTACCGCGTTTAATGGATTTTCCACTTTGGTGTTTATACATAATTGACGGCTGATTTAAAAATTAATTGCGCTGCATTAAGAGCGCTTCCCATTTAGAGAAGCTGCAAAATGACCGCCTCTGAGTAAACCTCGATAAATATTACAGGAGCCTCCCGCAGGAAGCGTTAGATCATTACGTGCCGCGCGATGCGCGCTCTCGGATGGTTCATCCTGTGATGGAACATGAAGCGCCGCTGACGGGTAGATGTCTTTCTCGTGTCGCCGTCACTTGCGGGAATGTAGGAGTCCTGTAGGAATGTTTTCTGTTAGGTCTGACACTTACTGACACTTACACAAGGCTCTGATCGGAGGAAGGAAAGTAAATCTTAAAGTGGACCAAAACCACGGCCTGGAAAACTATAAGATTACCCGTGTAAAACAAATAAAACAAGAAAATACCACACTTAACTTATTTAGACTTCAAATATGAACATACACAAGGAATAAATTATCCAGCTCGACGTGCAAAAACTTATGTCCCACCAATAAGTCCACAACCATATATTGCAACCAGCACAGAGCTAGGTGTGAGTATAGATTAAGTCCTCTTTAGGGTGAATCCATTAGAAGTCCATCTTCAACCAGTGCTTAAATACTCAAAAGTATTGTGATCCCACCACCACATATATGCTCTTACCAAAGATATGGCTTTAAAATGCATTGAATAAATCAAGTATTTCAAATGTTGCCCACTCATCGGGTAATCGCCCACTTCTCACCCCCCCTTAGAGGCAGTAGATATGCTCAAAGTTAAGTGCATGTAAAGAAAAAAAAGATTCCATAGTGCAACATGCTAAAACCAAGGGGGCTTTATTAATAACAGGCCAATTAAACACTCACAATAAAAACATAAGGATTGCGCATATAGGAAACAGGCCAGTAAGGCCAACTCACGCTGCTCGATCCCCAAAGCCTCAAAGGGGAGAGAATATCCAGGACCGCCGGCTCTCTGGCCTGTTTCCTATATGCGCAATCCTTATGTTTTTATTGTGAGTGTGTACCATTGATAACCACCCTCTGCTTCCGATCATTAAGCCAATTTCCCACCCATCTGCACACGTTTTCCCCCAGTCCAAGCATTCTCATCTTTTGTACCAGCCTTTTATGTGGCACAGTATCAAATGCTTTAGAAAAGTCAAGATATATAATATCCAACGACTCCCCCTGATCCAAGCTTGAACTTTCCTCCTCATAAAAGCTGATTAGGTTTGTCTGGCAGGAGCGATTCCTCATAAATCCATGCTGATATGGAGTAATAAGGTCATTTTCCCCAAGGTGCTCCAGGATAGTATCCCTTAAGAAACCTTCAAACAGCTTGCCCACCACAGATGTTAAGCTTACCGGTCTGTAGTTCCCAGGTTCCCCCCTAGATCCCTTTTTGAATATTGGCACCACATTTGCCAAGCGCCAATCCCTCGGAACAGACCCTGTAGTTATGGAATCCACAAATATTAGAAATAACGGCTTGTCTATTACTGTACATTTTTAACTGCTTGAGACGGTGCTGGACTTCTTCCTTGGTTAGACCAGTGACATTTAATGAAGGGTTTCGGTTATTCCCCTGTGTAGCGATAACTGGAGGGCTTCACTGCCCGAGACGTCCTTTTCCCAATCGTAAGAGGTGCTGCTAGAATTCCAGAGTCGTCCGTGAGGAAACAGGAACAGCCCTTACAAGGGCTAGTGAATTGTAATATAGCATTTCCCCCAATAAGAGACAGAACTTCAGTATTGAGGGTGAAGGTGAAGTGTTTTTATTAGTGCCACTCTAGGCCTTATATACACAAGTCTCCATGCAATGACAACCACACTGACCAATAGCAGCAGGGCACACAATCCCTCAACTCTGCCGGTGACGCAATCAGTAGAACAATAGCAGGCTGTAATATAATTATAATCAATCAGGACAATGCCATTGACTGTGGCGTAATCAACAATACACAATGGCAGTCAAAATACAATGACATTGCCTGTAACAGTATCAAAATACAATGACCTAATTAAGAAAAGGCCAGTGAATGACCCGGTGGGCAACTGAATAGTGATGACATCCAAAAGACAGAGCGTCTGTCACAATGCCCCCTTTTTGTGGAACACCCGGCAGACCCGGATTGACCCTGTTCGGGTTAACGTGGGGCTGTCCGGACTCTTGTTAGGGGCAGAGTTCTGTTTGCCGGGATAATCCATCTGCATTACCGTTTTGTCTACCGGGCCTGTATACACACACACACATACAGTTGTACTCACAGGGTGCTGGTCTTGTCTTTTCCCCCCAATAAGAGACAGAACTCAGTATTGAGGGTGAAGATTATACACACACACACACACACACACACACACACACACACACACACACACACATTTGTACTCACAGGGTGCTGGTCTTGTCTTTTCCCCCCAATAAGAGACAGAACTCAGTATTGAGGGTGAAGATGATACCCACACACACACACATGCAGTTGTACTCACAGGGTGCTGGTCTTGTACACACACATTTACTCACAGGGTGCTGGTCTTGTCTTTTCCCCCCAATAAGAGACAGAACTCAGTATTGAGGGTGAAGATGATACACACACACACATACAGTTGTACTCACAGGGTGCTGGTCTTGTACACACACATGTACTCACAGGGTGCTGGTCTTGTCGTTTCCCCCAATAAGAGACAGAACTCAGTATTGAGGGTGAAGATGATACAAACACACACACATACTCTCTTAGCTCTGGTTGCAAGGCATTGAGAAAATGTTCTAGTAAAAACAACTGTAGGCTTCCGGGGTGACAGCGTTCCGGGCTAACAAAGCCTCCTTTACCAGATGGTAGTGTGGTCCAGAGTCGTCCGTGAGGAAACAGGAACAGCCCTTACAAGGGCTAGTGAATTGTAATATAGCATTTCCCCCAATAAGAGACAGAACTTCAGTATTGAGGGTGAAGGTGAAGTGTTTTTATTAGTGCCACTCTAGGCCTTATATACACAAGTCTCCATGCAATGACAACCACACTGACCAATAGCAGCAGGGCAAACAATCCCTCAACTCTGCCGGTGACGCAATCAGTAGAACAATAGCAGGCTGTAATATAATTATAATCAATCAGGACAATGCCATTGACTGTGACGTAATCAACAATACACAATGGCAGTCAAAATACAATGACATTGCCTGTAACAGTATCAAAATACAATGACCTAATTAAGAAAAGGCCAGTGAATGACCCGGTGGGCAACTGAATAGTGATGACATCCAAAAGACAGAGCGTCTGTCACACCCTGCATTTCACTCGGCATGTCACATTCTAATGTGAATATAGAAGCAAAGAAGTTGTTTAGTAAATTTGCTTTCTCCTCATTTCCCTCTATAGGGGTCCCCTCCTTGCTTTTCAGGGGGCCCACACCCTCAGGTTTGTACCTTTTACGGTTTATGTAGCTAAAGAATAATTTGGGGTTAGTTTTACTCTCTTTCGCGACCAGTCTTTCTGTCTCCAGCTTAGCTGCCCTTATCTGTTGTTTACATTGTTTATTTTCTTCTTTATATTTTTTTAACGCTTCTGCTGTCCCTTCCTGCTTTAAACGTTTAAGTGCCTTTTTTTTGTTGTTTATTGCCCCCTTAACTTTTTTATTTAGCCACATCGGTTTACATGTGTGTCTAATAGTTTTATTCCTGTAAGGTATATATCTGTCACAATGAAAATTAAGGATTCCTTTGAAAGTATCGCATTTAGCGTCCATGCTTTTGTTTTTAAGGACATTTTCCCAGTTAATACAGTTTAGGGCATCTCTAAGTTAGTCAAACTTTGCCTTTTTGAAGTCCCGCGTTTTTGTGGCTCCTTTAAAAGGCACCCTAGTGACTGCTAATTGGAAATTAATGGTATTATGATCACTGCTTCCAAGGTGTCCCCCAACCTGTACCTTTATTACTTTGTCTGGTACATTGGTTAGTATTAGGTCCAATATGGCTTTCCCCCTTGTTGGAGCTTGTACTTGTTGGGAAAGGTAGCCATCTTTTGTTTTAGATAAAAAAACTATTACTTTTATGCGAAACACATGTTTCAGCATCCCAGTCTATATCTGGGTAGTTAAAGTCCCCCATAATCACTACCTCATTTAGTTTAGCGGCTATATCTATTTGCCTTAGCATCATATTTTCTATGGATTCGGATATATCTGGAGGTTTATAGCAAACCCCCATCAGTTTTATTTATTTATTTTATTTTTGTTTCTCCCTCCATGTATTTCTACCCATACAGACTCCACATGGTCATTCCCCTCACATATATCCTCCCGCAGAGCAGGCTGTAGAGAGGATTTTACATTTAAGCAGACTCCACCCCCTTTGCATTTGTTACGGTCCCTCCTAAACACACAGTATCCCTGTATCCCAGGGTGTCCTGGGAGCAAGGACCAAAACCAAGGATAGTCAAAATCCTGGTTTTTGGTCCACTTAAACACCCAAGATGGCGGTCCATGGAGTTGCCGGCAGACAGGAAGTGTCTTCTGACTGTGCTGCTCTGCATTCTGTGATTGCTGTCCTTTTCCTGACCCCAGCTTTGCTCTTTCTGTGCAAAGCACAGCTATGACCCACCCCCTGCACTTGCCCTTCCTCCGCCTCTCCTCAGTATGTGAGGCAAGATGGCGGCGCCCGTATCCTAAGGTCCTGAACAGAGTTGCAGCCCAATGGGGAAAATACTTAAAATACATTAATTTTAGATGCTGGGGAAAAGTTTTTTAAGCATTTGGGCTTTTCACTAAATATTGGAAGGCCCGCACAGCTCAAAATTAAGGTTATCGGTGCCGGCTGGGTGAGTAAGTGCCCCAGAGGGGCAAACACATACTAGACTCTATATTTGCGGTCTCACAGTGCAGACTGCTTTGTCTCACCCTCAAATACAGCCGCACTACAATCTCTATTATGAAATATAACTACACTTTATTTGAATGATCTCATAGACACATACATTTAAAACATAATTAAAATGTTTCTATACAATCACAAAAACACGGGTGGTGCAAGTGGACCCAAATTGGACCATTGGAATATCCAAATACACTGTAATCTATAGAAACATTATATCTAATGTGCAAAGAGAAGAAGAAAAAGTATCTGTGAATTCACAGTTATATAAAGTGCAAGAAACCTATATTTAAACCCATTAAGGAAGAGATTTTCCCGTGCCAATTTCGGGATGCCCTTATGAAAAAAGTGCTGTTGTGCTAGAGTGCAATAAAGTGCTAAAAAGAGTGCTAACAGCGCTTCCAATGCACAGCAAGGTGTGTAAATATCAAAGCATTTTGTCACAGATTAATTGTGTTCAGGTCCACTTGAAACACCCGTTACCGACATCAACGCGTTGCGTGGAGAACCACTTCGTCAGGATGCTGTCGGTTAGTCACCCAGCTCTCCCCTAAATACCTGTATGTATGGTGGTTGGTCCAATCTCGTGAGAGCCGCAAAGACACGTGCTTCTGTCATTGCTCAGGTACTTCCTGTCAGCTGTGCAATATGGGCCCAATCAAAAATGGATAATCCAGAAGGAGGCGGAACTTGAGCATCCCGTCTATAATAGGGCTTTTCATTAAATGATGGTGAAGGTCTTGTTTAACAGTTCACAAAGGATTAAATGTAAAAAAAAAAAAAAATACTCTGAGACAAGCAAAAAGAGTGGAAGTCTACGGGTGAAAATGTAAAAGCTTCGTAAAGCTGCGCACTGCAACGCCCGCTAAAATGTTTCCATTCATTTGGAGGTCACCCATTCAGATAGAAACGTTCCCGGAATAATAGTTCCCATTAATTTTTCCTCCGGTAAATGGGCTTTACTTTCCATTGTCGGGAACTCAGAAAAGTTGTAGGAAATTGTCAGCCGGCTAAACTTTAAACTTTCGCAGCGCACTCCCCTCTCTGTATGGCTCTGCATAATGGCGGGGGAGAGGGGTCTTTCTCTGGAAATAGAACGCTAATGGATACGCAGGATATCAAAATGGAACCTTCCATTATCAGATTATGGCATAGCACATCAGTTCTGCAGAAAGCGCAAATTTAATGTTCCCAATTTAGAGTGCAGCGATGGTAATCTGTTCCTGTTTAGTTTGCAAAGAAATCTTGATTAGGAAGTTCAAGAAACTTCCCAGGTTGTGATCAAACAGATTGACTTTACTGATATGATGTATGTCATTGTATCAATAGAAACGACATAAAACCACAAGTGGACACCGGGGGGCGGAACACCCAAACAACACAAACAACACCAATCCAACACATATGCCCTGATGCAGAGCCTCCCCGTTCAGCTATCCCGTGCGTTTTCCCGTTGGTTTTGGGCTGTGATCGGGTCAGGAAAGAGTGCTACGTTGATTTTAGTGTGCGTTTATGTGCTCAGGTGTGCGCTCAGCCGCCTTTCCGATTGTCGGCTCGCAAGAGGCTGTTTGCCGGGAAAACGGACGCCTCGTTCATTGCTCCGTTCTTTTCAGTGATGCAGAGCCTTGATTTCCGATTGAAATCACCCTAATAAAACGGGGCCGCCGAGCCTTCACTTACGGGCAGTCTGACCAGCCGTATTTGAGCTCCGTGCTTTTTGGGAATGCATTCCTCTGTGGGCCAACATCAAAGGCGCCAGCTCCGCGTTCTTGTCCTGCTGAGCATGGCAGAAACCAGGTTGCACCGTACGCCTTTGGACATCGATTGCATGAGTGACGTTGACCTATTCGAGCTGACCCGCCTTAACCGTGTTTCTCTCCATGCCTTGTATAGCGAGCTGCGGCCATGGTTAGCCCCCACCACAAGAAAGGGGCATGCAATTGCAGGTATGACCAAATTGGTTGGCTGCCTGCAATTTTTGGCGAACGGCTCGTTCCAGAGACTGGGTGCCTTCTCCGTGGGGATGTCACAGTCTACGCTGAGCCGCAGCCTAACCAAGTTTTTGGATGGCATGGCTACCCTGGCACAGAATTACATTTTTTTCCCTCAAACAGGGGATGCCTGGAATGCGGTTAAGCTGGGCTTTTATAACATAGCCGACATGCCCAACGTCCTTGGTGCAATCGATTGCACACATGTATCGCTCATCCCCCCTGCGGACCAGGAATATCTGTTTTCAGGTATGTGGTTTGGGTCTGCTTTTTTTTTATTTTTATCCAACATTTTGTAAGCCTCACACTAATTCCACTTTTTGGTGGCTTTGTGCAGGAACAGGAATAAATAGAAAAAAAAAACAAATTAAGGTAAGCATTAAAGGCAAGGAAGAAGGAACACAAAAAATTATAGTTTAAAATATATATATGTGTCAAATTGGCAGTTGGTGCCATATCTATATTCCAATGGAGGTTTAGGGATGTGCGCTTGCGTGGACCCAGATTGACAACAGAAGAGCCATGGAGATGTAAGTATACTTGTAAAACCAAAAAAAAAATGGAAGGAAAAATAAGATGGAAGGCAAGCAGGTACGTTAAAAAACCAAGGAAAAAACGGAACGCCCGTGTGAACGTGAACGGAAGCCACGATCAAATTGAATGCACCCGAAAGAGAAAAAAAAACTTCCCGAGTGAAGACAAATTTACGGATCAGTTAGGGAGCCATTCCGACGGAGGCTCTGCATCACATTTGAGCCACGATTCAAACGGGAGACCCGGACAATCGGAAGGTTTTAAGGTCAGTTCAGGGGAGGCTCTGCATCAGGCCAATAGGCCTCGATTCTCTCCCTGCCCGCTGCTCTTTCATCAGCTAGTGTCCTAGTGGCCACAGCAGGAGGCTCATGTAAATATAGCTTTTTTTTTTTTTACTTTTTTTAAGTTTTTTTTTACATTCACCCAGTAAGACGCACTAATATATCCCCCCATTGTTGGGGACAAATTATTGAGTCTTATAGGACGAAAATATGGGTAGTATACTCAGGGGGTTATTCATCAAGGGGTAGCGCCTTGTAGCGCCAGGCAGCGTCTGGTGAACGCCGGGCGCTGTACGCAAAACCACATTTAAGAAAGCGAATCTGGTGAGCGACTCTAACAGCACCATGTAGCGTCCGATTTATCATTACAGGTGGCTCAGCGTATAGCGCCGCCGCTCTAGGTTTAGGAGCGCCAGGTATATTTTTAAGCAGAATTGTCATTACAGGTCTGGCACTAAAGTGTTATTGTCACAGTGTAATAACAATGTCATTCCATGTGTTTTAGCTTTGTTACTGGTGGATATGTGATCAAAAACAGACTTTCATCACACAGCGTCTGGCGCTCTGTGCTACAGCCCCCAGCTTTAGAGCGCCAACGCTGTGTATGTGTCTAGTTTTTTGTTAAATATGGTGTAAAGCGATGAGTGCCGGACGCACTGAGCTGGCGCTACCTCTCGCTCGCTGCAGTGCTGTACTAGTGTTTAGAGCACCCAACACACATCACATTCATCAATGCCGGGCAGGTTACTAGCGTGACTGAGACGCTCTGTTACAGTGCCCGATACTCGCTTACAGCGTCTACTAGCGGGCGCTCTAAGCGCCGCTATACAGACGCTCATCTGGCAATACCTGCCGCTAGTAATGAATCAGCCTCCCTGTAATTTATCAGTTTCTTTCTGATCAGTGGCGGTTTAGCAGATGATGTGGTGTCTCTAGTTCACTCTCCAGGTCTGGACCTGGTAATAGTAATTAGGAGAGTACGGTCTCGATTCAATAAAGGTAGAAAAAAATTCTCATGGTAGTAAAAGATTCAATTCATGAGAAAAAAGCCTGAGAATGTCACTGTTACTGAATCACCAGATAAAATGACAATGAAAGTCAATGGCAGCTTTTCCTACTGTGTAGAAAGGAGGAAACACTTCTCTACTTTTCTTAGAAGTAAAAAAGTGCCATTGACTTTCATTGTCTTTTTATCTGGTGATTCAGTAACAGTGACATTGACTTTCATTGTCTTTTTATCTGGTGATTCAGTAACAGTGACATTCTCAGGCTTTTTTCTCATGAATTGAATATTTTACTACCATGAGATTTTTTTTCTACCTTTATTGAATCGAGGCCATACTCTCCTAATTACTATTACCAGGTCCGGACCGGGAAAGTGAACTAGAGACACCACATCATCTGCTAAACCGCCACTGATCAGAAAGAAACTGATAAATTACAGGGAGGCTGATTCATTACTAGCGGCCGGTATTGCCAGATAAGCGTCTGTATAGCGACACTTAGAGCTACCGCTAGACGACGCTGTAACTGGGTATCGGGCGCTGTAACAGAGTGTCTCAGTCGCTCTAGTAACCTGGTCGGCATTGATAAATATGATGTGTGTTGGGCGCTGTAACACCAGTACAGCGCTGCAGGGAGTGAGAGGTAGCGCCTGTTGAGTGCATCCGACACTCAGCGACTCACCATATTTAACAAAAAAATAGACACACACAGGGTCGGCGCTCTAAAGCTGGGTGCTGTAGCATAGAGCGCCAGACGCTGTGTGATTAAAGTCTGTTTTTGATCACATATTCAGCAGTAACAAAGCGAAAACACATGGAATGACATTGTTGTAACACTGTGACAATGACACTTTAGTGCCAGACCTGTAATGACAATTCTGCTTAAAAATATACTTGGCGCTCCTAAACCTAGAGCGCCGGCGCTATACGCTGAGCCGCCTGTAATGATGAATCGAACGCTACATAGCGCTGTTAGAGTTGCTCACCAGATTCGCTTTCTTAAATGTGGTTTTGCGTACAGCGCCTGGCATTCACCAGACGCTACCTGTCGCTACGAGGCGCTACCTGCCGCTATCTCTTGATGAATAGCCCCCTGAGTATACTACCCATATTTTTCGCTCTATAAGACGCAAGAATTTGGGGGGATATATCAGTGCATCTTATTGGGTGAATGTAAAAAAAAAAATGTAAAAAAAAAGGTTTAAAAAAGCTATACTTACATGAGCCTCCTGCTGTGGCCACTGGGACACCAGCCAATGAAAGAGCAGCGTGCAGGGAGAGAGCAGAGTAACTGAACCCCAGCCACTGTCCCCACTCTGGCCGCTGCCAGCACCTATATGGGGAATGGAATGGGGAATGCCACACTGCCTATATGGGGAATGGGATGGGGAATGCCACACTGCCTATATGGGGAATGGGAGGGGGGATGCCACACTGCCTATATGGGGAATGGGAGGAGGGAATGCCGCACTGCCTATATGGGGAATGGGAGGGGGGATACCACACTGCCTATATGGGGAATGGGATGGGGAATGCCACACTGCCTATATGGGGAATGGGAGGGGGGATGCCACACTGCCTATATGGGGAATGGAATGGGGAATGCCACACTGCCTATATGAGGAATGGGATGGGGAATGCCACACTGCCTATATGGGGAATGGGAGGGGGGATGCCACACTGCCTATATGGGGAATGGGAGGGGGGATGCCACACTGCCTATATGGGGAATGGGATGGGGAATGCCACACTGCCTATATGGGGAATGGGAGGGGGGATGCCACACTGCCTATATGGGGAATGGAATGGGGAATGCCACACTGCCTATATGGGGAATGGGAGGGGGAATGCCACACTGCCTATATGGGGAATTGAATGGGGAATGCCACACTGCCTATATGGGGAATGGGAGGGGGAATGCCACACTGCCTATATGGGGAATGGAATGGGGAATGCCACACTGCCTATATGGGGAATGGAAGGGGGGATGCCACACTGCCTATATGGGGAATGGGAGGGGGAATGCCACACTGTCTGTATGGGGAATGGAATGGGGAATGCCACACTGCCTATATGGGGAATGGGAGGGGGGAATGTCACACTGCCTATATGGGGAATGGGAGGGGGGAATGTCACACTGCCTATATGTGGAATGGGAGGGGGGTATGCCACACTGCCTATATGGGGAATGGGGGGGAGGATGCCACACTGCCTATATGGGGAATGGGAGGGGGGATGCCACACTGTCTATATGGGGAATGGGAGGGGGAATGCCACACTGCCTATATGGGGAATGGGAGGGGGGAATGTCACACTGCCTATATGTGGAATGGGAGGGGGGTATGCCACACTGTCTATATGGGGAATGGGAGGGGGGAATGTCACACTGCCTATATGTGGAATGGGAGGGGGGTATGCCACACTGCCTATATGGGGAATGGGGGGGAGGATGCCACACTGCCTATATGGGGAATGGGAGGGGGGATGCCACACTGTCTATATGGGGAATGGGAGGGGGAATGCCACACTGCCTATATGGGGAATGGGGGGGAGGATGCCACACTGCCTATATGGGGAATGGGAGGGGGGGAATGCCACACTGCCTATATGAGAAATGGGAGGGGGAATGCCACATTGCCTATATGAGAAATGGGAGGGGGAATGCCACACTGCCTATATGGGGAATGGGAGGGGGGGATGCCACACTGCCTATATGGGGAATGGGAGGGGGGGATGCCACACTGCCTATATGGGGAATGGGAGGGGGGATGCCACACTGCCTATATGGGGAATGGGGGGGGGATGCCACACTGCCTATATGGGGAATGGGAGGGGGGAATGTCACACTGCCTATATGGGGAATGGGAGGAGGGGATGCCACACTTCCTATATGGAGAATGGGAGTAGGGGATGCCACGCTGCCTATATGGGGAATGGGAGTAGGGGATGCCACACTGCCTATATGGGGAATGGGAGGGGGGATGCCACACTGCCTATATGGGGAATGGGAGTAGGGGATGCCACACTGCCTATATGGGGAATGGGAGGGGGGAATGCTACACTGCCTATATGGGGAATGGGAGGGGGGATGCCACACTGCCTATATGGGAAATGGGAGAGGGAATGCAACACTGCCAATATGGGGAATGGGAGGGGGGAATGCCACACTGCCTATGGGAATGGGAGGGGGGAATGCCACAGTGCATATGGGGAATGGGAGGGGGGGATGTCACACTGTGTGTAATGGGGTGTTTTAGCACAACATTTGGTTTACAATATTTTTTTCCTTTTTCCTCCCCCTAGGTGCGCCTTATAGAGTGAAAAATAAGATATATCAGACTCAAAGGCTTAAGTAACGAAGTGCAAAAGCAATATAACAGTACGTGACTTAAGATATGATTGCTAAACATATTTTTAACCAAAAATAGCAGTTCCAAAGTTAGAGTTAAGAGAAGATTCAGCAATTTCTCTCCAAAGGGAAAAAAAAGAAGTTGAGATAGGCAGGGTGTGCCAGAGTTCAGAGAAGAGGAGAGTATCCCCCTCAACTAGGAGCCTCCAGCCAAGGCAACCTTTCCATTCCAGGCGGGAGTCATCTACGGAAAAGAAGATAAGAATAGTGACATTAGTGTTGGTACAGAAGATGTGAATCTCTCAGAAATAAGAGGTTAGAGTTGATAAAACGTAAGTGGAATTTCCTCTAATGGAAACAAGAAATGTGTAAATAGGGAGGTTGCAGAAGATTTCCCTGGGGGGGGGGTACAGAAAAGGCTGAATAACTCGCCCAGTTTGCAATTTCACACTAGTCCTTGGATGTTCCGAAAAAAGGATAATGAGTAAAGTCTATTTTAAGGCCTTCTAAGAAGCAGTTCTTTTTTTGGGTGTGGGGGGGTTTAGGCTTGTATCCCCACCTATGTCAGAGCCCAATCATTTGACCACATCGTGATATGTATAAACACATTTTTACATGATTTATTAATTACTTGTATTAAAAAAACACACTCTTTACAGCTTGTACCGTACATAATCAGTGCATAATTGTGCTTACAGACAATGCCACTCATTAAAACAGGAGTTTCATCACTTAGCCTTTCATTTCTATATGATTGATTTCTGATCATTTCCTACTTTTAGGGGGACTGGGTAAACATGTTTCGCCTTCCGGCTTTATCAATACTCTCTGTTAAATAAAAACAAAAACACAATTTTTACACACTCCATAAAAAAAAATTGTGTTTTTATTTTTATTGAACAGAGTTACTAGAAAACAATGTGAGACTGCACTGGAAGCTTAATCACTATACACAAAGCAGTGTGCACATGTGGGTGAAATACACTCTGTAAATATACAATGAGGAAGGTCCCACTCCTTCCTAAACACCCACCAAAACACAGCACCACTGCTATATTAAAAGTATTTATTTATTGGTAGAAAAATCACATACCTACAGACACTAAACATCGCTAAAGAACACTAAAGACAAAAAAATGTTCAATCAGGAAGGGAACAACACTTATAGGGGCAATGGGAATGGCGCTTATAATTCATATGGTCACAATTCATAATCTCCAATTCCTGGCTGAATTCTAAAGTGAATCAGTGCAAGGTGCTGGGTAACACGCAATATCCAACCAAACTTATTTAATGCAAGATAAATATAAACACAAACAACAGTGCATCCTTATCCTAAACAATAAAGTATATAAAGTGTATAGTACCCTGAGCCGGGCAACAACCTACAACTCAAAATGTAAACGGTGAGGACAAAGCCAGGGAGGACCAAAGGAAGCAATCCCCAATACCAAGAGAGAGTAAACTTACATAACTATACGACCGCCAGCCCACTGCCCCTCCGTCTACGCGTTGCGTGAGGTCACTAGCGTCACTTCCTCAGGACATTATTGAACAGAGGGTATTGATAAAGCCGGAAAGGCGAAACATGTTTACCCAACCCCCCTAAAAGGAGGAAATTATCAGAAATCATACAAGCCTAACCCCCCCTCCCCAAAGAAAGAAGTTTTTCTGCCCAACTTTTGGACCAATCAAATTAATTCCAAAGAGATGTCACCTGTCTTGGGATCCAGTAATTGGTTCCCTTTCTCTGTACTATTTTAAGAAGCAGGGCATCACTTTTGGTGGGGCTCTGGATCCGCTTTAAGCACACATATTATTTTAAATAAATAATACCGCGCTCAAAATAATAAAAAAAACAACAATACAGTATTATATTATTGTGAAGCTCCACGTGCTGAGACTACCATCTCACTGATAAGTCAAACACAGAAAATAAAGTCAATAAAGTGCACAGAGCTTCTATGGACCTCCAAGTAGCCGTGTGGTTATTCTGTATTCACCACTGTGTAGTGGTGCCACAATATCCAATTCAGTGACGTTTCCCACCACCAATACAATGCTCTTACCGGAACATCCAGAAATAATGTGCCAGATAATCAATGAGTTCCCCCACATTCAGGATCGGAACATCCAGGGATAATATGCCAAATGATCAATAAGTTCCCCCACATTCAGGATCAGAACATCCCAGGATAATATGCCAAATGATCAATAAGTTCCCCCACATTCAGGATCGGAACATCCAGGGATAATATGCCAAATGATCAATAAGTTCCCCCACATTCAGGATCTTGAGTTGGCTATCAGCAATACTTCAGGCCTTATACAGTTGTGTCTCTTATAAAGCACATGTAAAAAAGAGAAAACACAACACGACCATAGTGCAACAATGTTGGAAACAAGGAATAGTTTATTGTGCCAGATTGCACTCACATTTAAAACATTAAAATCACACTTTGAATCCAATCCAACATGTATCAACTAAATCCAAAGTGGAACCCAGGTTTAATCCCCCAGGGACCACATAAAGGAGCACAACCAATAGAAAATCCATGAAAAATTTATTAGAACAATCATAAAAGACACACATTTAAAACCAACAATTATGACATATTAAAACATAACCCCTCTATTTGTCCTGAACAATTATATATATATATATATCTCTATCTCTATCCTTAACAATCACCCGTGTGGTATAAGGCTGCTGCTCTAATTAAGGCTTCTGCTCTCTAATTCAGGCTTCTGCTATCCTAGCCCGAGATATGTATATCCACACCTAACCCCCCCCTTGTGCCGGCACAAGAACTACCCTATTAAATAAACCCAAGTGCATAGAAAAAATATATTTTTACCACAATCAATATCCCCAAACCTCAAAAAATCATTCAACATACCATAAATAGAACCAAGAAAATGTACATTGTGCAAAATATTGAGCAGAATATAGTAAATACATTAAATATTAGATATAATCAAATACATTAACCCAAAAAAATTCATCCACATGCTAGTACACCCAAAAGTAACCATCCAACATGGCACAACACCCAAGCAAGAAGCGGTCAAGAACCGCGAAGCGCAGGTGGAGCACCCCCGTTGCCCTGACTGTCCTCCCCGGTGACTGCATGCTCTGTGCTGTTATAGCTGAGTATATATCTCTCTCTTGTAATTTTAGTTGTAAGCTCGCTTTCTCTTGTGTCATTTACGTTGTATTTGGATGTAACAACAAACGGAAGACCTCAGAGTTTCAGCACTCAGATTGGTTATATGAGATGGGCCGGATCTGCCTCCAAAAAGAAGGCCATGTAAAAGCATGCATTCATGAAGTTTCCAGCACCCATGTGGCCAACTTGCTCTTCTCCTCTGACGTATCTATGACATGTATCAACTCACGCTACTCCGTTCCACCTTAAGAATACTTATGACGCAATGTTCCTCCACTCCAGGTGAGGGAAGCGTCCTACCGCCGGCTCCCAGCGCATTTCGTCGCTCCACGTGACTTTGGCTAGCTATAACACATATTATTTTGTTCACTCATAAGAGAGTTTCAAGCACTTGGCAGGTTCCAAATGTACGGCTGGACTTTTTTTGCACTCGGTTCCAGGTGCCCCCCTTGATGATCATGTATTGAGGGCAGCCAACCTGTCTCAGTGCCGGAGTGCGTCGGAGAGAGCAATTACCGCCGATTGTTACGGCAGACTCAGCGCACTTATCATCCGCATTACGGCCATTTTTCAGAATCATGTTGCGTAACATCGGCTTCATTATATTCTTCGAATCTTCACTTCTGTATTGTAATTATCCATTTAGAGGACGCTAATGAGAGCGGCTGTGCTTTGTTCGTCACCGAACATTGCTCGGTACAACAGAATTCATATTCCCCTTTGAATTTGACTTTTTTATTTTAAAAAAGAGGAAGAAAACTAGTTCATGTTGTGTTTGGCTTTGGAAAGAAAATGTAGAGGGAGTCATTGCTCCCCCCCCCCCCCCCCCCATGAAGAGAAACATTTGCCAATTTTCACTGCACCTGCTTCCCTCTAATACCAGATAATGATGCCTGTTTTAGCTATAAAGCCCCGCCTCCTCCATTCATTGTTACTGTTGTATGTGGCCAAGATGTCATCACCACACCTATGCAATGACTGATCACCTGCCGTCTTACAGGGAGTCATAGCTAAAAAAAAGGGTTCCAGGACTTTCCAAAGAGCGAAAATGTCTATTTCTAGTTCTACACCCTAAGAATGGATTCTCAGCAGGGGCTTTGACCAAATCTATTTCAAAAGTTCAGTGGGTTTTGGTCTGCTTAAAATAGCAGCAGTAGATAGGAGGCTGAGCAGCCTTTAAGAGATTCTAACCTCCCCCCCCCAAAAAAGTATTCATTTGTTTTTTAAACCACATTGCCGGGTGACGGCCCAAGTGCTGGGTGCTGTGGAGTAAAATCCAGATAGACATTAGCGGTATACCAGGAACTATTTACTGGAACATGAAAGCAGTAAGAGAATGTCACCTTACATGGTGGCTTAAACACAGACAGGAAGAGAACTCTTGCAGTCATAGAGATTACAGCAGTAAATTACATAGAAGCTCTACCACTGCGCATTGGTCACAGCATCATCTAGTGTCATAACCTGTAACAGCTGCAAACTGCAATAAATCTAACAAGAGTAATTGATCACATTCAGAGACAAGCTGTAAGCTGTTGCAAAAGTATCATATATCCAACAGGGCAGGGGATGCCGCTCTGTGCACTGTCTGTATGGCTGATACACGTGTGTCGGGGGCATCACTGCATCCAGGGCAAAGTAAAGAGTTTTTTTGGGTTAACACTCCCCAACCTTCCTCAGCTTCAGGGCAGGGTAACGGGAGAGGGTTATAGGTATATACTCAAATTGAAAACACCCACAAATCAAACAAAGTGAGCCTATATTGGCGGCCTTGAGGAAGTGGTCGGATTTCGACCACGGAACGCGCGGGATACCTCTTGACTGACTTTTATGGGATGCGATCCCCTGGACCATAACAATTAGGTGATGTTTTCTAGTTGTTTAATTGTTGTCACATTGTTTTGCACTTTGCTCCTCTTGTCACTTTTTCATGGGTCTTATTAATTGAAATTGCACTTTTTTCAGCACAGCAAATGCACTTATGCACTTTAAAGCTTAATTTGCACAAATAGAGGAGAATTTGGTCATGATACTAATTAGAGATGAGCGAACTTTTGAAAAATTCGATTCGACTGATTCGCCCAATTTTCCGACAAAAATCGTTTCGACCCGAATTTATTCGCAACTAATCGCTATTAAAAACGGCTATTTCTGAGCCTCCTAGAGCCTCAATAGGGTTGTAAACCATTCTGCCTTGCTGTAACACGCACAGGATGCGTGCTGGGTTAGTTAAATAATACTTTGATTAAATATCACATGCAGATCAGAGGCATCGCTAATAGAATCGCAGAGCGGCACAATTGCAGAGAGTTGAAGTGGCATCACTATGAGGGGCAGGAGCCCAAACATTGCTTTAAAGAGACACTGGAGTTGGCAGCAGCAGGAGCCCAAAAATTGGATGAATCACACCCTGGAGTTGCAAGCAGCAGCAGGAGCCCAAACATTGGCTGAAAGAGACACTGAAGTTGGCAGCAGCAGGAGCCCAAAAATTGAATGACACACCCTGGAGTTTCAAGCAGCAGCAGCAGCAGCAGGAGCCCAAACATAGCTTGAAAGAGACACTGGAGTTGGCTGCAGGAGCCCAAAAATTGGATGAATCACACCCTGGAGTTGGCAGCAGCAGGAGCCCAAACATTACTTTAAAGAGACACTGGGGTTGGCTTCAGGAGCCCAAAAATTGAATGAATAACACCCTGGAGTTGGCAGCAGCAGCAGCAGGAGCCGAAACATTACTTTAAAGAGACACTGGGGTTGGCTTCAGGAGCCCAAAGATTGGATGATTCACACCCTGGAGTTGGCAGCAGCAGCAGGAGCCCAAACATTACTTTAAAGAGACACTGGGGTTGGCTTCAGGAGCCCAAAAATTGGATGAATCACACACTGGAGTTGGCAGCAGCAGCAGGAGCCCAAACATTACTTTAAAGAGACACTGGAGTTGCCAGCAGGAGCCCAAAAATTGGATGAATCACACCCTGGAGTTGGCAGCAGCAGCAGGAGCCCAAACATTACTTTAAAGAGACACTGGCGTTGGCTTCAGGAGCCCAAAAATTGGATGATTCACACCCTGGAGTTGGCAGCAGCAGCAGCAGCAGCAGGAGCCCAAACATTACTTTAAAGAGACACTGGAGTTGGCAGCAGGAGCCCAAAGATTGGATGAATCACACCCTGGAGTTGGAGCAGCAGCAGGAGCCCAAACATTAATTTAAAGAGACACTGGGGTTGGCTTCAGGAGCCCAAAAATTGGATGATTCACACCCTGGAGTTGGCAGCAGCAGCAGCAGGAGCCAAAACATTACTTTAAAGAGACACTGGAGTTGGCTTCAGGAGCCCAAAAATTGGATGAATCACACCCTGGAGTTGGCAGCAGCAGCAGGAGCCCAAACATTACTTTAAAGAGACACTGGAGTTGGCTTCAGGAGCCCAAAAATTGGATGATTCACACCCTGGAGTTGGCAGCAGCAGGAGCCCAAACATTACTTTAAAGAGACACTGGAGTTGGCAGCAGGAGCCCAAAGATTGGATGAATCACACCCTGGAGTTGGCAGCAGCAGCAGCAGCAGGAGCCCAAGTATTACTTTAAAGAGACACTGGGGTTGGCTTCAGGAGCCCAAAAATTGGATGAATCACACCCTGTAGTTGGCAGCAGCAGCAGGAGCCCAAACATTACTTTAAAGAGACACTGAGGTTGGCTTCAGGAGCCCAAAAATTGGATGAATCACACCCTGGAGTTGGCAGCAGCAGCAGGAGCCCAAACATTACTTTAAAGAGACACTGGAGTTGGCTTCAGGAGCCCAAAAATTGGATGATTCACACCCTGGAGTTGGCAGCAGCAGCAGCAGGAGCCCAAACATTACTTTAAAGAGACACTGGAGTTGGCAGCAGGAGCCCAAAGTTTGGATGAATCACACCCTGGAGTTGGCAGCAGCAGCAGCAGGAGCCCAAATATTACTTTAAAGAGACACTGGGGTTGGCTTCAGGAGCCCAAAAATTGGATGATTCACACCCTGGAGTTGGCAGCAGCAGCAGCAGGAGCCAAAACATTACTTTAAAGAGACACTGGAGTTGGCTTCAGGAGCCCAAAGATTGGATGATTCACACCCTGGAGTTGGCAGCAGCAGCAGGAGCCCAAACATTACTTTAAAGAGACACTGGAGTTGGCTTCAGGAGCCCAAAAATTGGATGATTCACACCCTGCAGTTGGCAGCGGCAGCAGCAGGAGCCAAAACATTACTTTAAAGAGACACTGGAGTTGGCTTCAGGAGTCCAAAAATTGGATGATTCACACCCTGGAGTTGGCAGCAGCAGGAGCCCAAATATTACTTTAAAGAGACACTGGGGTTGGCTTCAGGAGCCCAAAAATTGGATGAATCACACCCTGGAGTTGGCAGCAGCAGCAGGAGCCCAAACATTGGCTAAAAGAGACACTGGAGTTGGCAGCAGCAGGAGCCCAAAAATTGACTGACACACCCTGGAGTTTCAAGCAGCAGCAGCAGGAGCCCAAACATAGCTTGAAAGAGACACTGGAGTTGGCTGCAGGAGCCCAAAAATTGGATGAATCACACCCTGGAGTTGGCAGCAGCAGGAGCCCAAACATTACTTTAAAGAGACACTGGGGTTGGCTTCAGGAGCCCAAAAATTGGATGAATCACACCCTGGAGTTGGCAGCAGCAGCAGCAGGAGCCCAAACATTACTTTAAAGAGACACTGGGGTTGGCTGCAGGAGCCCAAAAATTGGATGAATCACACCCTGGAGTTGGCAGCAGAAGCCCAAACATTACTTTAAAGAGACACTGGGGTTGTCTTCAGGAGCCCAAAATTGGATGATTCACACCCTGGAGTTGGCAGCAGCAGCAGGAGCCCAAACATTACTTTAAAGAGACGCTGGGGTTGGCTTCAGGAGCCCAAAAATTGGATGATTCACACCCTGGAGTTGGCAGCAGCAGGAGCCAAAACATTACTTTAAAGAGACACTGGAGTTGGCTTCAGGAGCCCAAAAATTGGATGATTCACACCCTGGAGTTGGCAGCAGCAGGAGCCCAAATATTACTTTAAGGAAACACTGGGGTTGGCTTCAGGAGCCCAAAAATTGGATGAATCACACCCTGGAGTTGGCAGCAGCAGCAGGAGCCCAAACATTGGCTGAAAGAGACACTGGAGTTGGCAGCAGCAGGAGCCCAAAAATTGACTGACACACCCTGGAGTTTCAAGCAGCAGCAGCAGCAGCAGCAGGATCCCAAACATAGCTTGAAAGAGACACTGGAGTTGGCTGCAGGAGCCCAAAAATTGGATGAATCACACCCTGGAGTTGGCAGCAGCAGCAGCAGGAGCCAAAACATTACTTTAAAGAGACACTGGAGTTGGCTTCAGGAGCCCAAAAATTGGATGAATCACACCCTGGAGTTGGCATCAGCAGCAGGAGCCCAAACATTACTTTAAAGAGACACTGGAGTTGGCTTCAGGAGCCCAAAAGTTGGATGATTCACACCCTGGAGTTGGCAGCAGCAGCAGCAGGAGCCAAAACATTACTTTAAAGAGACACTGGAGTTGGCAGCAGGAGCCCAAAGATTGGATGAATCACACCCTGGAGTTGGCAGCAGCAGCAGGAGCCCAAACATTACTTTAAAGAGACAGTGGGGTTGGCTTCAGGAGCCCAAAAATTGGATGAATCACACCCTGGAGTTGGCGGCAGCAGCAGCAGCAGGAGCCCAGATATTACTTTAAAGAGACACTGGGGTTGGCTTCAGGAGCCCAAAAATTGGATGAATCACACCCTGGAGTTGGCAGCAGCAGCAGGAGCCCAAACATTACTTTAAAGAGACACTGAGGTTGGCTTCAGGAGCCCAAAAATTGGATGAATCACACCCTGGAGTTGGCAGCAGCAGCAGGAGCCCAAACATTACTTTAAAGAGACACTGGAGTTGGCTTCAGGAGCCCAAAAATTGGATGATTCACACCCTGGAGTTGGCAGCAGCAGCAGCAGGAGCCCAAACATTACTTTAAAGAGACACTGGGGTTGGCAGCAGGAGCCCAAAGTTTGGATGAATCACACCCTGGAGTTGGCAGCAGCAGCAGGAGCCCAAACATTACTTTAAAGAGACACTGGAGTTGGCTTCAGGAGCCCAAAAATTGGATGATTCACACCCTGCAGTTGGCAGCGGCAGCAGCAGGAGCCAAAACATTACTTTAAAGAGACACTGGAGTTGGCTTCAGGAGCCCAAAAATTGGATGATTCACACCCTGGAGTTGGCAGCAGCAGGAGCCCAAATATTACTTTAAAGAGACACTGGGGTTGGCTTCAGGAGCCCAAAAATTGGATGAATCACACCCTGGAGTTGGCAGCAGCAGCAGGAGCCCAAACATTGGCTAAAAGAGACACTGAAGTTGGCAGCAGCAGGAGCCCAAAAATTGACTGACACACCCTGGAGTTTCAAGCAGCAGCAGCAGCAGCAGGAGCCCAAACATAGCTTGAAAGAGACACTGGAGTTGGCTGCAGGAGCCCAAAAATTGGATGAATCACACCCTGGAGTTGGCAGCAGCAGGAGCCCAAACATTACTTTAAAGAGACACTGGGGTTGGCTTCAGGAGCCCAAAAATTGGATGAATCACACCCTGGAGTTGGCAGCAGCAGCAGAGGGAGCCCAAACATTACTTTAAAGAGACACTGGGGTTGGCTACAGGAGCCCAAAAATTGGATGAATC
Organism: Gastrophryne carolinensis; assembly: GCA_027917425.1. Classification (NCBI taxonomy): domain Eukaryota; kingdom Metazoa; phylum Chordata; class Amphibia; order Anura; family Microhylidae; genus Gastrophryne; species Gastrophryne carolinensis. The sequence continues at coordinate 257,956,481 of CM051240.1, forward strand.
ACACCCTGGAGTTGGCAGCAGGAGCCCAAACATTACTTTAAAGAGACACTGGGGTTGGCTTCAGGAGCCCAAAGATTGGATGATTCACACCCTGGAGTTGGCAGCAGCAGCAGGAGCCCAAACATTACTTTAAAGAGACACTGGATTTGGCTTCAGGAGCCCAAAATTGGATGATTCACACCCTGGAGTTGGCAGCAGCAGCAGGAGCCCAAACATTACTTTAAAGAGACGCTGGGGTTGGCTTCAGGAGCCCAAAAATTGAATGAATAACACCCTGGAGTTGGCAGCAGCAGCAGCAGGAGCCGAAACATTACTTTAAAGAGACACTGGGGTTGGCTTCAGGAGCCCAAAGATTGGATGATTCACACCCTGGAGTTGGCAGCAGCAGCAGGAGCCCAAACATTACTTTAAAGAGACACTGGGGTTGGCTTCAGGAGCCCAAAAATTGGATGAATCACACACTGGAGTTGGCAGCAGCAGCAGGAGCCCAAACATTACTTTAAAGAGACACTGGAGTTGCCAGCAGGAGCCCAAAAATTGGATGAATCACACCCTGGAGTTGGCAGCAGCAGCAGGAGCCCAAACATTACTTTAAAGAGACACTGGCGTTGGCTTCAGGAGCCCAAAAATTGGATGATTCACACCCTGGAGTTGGCAGCAGCAGCAGCAGCAGCAGGAGCCCAAACATTACTTTAAAGAGACACTGGAGTTGGCAGCAGGAGCCCAAAGATTGGATGAATCACACCCTGGAGTTGGAGCAGCAGCAGGAGCCCAAACATTAATTTAAAGAGACACTGGGGTTGGCTTCAGGAGCCCAAAAATTGGATGATTCACACCCTGGAGTTGGCAGCAGCAGCAGCAGGAGCCAAAACATTACTTTAAAGAGACACTGGAGTTGGCTTCAGGAGCCCAAAAATTGGATGAATCACACCCTGGAGTTGGCAGCAGCAGCAGGAGCCCAAACATTACTTTAAAGAGACACTGGAGTTGGCTTCAGGAGCCCAAAAATTGGATGATTCACACCCTGGAGTTGGCAGCAGCAGGAGCCCAAACATTACTTTAAAGAGACACTGGAGTTGGCAGCAGGAGCCCAAAGATTGGATGAATCACACCCTGGAGTTGGCAGCAGCAGCAGCAGCAGGAGCCCAAGTATTACTTTAAAGAGACACTGGGGTTGGCTTCAGGAGCCCAAAAATTGGATGAATCACACCCTGTAGTTGGCAGCAGCAGCAGGAGCCCAAACATTACTTTAAAGAGACACTGAGGTTGGCTTCAGGAGCCCAAAAATTGGATGAATCACACCCTGGAGTTGGCAGCAGCAGCAGGAGCCCAAACATTACTTTAAAGAGACACTGGAGTTGGCTTCAGGAGCCCAAAAATTGGATGATTCACACCCTGGAGTTGGCAGCAGCAGCAGCAGGAGCCCAAACATTACTTTAAAGAGACACTGGAGTTGGCAGCAGGAGCCCAAAGTTTGGATGAATCACACCCTGGAGTTGGCAGCAGCAGCAGCAGGAGCCCAAATATTACTTTAAAGAGACACTGGGGTTGGCTTCAGGAGCCCAAAAATTGGATGATTCACACCCTGGAGTTGGCAGCAGCAGCAGCAGGAGCCAAAACATTACTTTAAAGAGACACTGGAGTTGGCTTCAGGAGCCCAAAGATTGGATGATTCACACCCTGGAGTTGGCAGCAGCAGCAGGAGCCCAAACATTACTTTAAAGAGACACTGGAGTTGGCTTCAGGAGCCCAAAAATTGGATGATTCACACCCTGCAGTTGGCAGCGGCAGCAGCAGGAGCCAAAACATTACTTTAAAGAGACACTGGAGTTGGCTTCAGGAGTCCAAAAATTGGATGATTCACACCCTGGAGTTGGCAGCAGCAGGAGCCCAAATATTACTTTAAAGAGACACTGGGGTTGGCTTCAGGAGCCCAAAAATTGGATGAATCACACCCTGGAGTTGGCAGCAGCAGCAGGAGCCCAAACATTGGCTAAAAGAGACACTGGAGTTGGCAGCAGCAGGAGCCCAAAAATTGACTGACACACCCTGGAGTTTCAAGCAGCAGCAGCAGGAGCCCAAACATAGCTTGAAAGAGACACTGGAGTTGGCTGCAGGAGCCCAAAAATTGGATGAATCACACCCTGGAGTTGGCAGCAGCAGGAGCCCAAACATTACTTTAAAGAGACACTGGGGTTGGCTTCAGGAGCCCAAAAATTGGATGAATCACACCCTGGAGTTGGCAGCAGCAGCAGCAGGAGCCCAAACATTACTTTAAAGAGACACTGGGGTTGGCTGCAGGAGCCCAAAAATTGGATGAATCACACCCTGGAGTTGGCAGCAGAAGCCCAAACATTACTTTAAAGAGACACTGGGGTTGTCTTCAGGAGCCCAAAATTGGATGATTCACACCCTGGAGTTGGCAGCAGCAGCAGGAGCCCAAACATTACTTTAAAGAGACGCTGGGGTTGGCTTCAGGAGCCCAAAAATTGGATGATTCACACCCTGGAGTTGGCAGCAGCAGGAGCCAAAACATTACTTTAAAGAGACACTGGAGTTGGCTTCAGGAGCCCAAAAATTGGATGATTCACACCCTGGAGTTGGCAGCAGCAGGAGCCCAAATATTACTTTAAGGAAACACTGGGGTTGGCTTCAGGAGCCCAAAAATTGGATGAATCACACCCTGGAGTTGGCAGCAGCAGCAGGAGCCCAAACATTGGCTGAAAGAGACACTGGAGTTGGCAGCAGCAGGAGCCCAAAAATTGACTGACACACCCTGGAGTTTCAAGCAGCAGCAGCAGCAGCAGCAGGATCCCAAACATAGCTTGAAAGAGACACTGGAGTTGGCTGCAGGAGCCCAAAAATTGGATGAATCACACCCTGGAGTTGGCAGCAGCAGCAGCAGGAGCCAAAACATTACTTTAAAGAGACACTGGAGTTGGCTTCAGGAGCCCAAAAATTGGATGAATCACACCCTGGAGTTGGCATCAGCAGCAGGAGCCCAAACATTACTTTAAAGAGACACTGGAGTTGGCTTCAGGAGCCCAAAAGTTGGATGATTCACACCCTGGAGTTGGCAGCAGCAGCAGCAGGAGCCAAAACATTACTTTAAAGAGACACTGGAGTTGGCAGCAGGAGCCCAAAGATTGGATGAATCACACCCTGGAGTTGGCAGCAGCAGCAGGAGCCCAAACATTACTTTAAAGAGACAGTGGGGTTGGCTTCAGGAGCCCAAAAATTGGATGAATCACACCCTGGAGTTGGCGGCAGCAGCAGCAGCAGGAGCCCAGATATTACTTTAAAGAGACACTGGGGTTGGCTTCAGGAGCCCAAAAATTGGATGAATCACACCCTGGAGTTGGCAGCAGCAGCAGGAGCCCAAACATTACTTTAAAGAGACACTGAGGTTGGCTTCAGGAGCCCAAAAATTGGATGAATCACACCCTGGAGTTGGCAGCAGCAGCAGGAGCCCAAACATTACTTTAAAGAGACACTGGAGTTGGCTTCAGGAGCCCAAAAATTGGATGATTCACACCCTGGAGTTGGCAGCAGCAGCAGCAGGAGCCCAAACATTACTTTAAAGAGACACTGGGGTTGGCAGCAGGAGCCCAAAGTTTGGATGAATCACACCCTGGAGTTGGCAGCAGCAGCAGGAGCCCAAACATTACTTTAAAGAGACACTGGAGTTGGCTTCAGGAGCCCAAAAATTGGATGATTCACACCCTGCAGTTGGCAGCGGCAGCAGCAGGAGCCAAAACATTACTTTAAAGAGACACTGGAGTTGGCTTCAGGAGCCCAAAAATTGGATGATTCACACCCTGGAGTTGGCAGCAGCAGGAGCCCAAATATTACTTTAAAGAGACACTGGGGTTGGCTTCAGGAGCCCAAAAATTGGATGAATCACACCCTGGAGTTGGCAGCAGCAGCAGGAGCCCAAACATTGGCTAAAAGAGACACTGAAGTTGGCAGCAGCAGGAGCCCAAAAATTGACTGACACACCCTGGAGTTTCAAGCAGCAGCAGCAGCAGCAGGAGCCCAAACATAGCTTGAAAGAGACACTGGAGTTGGCTGCAGGAGCCCAAAAATTGGATGAATCACACCCTGGAGTTGGCAGCAGCAGGAGCCCAAACATTACTTTAAAGAGACACTGGGGTTGGCTTCAGGAGCCCAAAAATTGGATGAATCACACCCTGGAGTTGGCAGCAGCAGCAGAGGGAGCCCAAACATTACTTTAAAGAGACACTGGGGTTGGCTACAGGAGCCCAAAAATTGGATGAATCACACCCTGGAGTTGGCAGCAGGAGCCCAAACATTACTTTAAAGAGACACTGGGGTTGGCTTCAGGAGCCCAAAGATTGGATGATTCACACCCTGGAGTTGGCAGCAGCAGCAGGAGCCCAAACATTACTTTAAAGAGACACTGGATTTGGCTTCAGGAGCCCAAAATTGGATGATTTACACCCTGGAGTTGGCAGCAGCAGCAGGAGCCCAAACATTACTTTAAAGAGACGCTGGGGTTGGCTTCAGGAGCCCAAAAATTGGATGATTCACACCCTGGAGTTGGCAGCAGCAGCAGCAGGAGCCAAAACATTACTTTAAAGAGACACTGGAGTTGGCTTCAGGAGCCCAAAAATTGGATGATTCACACCCTGGAGTTGGCAGCAGCAGGAGCCCAAATATTACTTTAAAGAAACACTGGGGTTGGCTTCAGGAGCCCAAAAATTGGATGAATCACACCCTGGAGTTGGCAGCAGCAGCAGGAGCCCAAACATTGGCTGAAAGAGACACTGGAGTTGGCAGCAGCAGGAGCCCAAAATTGACTGACACACCCTGGAGTTTCAAGCAGCAGCAGCAGCAGCAGCAGCAGCAGGAGCCCAAACATAGCTTGAAAGAGACACTGGAGTTGGCTGCAGGAGCCCAAAAATTGGATGAATCACACCCTGGAGTTGGCAGCAGCAGCAGCAGGAGCCCAAACATTACTTTAAAGAGACACTGGGGTTGGCTTCAGGAGCCCAAAAATTGGATGAATCACACCCTGGAGTTGGCAGCAGAAGCAGGAGCCCAAACATTGGCTGAAAGAGACACTGGAGTTGGCAGCAGCAGGAGCCCAAAAATTGACTGACACACCCTGGAGTTTCAAGCAGCAGCAGGAGCCCAAACATTACTTTAAAGAGACACTGGGGTTGGCTTCAGGAGCCCAAAAATTGGATGAATCACACCCTGGAGTTGGCATCAGCAGGAGCCCAAAAATTGGCCTAAAGACATAAATATGTTTTGCACCATTTGGAAAGTGTAAAACGTGGCACCATGCTGAATCTAGTCGCATGCATCAGGCATTGGTGGGTGGAAATCCTGGCTGATCCATCCCTGATTCATTTTGACAAAGGTGAGTCTCTCCACATTTTTAGTTGACAGACGAGTTCTCCTCGCCGTAACTATGGCCCCCGCCGCATTAAACACCCGCTCAGATGGCACGCTACTTGCCGGCAGGACAGCTTTTCCAGGGCAAACTCTGCTAGTTGCGGCCACAAATCAAGTTTGGCTGCCCAGAAGTCCAGCGGATCCTCAAGGTGTGTTGGCATGGTCATGTCAAAGTATGACATGACCTTCTGGTTCAGGTCCTGCTCCAGGTCTTCCTGCTGCTCATGAGTAGCCTCACTATGCGGGTGTAGAAAGCTACTCATTAGCGACTGAAGACTGAGGCTGCTGCTGATGGAGCTGCTGCTGCTGCTCCTGCCAACCCCCCCAGCGGCCATGGCAGTGGAAGGTGAGCGCAGAGGTCCCCTCGAGTCAGACCTGCGAGAGTATGGACCATGGCGCAGATAGGCATCGGCCAACTGCCTACGTAGAATGTCTTTGTAGTAGTTCAGTTTGTCCTCCCTCTCGGTGGGTTTAAAAAATGCCCCCATTTTGTGCCGGAAGCGAGGGTCCAATAAGGTGGACAGCCAGAAGTCATCCTGCCGACAGATGGAAACAATTCTGGGGTCACTACGCAAGCACGTGAGCATGCTTCCTGCCATTTGCGCAAGTGACTCGGATGGACTACCTGTCTCCATCTCCACTGCATACTGCCACGGTGTGCCCGGGTCCTCTGTCTCGCCTTCCTCAAAAACCTCTAGCTCCTCTGGCTGCTCCTGCTCCTCCTCTCCTGTCCGCTGACTAGATAAACCAGCCATTTCGCCAAGCCTAAACTGTGTTTCGCTGGGCAACTCCTCCTCCTCTTCCTCCTCCTCCTCCAGTTCAGCTCCAACGGGGTTCATGTGGCCGTAAGATGTAAACGCCATGTCTCCAGTGCCCTGACCAGCCATGGTTTCCAACATGTGCTGTAGTACATGAAGCAGTGGAATCACGTCGTTCATCCCGTAATCCTGCCGACTGACAAATAAAGTGGCTTCCTCAAAGGGCCTGAGCAAACGGCAGGTGTCACGTATGAGCTGCCACTGGTTGACATTGAAGTTACACAGGGGAGTCCCCCTATCTGCTTGGATCATCAGGAAATCCGTGATGGCTTTTCTCTGTTCATATAATCGGTCCAACATGGGAAGGGTGGAATTCCAATGGGTGGAAACATCGCAAATCAGACTATGTTGGGGGATACCGTTCTGATGCTGTAGCTCAAGAAGGGTGTGTTTGGCGGTGTATGAGTGGCTGAAGTGCATGCAAAGTTTCCTTGAAGTTGTTAGGATGTCTTGCAGATGGGGGGAACACTTCAGAAACCGCTTGACAACCAGATTGAAGACGTGAGCCATGCAGGGGGCATGGGTCAGGCTTCCTTGGCGCAGCGCAGACAAAATGTTCTTCCCATTGTCGGTAACCATGATTCCCATTTTAAGTTTTCTTGGAGTAAGCCATGTTTGGATTTCCTGATGAATACATTTAAGCAGTTCCTCCCCTGTGTGACTCCGTTCGCCAAGACAAACCATGTGAAGCACTGCGTGACACCTCCGTGCCCTGCACACATGGTAGACTGGAGGGGCACTGAGGCTTGAGCCTACAGTGGAGGGTGAGGAGATGGCGGAGGATGAGGAGGCCGAGTCGCACAGTGTCACAGGCCCAACGGGCAGGGAACGCGGAGGCCGAAGCGGCGTGACCTGTCCAAGTTGCTGCTGCTGCAAAGGGACCACATTCACCCAGTGGGCCGTAAACGACATGTACTGTCCCTGACCGTAGTTACAGCTCCAGACGTCGGCGCTGCCATGCACTTTGCTACACACCGACAGGCTCAAGGACTGGCCCACCTTCTGTTCAACAAAAGTGTGCAGCGCTGGTACTGCCTTCTTGGCAAAGAAATGACGGCTTTGGACTCTCCACCTCGGCTCGGCACAAGCCATCAGTTCTCTGAAATGTGCAGAGTCCACCACCTGAAAAGGGAGCAACTGCAGCACCAGCAACTTGGACAGGAGCACATTCAGCTTCTGCGCCGTAGGATGAGTGGGCGCATACTGCTGTCTCTTGGACATGGCTTCGCTGATGGATTGCTGGCGGGATGCATGACTTGGAGGAGGAGGAGGAGGAGCAGGAGCGACAGAGGATGGGTATGACGCACAGCTGCCTTCGGCTGAGGTGCTGGAGCCTTGGCTGGCAGAAATTGGGAGCGGCGTGCCACTTGGTGAGGAAGCAGACTGGACCACCCCTTGGGAGCCTCGGTTCTCCCAGGTCGCTTTATGGTGACGCATCATATGTTGATGCAGGGCCGTGGTGCCAACATTTGGACCCTGGCCACGCTTCACCTTTTGCCTACATATCTTGCATGTGGCCATGTTACCCTCCTGCGGATGCTTCAGGAAAAACTGCCACACTGCCGAGTAGCTACTTTTCCCACCCCCTGGCCTCACTGATTCACTGCTGCTGTTGCCAACTCCAGGAACCCCTGCTCCACTACCTCCCGATAAGGTAGACTGCCGCACAGCAGGTGCTCTACCCCGGCCCCGGCCCCGGCCGGCTCCAGCCTTTGGAATTGTGCCCCCATGCTGACTGCTACCACCTTGCTGCCTCAGCTGCTGACTCCGGGGCAACCTGCGCCCCTCTTCTCCTGATGATGACGATGAAGCCCCTTCATCACCCGGCTCCCAAGTGCGATCGGCTTCATCGTCATTATCATTATCACCGAGTTGTGGCTGTACGTCACTGATGTTCTTGGATTCGTCAACAGTGTCTGGCGCAGGAGCTGGAACGCTCGCAGCATCCACGACACTGTCCACATCACTATTTGTCTGCCTAGCTAAAGAAGCCACCTCCATTTCTTGGCTGGGCAGTAGCTGCTGACTGTCCTCTATCTGATCGTCCTCCTCACGAAAGAGTGGAGCTGAACCCAAAGCATAGGATACGTCGCTGGGGGAGGGAACGGCGTAGGACAGAGGCAATGGGAGGACAGGGACTGCTCTCGGGGCATGCCAACTCAGGGTTGTGTCAGAGGAACCTACCGACCCTAGACTGGGGGTCTCAGACGTAAGTTGTGATGATGTTGTTGATGAGCGCGTCAACCAATCTACCACGGCAGATGCGTTACTGGTGGAGACCCGACCGCTAGCAAATACTGGCAGATTAGGTCTCTCAGCGTGACTCCTGCTGCTACTGGCCCCCAGTCTGCTGCGACCTCTGCCTGCGGAATCTTGGCCTCTGCCACTCCTCTTTTCACTTCCAGGCACTTGTCTGCCCGACATAGTCTAACTGGCGTGGTAGTAGGTGATATTTTAAGAACCCCCAGGCAGCAGTGGGTCTATATGAAACAGAATATAATGCACACCAAAAGTGAGCAGTAACACTCAGCCTCCAACAGGCCTGCTTAGTGTAAATAAGAGAGCTGCTTAGTGTAAATAAAGAGGGGTATGGTATGTTACAGAATGGGATGCCCCAACAGCAGAGCACCTGGGAGCAGTAGTACTATGCACAGCAAAAGTGTCTTTATCAGGCCAAATTTCTGTTAGAATAAGTGCAAAGGGTTATAGTAGTAAATAGAGGCTGGTGTAGTCACAGAATGGGATGCCCCAACAGCCAGCAGTGCACCTGTGAGCAGTAATACTATGCACAGCAAAAGTGTGTTTATCAGGCCAAATTTCTATTAGAATAAGTGCAAAGGGTTATAGTAGTAAATAGAGGCTTGTGTAGTCACAGAATGGGATGCCCCAACAGCCAGCAGTGCACCTGGGAGCAGTAATACTATGCACAGCAAAAGTGTGTTTATCAGGCCAAATTTCTATTAGAATAAGTGCAAAGGGTTATAGTAGTAAATAGAGGCTGGTGTAGTCACAGAATGGGATGCCCCAACAGCCAGCAGTGCACCTGGGAGCAGTAATACTATGCACAGCAAAAGTGTGTTTATCAGGCCAAATTTCTATTAGAATAAGTGCAAAGGGTTATAGTAGTAAATAGAGGCTGGTGTAGTCACAGAATGGGATGCCCCAACAGCCAGCAGTGCACCTGGGAGCAGTAATACTATGCACAGCAAAAGTGTGTTTATCAGGCCAAATTTCTATTAGAATAAGTGCAAAGGGTTATAGTAGTAAATAGAGGCTTGTGTAGTCACAGAATGGGATGCCCCAACAGCCAGCAGTGCACCTGTGAGCAGTAGTACTATGCACAGCAAAAGTGTGTTTATCAGGCCAAATTTCTATTAGAATAAGTGCAAAGGGTTATAGTAGTAAATAGAGGCTTGTGTAGTCACAGAATGGGATGCCCCAACAGCCAGCAGTGCACCTGTGAGCAGTAGTACTATGCACAGCAAAAGTGTGTTTATCAGGCCAAATTTCTATTAGAATAAGTGCAAAGGGTTATAGTAGTAAATAGAGGCTGGTGTAGTCACAGAATGGGATGCCCCAACAGCCAGCAGTGCACCTGTGAGCAGTAATACTATGCACAGCAAAAGTGTGTTTATCAGGCCAAATTTCTATTAGAATAAGTGCAAAGGGTTATAGTAGTAAATAGAGGCTTGTGTAGTCACAGAATGGGATGCCCCAACAGCCAGCAGTGCACCTGGGAGCAGTAATACTATGCACCGCAAAAGTGTGTTTATCAGGCCAAATTTCTATTAGAATAAGTGCAAAGGGTTATAGTAGTAAATAGAGGCTGGTGTAGTCACAGAATTGGATGCCCCAACAGCCAGCAGTGCACCTGGGAGCAGTAATACTATGCACAGCAAAAGTGTGTTTATCAGGCCAAATTTCTATTAGAATAAGTGCAAAGGGTTATAGTAGTAAATAGAGGCTGGTGTGGTCACAGAATGGGATGCCCCAACAGCCAGCAGTGCACCTGGGAGCAGTAATACTATGCACAGCAAAAGTGTGTTTATCAGGCCAAATTTCTATTAGAATAAGTGCAAAGGGTTATAGTAGTAAATAGAGGCTGGTGTAGTCACAGAATGGGATGCCCCAACAGCCAGCAGTGCACCTGGGAGCAGTAATACTATGCACAGCAAAAGTGTGTTTATCAGGCCAAATTTCTATTAGAATAAGTGCAAAGGGTTATAGTAGTAAATAGAGGCTGGTGTAGTCACATAATGGGATGCCCCAACAGCCAGCAGTGCACCAGTGAGCAGTAATACTATGCACAGCAAAAGTGTGTTTATCAGGCCAAATTTCTATTAGAATAAGTGCAAAGGGTTATAGTAGTAAATAGAGGCTGGTGTAGTCACAGAATGGGATGCCCCAACAGCCAGCAGTGCACCTGGGAGCAGTAATACTATGCACAGCAAAAGTGTGTTTATCAGGCCAAATTTCTATTAGAATAAGTGCAAAGGGTTATAGTAGTAAATAGAGGCTGGTGTAGTCACAGAATGGGATGCCCCAACAGCCAGCAGTGCACCTGGGAGCAGTAATACTATGCACAGCAAAAGTGTGTTTATCAGGCCAAATTTCTATTAGAATAAGTGCAAAGGGTTATAGTAGTAAATAGAGGCTGGTGTAGTCACAGAATGGGATGCCCCAACAGCCAGCAGTGCACCTGGGAGCAGTAATACTATGCACAGCAAAAGTGTGTTTATCAGGCCAAATTTCTATTAGAATAAGTGCAAAGGGTTATAGTAGTAAATAGAGGCTTGTGTAGTCACAGAATGGGATGTCCCAACAGCCAGCAGTGCACCTGGGAGCAGTACTGCTATGCACAGCAAAAGTGTCTTTATCAGGCCAAATGACTTTTAGAATAAGTGCAAAGGGTTATAGTAAATAGAGGCTGGTGTAGTCACAGAATGGGATGCCTCACAGCAGACTTGAGATCAGTTCAGTATATATGCACAGTAAGTATATAAGTATAAGCAGCCTGAAAACGCTAACAAAGCCAGTCAGCCAGCCAGTAACACTCAGGCTGGATGAAAAAAAAAAAAAATTCTCCCTGTGATTGCCTCCGATTTTTCCTAACTTTCCCTGCTTTTCGCTGACTTTCTGCCTGTCTCCTGCCTGTCTCCTGCCTGTCCCTGTCTGTCCCTGGCTCTCTGCCTCTCCCTCACTACAGCAGCGTCCTGTCTCTCACGAATGCAATAGAGAAATGAGGAAAAGCAAGACTTAAATAGCGCTGTGACGTCACCGGGCTTGCTGGCTGCTGATAGGCTGCATGTGACTGCCCCAGCTTGCACTGGCGCGGGGTAGATGTCTGGACATGTCCCGTCCGCCATCTTAGAATGCCTGTAATGTAAATGAATGGATGTTAAAGGAAAACTTCGAGCGATCGAAGCACGGGGAAATTCGGATTCGATCCGAATCGAATTTTTCATGAAATTCGGATCGAATCCAGGTTCGTCCGGATCGATTCGCTCATCCCTAATACTAATCACTATATTGATTTTGGTTATAATTAAATTGAGGGTCCAAGTGGGATGTCCCATGTTCTGATCTGCTTTTATATTTATATGTATGTCTATGTGTAACGTGTAGTTTTTAGATAATAAATATGAGTTCTTGAACTCTTTATCTACGTAAAGCAGTTGATTTTTTAGGGGGGAAGGTGCTGTGATGTTTTGGTTGCTGGAGCCACATTAGAAAGTATTTATCTTACGGAGGATTATAGGTAGACTGGAAATCTTCTTTTGGGATGGGGCCTATTGTGCCGCTCATAAGCGCTTGCATCAGTGACACACTCATTCGCTGAATCTGGATGGCAACCTTGCCACTTGTTAACGGCACCATAAAACGCTAACAAGCGCTTTTTAATGGCGGGAAGGTGCTTCTCCTGATAGCGGGAAACATCGCTTTAGCTCTCCCGATGAGACGGTGACGTTATGTCCCAAAAAAAGTTGCGCAGAAGCAGATACAAATTTCGGGGTGATTTACAGCCAGCCGACGCCGTAAAAAGCCGTTATTAGAAACAAGGCGCCGTGATCTCTGAGGCAGTTACAGGCGCGTTCGATCGTTCGAGGAGTGTAATAGGAAATTAGAAATAGAAACCAGAGACTATCTCGCGACTGTTACGGCGGAGTTATTACTTCAATGGCCCCATTTGCATATGTTTCTCCAGTCTGCTTAAACTCCATCTGGTGCCGCCGCCGCCCGCTCCGCGTTTCACCTGCTTACCCTGCTTAAACAGACCATTACTTTTTTCCCATTTTATTTCGGAGAGCGGCTTATCTAATTTTCATGCCTTTCGCCGGGGAGAGGATAATCAAATCTTCTTCTGTTTACTTTGAAATATTTGAAGATATTTGAATTGAATATTAGCTGCCGCCGATATTTAATATTTAGGGGCGACCGGATGTTTATTTTTGCGCTGCTGCTGGCGTGGGAAATGAGAATGTTACAGAATCAGTAGGACCATTGTCATCATAATATGTAGAAAGAATAGCCATATAAATGCTTATATTAAAGGTTGTATACAATGTGTAACAGGAAAAAAGCAGCCTAAGGGCCCCTCCACACAGTGTGTGCTGTGCCTCAGTTATCAGGAGTGCCACAGTGGTCCATAGTTTTCCCAGTGGCTAGGGGCAGCTGAAGCCAGACCGGCACAGCTGAACAAAAAAAGCTCCCCGGCACTCACTTGCCCCATCTGCATGCACGATACTGAAGCATTGTCAGCACTTACAGCTTGGGTTTTACAGATTATAGACAAAGAGATCATTTCAAATCAGAATGAAATCAGGAGTATGTAAGCCACCCACTAATTAACCCTCTATAGAAAACTTCGCTTCCTTTGGATGCTCAGCGTCTGTGACTTTAAATGAGGCTAACGTAAAACTAATGGCAAGATGGTATATGGTCCCAGAGAGAATGAAACACTTTTCCACTGAGTTGCAGGGTACTGCCTCTGGGGGCCTCTCTCCAGGGTGGTACCGGCATGTGTGGTGGGATTGCCCAGTAGTTAGGGGATTTTGGTCAAGAATCTTTCGAGTTATCAGCAAGGTATGTGGTAGATCTGTGGACAGAGACCCTTGGGTAGCTCTCCTCAACACCCCAATCCCCCCACAGTTCTAGACTGAAAAAGAGGTTGATGTATTATATCCTATTTGGGGCAAAGCTGGTAATAGCTGGGGCTCGGAGGTCCCCAACCTTGTATTATATCATATCAGGGGCAAAGCTGGTGATAGCTGGGGCTTGGAGGTGTCTCCCACCTTGTATTATATCCTATCAGGGGCAAAGCTGGTGATAGCTGGGGCTTGGAGGTCCCCAACCTTGTATTATATCCTATCAGGGGCAAAGCTGGTGATAGCTGGGGCTTGGAGGTCCCCCACCTTGTATTATATCCTATCAGGGGCAAAGCTGGTGATAGCTGGGGCTTGGAGGTCTCCCACCTTGTATTATATCCTATCAGGGGCAAAGCCGGTGATAGCTGGGGCTTGGAGGTCCCCACCTTGTATTATATCCTATCAGGGGCAAAGCTGGTGATAGCTGGGGCTTTGAGGTCCCCCACCTTGTATTATATCCTATCGGAGGCAAAGCTGGTGATAGCTGGGGCTTGGAGATCTCCCACCTTGTATTATATTCTATCAGGGGCAAAGCTGGTGATAGCCGGGGCTTGGAGGTCTCCCACCTTGTATTATATCCTATCAGGGGCAAAGCTGGTGATAGCTGGGGCTTGGAGCTCCCCCACCTTGTATTATATCCTATCAGGGGCAAAGCTGGTGATAGCTGGGGCTTGGAGATCTCCCACCTTGTATTATATCCTTTCAGTGGCAAAGCTGGTGATAGCCGGGGCTTGGAGGTCTCCCACCTTGTATTATATCCTATCAGGGGCAAAGCTGGTGATAGCTGGAGCTTGGAGCTCCCCCACCTTGTATTATATCCTATCAGGGCCAAAGCTGGTGATAGCTGGGGCTTGGAGGTCCCCCACCTTGTATTATATCATATCAGGGGCAAAGCTGGTGATAGCCGGGGCTTGGAGGTCTCCCACCTTGTATTATATCCTATCAGGGGCAAAGCTGGTGATAGCTGGGGCTTGGAGCTCCCCCACCTTGTATTATATCCTATCAGGGGCAAATCTGGTGATAGCTGGGGCTTGGAGGTCCCCCACCTTGTATTATATCATATCAGGGGCAAAGCTGGTGATAGCCGGGGCTTGGAGGTCTCCCACCTTGTATTATATCCTATCAGGGGCAAAGCTGGTGATAGCTGGGGCTTGGAGCTCCCCCACCTTGTATTATATCCTATCAGGGGCAAATCTGGTGATAGCTGGGGCTTGGAGCTCCCCCACCTTGAGCTTCAACGCCTTTAAAAACAAGGTTAACTGCATTATGGCTATGGAAAAAATGTCCGCCATTCACAATGGGACTTTGGAGCTGTTCAGGGAGGTGTGGAAACCTTGGGTTGGGAATTTTCTGCCTACTGATTTTGATGTAAACCTACTGAGCATCTGATCCTTCCTCGACCCCTTCCTTTACTCCCCCTCCCTTACCTCTGTCCCCCCCTCATTAGGGTTGTTATTTTTCTTTTAATTTATTTGAATTGAACTTTTTTAGTAACTCTTGAATCGATTTTCTTGTATGCAGTGACTAAGCTTCTGTGACTTAAGTTGTCTGTAATCTTTAAATTCTGTGTATGAAGAGTATTATGGTAATAGAATGATGTTCAGAATATACACAATAAAAAGATTGATAAAGAAAAATTCACGTCACTTTCTGCATCCTTCGCTATCATCCTCCTCTAAGTTACAAGGGCTTCTTTATTTGCCATTGTGATACAATAAAACAATATTGCTTTTACTAATTGTTCCTGCCACTGTCTAAAGTATTAGTTCCTGATGCACGTTTCATCACCCGCGTGACATTTTCAAATGTTAAAAGTAGGCATTGCCCCGCCTCGCAACATGGGGGATACCCTGGTTGCCCCTGGACAGATGTCTCTGTCCTACTGACTCACCCAGTTGTGTTGCCTGTCGCTAGCACAACACAGAAGGTGGTCAGCAACAGCAAGGCAGCGGAGGCCAGCGGATGAGTCAAGTCCGATTGATTACAGAGAATCATTACAGGTTGTGTCTGACTGGTCCATAGTTTTCCCAGCCGCCAGGAGCATCTTAAACCAGACCTGTATAGTTGAATAAAAAACCTCCCCGGCTCCCCCATAAGGAATACTTTCGCTATATTAAATTAAGGCACAGGATTTTGCCTCTGACAAAACTGAGCCCTTCCTTTCAGATTAGGACCCCCTTCGAGGAAATGTGCGCTAACAATCCCTTCCGTAGGGGAACCGTATCCTTAATCTATTTGGCACTAAATGAAATTAAAGCAGATTCCCATGGCTATGTGGGGGGCTGGGAGAAGGACCTAGGTCCCTGCCCAGGAGAGAGAGGGTGGACAGAGATATGGTCATATGCCTCCAAATGTTCTGTGAACGTTCTGACAGTTGAAACAGCCTACAAGGTAATGCTCCGCTGGTACCTGGTGCCGGGCTGCCTGAGCAGGATGTTTCCGGGGCAATCTAGCTCATGCTTTAGAGGCTGCAGCGTGGAGGGGGACTTCTTACACACATGGTGGACCTGTCCTATGTTGGTCCGCTTCTGGAGTCAGGTGTACAGGATGGTCAATGAGGTCTTCCAAACCAGTATGAGAAAAGACCCATGGGTTGCAGGATGGGGCAGAGATGAGGGGACAGGGATGGATGGGGCAGAGATGAGTGTACAGGGATGGATAGAGCAGAGAGACAGGGATGGATGGGGCAGAGATGAGGGGACAGGGATGGATGGGGCAGAGATGAGTGTACAGGGATGGATAGAGCAGAGAGACAGGGATGGATGGAGCAGAGAGACAGGGATGGATGGGGCAGAGATGAGGGGACAGGGATGGATGGGGCAGAGATGAGTGTACAGGGATGGATAGAGCAGAGAGACAGGGATGGATGGGGCAAAGATGAGGGAACAGGGATGGATGGAGCAGAGAGACAGGGATGGATGGGGCAGAGATGAGGGGACAGGGATGGATGGAGCAGAGAGACAGGGATGGATGGGGCAGAGATGAGTGTACAGGGATGGATAGAGCAGAGAGACAGGGATGGATGGGGCAGAGATGAGGGAACAGGGATGGATGGAGCAGAGAGACAGGGATGGATGGGGCAGAGATGAGGGGACAGGGATGGATGGAGCAGAGAGACAGAGATGGATGGGGCACAGAGATGAGGGAACAGGGATGGATGGAGCAGAGAGACAGGGATGGATGGGGCAGAGATGAGGGGACAGGGATGGATGGGGCAGAGATGAGGGTACAGGGATGGATGGAGCAGAGAGACAGGGATGGATGGGGCAGAGATGAGGATACAGAGATGGATGGAGCAGAAAGACCGGTATGGATGGGGCAGAGATGAGTGTACAGGGATGGATGGGGCAGAGAGACAGGGATGGATGGGGCAGAGTTGAGGGTACAGGGATGGATGGGGCAGAGATGAGGGTACAGGGATGGATGGAGCAGAGAGACAGGGATGGATGGGGCAGAGATGAGGATACAGAGATGGATGGAGCAGAAAGACCGGTATGGATGGGGCAGAGATGAGTGTACAGGGATGGATGGGGCAGAGAGACAGGGATGGATGGGGCAGAGTTGAGGGTACAGGGATGGATGGGGCAGAGATGAGTGTACAGGGATGGATGGAGCAGAGAGACAGGAATGGATGGGGCAGAGATGAGGGTACAGGGATGGATGGAGAAGAGAGACAGGGATGGATGGGGCACAGATGAGGGTACAGGGATGGATGGAGAAGAGAGACAGGGATGGATGGGGCAGAGGTGAGGATACAGGGATGGATGGAGCAGAGAGACAGGGATGGATGGGGCAGAGATGAGGGGACAGGGATGGATGGAGCAGAGAGACAGGGATGGATGGGGCAGAGATGAGGGTACAGGGATGGATGGAGCAGAGAGACAGGGATGGATGGGGCAGAGATGAGTGTACAGGGATGGATAGAGCAGAGAGACAGGGATGGATGGGGCAGAGATGAGGGTACAGGGATGGATGGAGCAGAGAGACAGAGATGGATGGGGCAGAGATGAGAGGACAGGGATGGATGGATGGATGGAGCAGAGAGACAGGGATGGATGGGGCAGAGATGAGGGGACAGGGATGGATAGATGGATAGAGCAGAGAGACAGGGATGGATGGGGCAGAGATGAGGGGACAGGGATGGATAGATGGATGGAGCAGAGAGACAGGGATGGATGGGGCAGAGATGAGGGGACAGGGATGGATGGGGCAGAGATGAGGGGACAGGGATGGATGGGGCAGAGAGACAGGGATGGATGGGGCAGAGATGAGGGGACAGGGATGGACGGAGCAGAGAGACAGAGAAAGGAAGTGTGTGCTGTCAGGACTGTACCAAACACCCGTCTGTCTTGAGCTGGTATCCCCCAATCTCCGCCGCCACTTCTGCCTATAGACAAGCCCCCGCTTGTAGGAGACGCGGGTAATGCCTCTCCCAGTCGGTTGCCCCCAGGACTTATAAGGCGCAAAGGATACCGGCTTAAGGTGCAGAAAGATGTTTGGCAGGGAATCCCGAATGAGGATGCCGGATGGCAGAAGTCCGAAATACAGGCCGAGGTCAAACCAGGAGATCACGGGGCGTGGTATCCGAAGGAGGTAACGAAGGGGTGGTCGAGGCTAGCCGAGGTCAAATCCAGGAGGTCACGGAGCGAGGTATCAGAAGGGTCAGGCAAAGGCGTGGTCAGGCAAAGCAAAAGGTCAGGGCAGGCAGCAAGCAAGGGTAGTCGAAGTCCAATATCCAAATGATCACAAAAGACACTGCAACGCACATCCAGAACCCAGAGGCTATAACGGGCACTGGGATGAAGGAGCAGGAAAACTTTATAGGGAATGCTGGCCAATAGGGAAGGGCGCAATTGGGGGGAAGATCAATGATTGGTGCATACAAACTAAGATGGGATCGGTCCCAGGAGCTGGACGGCCCAGGCCAGACAGGCCGACCAGTCCCTGGGTCCGATCCCAGGATCCAGCTGCCGATAGGTCACTTTAACACTCGCCCCCGGCGGGCGCGCTGGAGGAAGCGCCGCCGGGAGGCATAAGAGAGACGTGCTCGCGCGCGCGCGCGCGAGCACGACGTGAGACAGGCGCGCCCCCGCCCGGAGGAGGCAGCGTCACGCCACCCGGAAGCCCAGCAGGCCGGCGCAGCCGCGCGGAGCGGGCTGCGACGCGGCCATCAGCCGCGTCCTGTGCCGACAGCCCCCGGACCCCACAGGGGCGCCGAGGGGACAGATGACCCGGGGACCGCCGAACAGAGGCCCGCTGGGGCCCACGCAACAGTGCGCCGCGGGACCCGGAACGGCGAGCAGGTAAGAGTCTAACATTACCCCCCCCCCTGAGGAGGGGCCACTGGACCCTCCAAGCTGGGTTTCAATGGATTCTCCTTATGAAATCTCTTCACCAGATTCTGCACATGAACCTCTCTGGCTGGAACCCAAGATCTTTCTTCCGGGCCGTACCCCTTCCAGTCAATTAAATACTGAAGAGAGTTCCTAAAAAGGCGGGAGTCAAGAATTCGGGCGACTTCAAATTCCTGATGACCATCGACTAACTCAGGACCGGGGCGCTTATCGGGTTCATGGTTTCTAGCAGATTTAAGAAGAGAAACATGAAAAGACCTGCAAATCTTCATGGACGAAGGGAGGGCCAACTGAAACGTGACCTGATTAATTTTCCGTACTATGGGGAAGGGACCAATAAATTTAGGTCCTAACTTAGCGGAGGGCTGGCGTAGTGCCAAGTTCTTAGTTGAAAGCCAAACCCAGTCTCCCACCTTATAACTAGGGTTAGAGGAACGTTTGCGGTCTGAAAAATTTTTCTGCTGAAGAGCGGCCTTAGTTAGATGTTGTTGGATCTTATTCCATTCCTCTGGCCATTTGGAAACCCATTCATCCACGGAGGGAACTCTAGAGGGTTGGTCCGGAAGGGCAGAAAACTTCAGGTCCTTGCCATAAACACAATGGAAGGGAGAAACCCCCGTGGAAGAATGTGCAGCGTTGTTAAATGCAAACTCCGCAAATGGTAAGAAGAAGGCCCAGTCAGTTTGGGTATCAGCCGTAAAACAACGCAAAAACTGTTCCAAGGACTGATTCGTTCTCTCGGTTTGTCCATTCGACTGCGGATGGAAAGCCGAGGAAAGGGAGACAGTGAAACCCAACTTAGTACAGAAAGCCCTCCAAAACCGGGAGACAAACTGGACCCCCCTATCCGAAACAATATCTATGGGAGTACCATGGATTCTAAAAATGTGAGTGATGAAGAGTTGAGCTAATGTTTGGGCTGAGGGGAGTTTCTTTAAAGGAATGAAATGAGCCATCTTGCTAAAGCGGTCCACAATTACCCAAATAACAGTATATCCCTGGGAAGGGGGAAGGTCAGTAACAAAATCCATGGCCAGATGGGTCCACGGAGAGGCGGGAATGGATAATGGAAGGAGTGGGCCTTCAGGAGAATGCCTTAAGGATTTACTTCGGGCACAGACTTTACAAGTGGAGACAAATTTTTGAACGTCCTTCCTGAGAGAGGGCCACCAAACTTGGCGCGTTAATAAAGCAATGGTTTTCTTGACCCCTGGATGACCCGCTGTTTTGGTATCATGAAAATGGGACAAAAAGTCAGTCCGGTAAGTAGAAGGCACAAACTGGGTTGAGTCAGGTTTCCCAGGAGGAGCTTGGGCCTGGAACTGAGTAAGGTCAGGAAGTTGGGGTTGGATAGCGGCTACCACTAGGGAGTGGGGTAAAATGGGAGAAACCAACCTTTCAGGTAAGTCGGGAGCGGAAAAACTCCGAGACAGGGCATCTGCTTTAATGTTTTTGGATCCGGGCTTATAGGTTATAGAAAAGTTAAATCGAGAAAAGAATAAGGACCAGCGAGCCTGTCTAGGAGTTAATCTCTTAGCAGATTGAATGTATTCTAGATTTTTATGATCCGTAAAGACCGTGACTGGATACTG
Source organism: Gastrophryne carolinensis (assembly GCA_027917425.1). Lineage (NCBI taxonomy): Eukaryota > Metazoa > Chordata > Amphibia > Anura > Microhylidae > Gastrophryne > Gastrophryne carolinensis. The sequence goes on from CM051240.1 coordinate 257,976,811, forward strand.
AGCCCCCTCCAGCCAGTGTCTCCATTCCTGAAAGGCTAACTTGATGGCCAATAATTCTCTATTGCCGATATCGTAATTTCTTTCGGCCGCTGAGAATTTCTTGGAAAAGAAGGCACATGGATGGAGGCGTTCAGGTGACCCGTAATACTGTGACAAGACTGCCCCAACTGCGACTTCAGAAGCATCTACCTCCACAAGGAAGGGTCGTTGCTCATCAGGGTGGACTAGGACGGGAGCGGCACTAAACACCCTTTTAAGATTCTCGAAGGCCTGGACAGCTTGAACAGGCCATACTGAGGGGTACCCGCTTTTCTTGGTCAGATTGGTTAATGGTGTAACAAGGGCAGAAAAATTTTTAATGAACCTCCTATAGAAATTAGCAAAGCCCAGAAACCTTTGCAGGCCCTTCAAATCCCTGGGCTGCTCCCATTCTAAGACTGCCTTCACCTTAGATTGATCCATGGATAGACCAGATTTAGAGATAATGTAACCGAGAAACGGGACCTCTGACACTTCAAATTGACATTTCTTTAACTTAGCATATAAACAGTTTTCCCTAAGTTTTTGCAAGACCAAACACACATGTTTGCGGTGTTCCTCAAGGGACGAAGAAAAAATTAAAATGTCGTCTAAATAAACGACCACAAAGCGGCCAAGATAGTCCCTAAAAATTTCGTTAACGAAACTTTGAAAGACCGCGGGGGCATTGCACAGGCCGAAAGGCATTACTAGATACTCATAATGCCCTTCAAGGGTATTGAAGGCCGTCTTCCACTCGTCCCCCTGCCTAATTCTAATGAGGTTATAGGCCCCCCGGAGATCGAGTTTAGAAAAGACCTGCGCCCCAACCACCTGTGTAAATAGTCCCTCAATAAGTGGTAGGGGGTACTTATTCTTTACCGTGATGTTATTTAAACCCCGATAATCAATACAGGGGCGGAGTCCCCCATCTTTCTTCTCCACGAAAAAAAACCCTGCCCCTGCTGGGGAAGATGAAGGCCGGATAAACCCCTTCTCTAAGTTCTCGGCAATATATTCCCGCATGGCGAGGGTTTCAGTTCGGGTCAAATTAAATATTCTCCCTCTGGGAGGCATGGTACCGGGGAGAAGTTCAATAGGGCAATCCCATGGCCTATGGGGAGGAAGTTTGTCTGCCGCCCTTTCAGAAAAGACGTCAGCAAACTCTAAGTATGGAGTGGGGACCCCAACCGGCGCTAGATGCGCGACCCTGAGTGGAAATTCTAAGCAGCTCTGAAAACACTGGCGTCCCCACTTAGTGATTTGCCCTGAGACCCAATCAATTTGGGGATTGTGCTCCTGCAGCCATGGCAATCCCAAGATTAAAGGGGTACTAGGCATACTCAATACCAAAAAACTGATAACTTCAGAATGATTGGCTCCCACTTTGATTTGTATAGGAGGGGTTCGGAACCGAACTAAACCCCCGGCCACTGGAGTGCCATCAATGGCTGAAACCCGGATGGGAGTCGGCAAGGGCTGGGTCATAATTCCTAAAGTCTGCGCTAGTTCAGAGTCTAGGAAGTTCCCAGCTGCTCCTGAATCTAGGAGAGCCTTTAGATTCAAACACTTAAAATTAATCTTAATCTGAACTGGAATAAGAACTGGAGACGATACTTGAGGAGATACCTTACAGCCTAGGAGGGCCCCCTCGAAACCCCCTAGGCTCTGGAGTTTCCCGACGGCTTCTTTGGGCAAAGTCTGACCATATGGCCGGTTCCACCACAATACAGACAAAGCCCCTCGGATAAACGTCGTCGCCTCTCGCCTTCAGTGAGCCTTGTGGCACCTAGTTGCATGGGCTCTTCCGAAGGTTGTACGACTAGGACCTCAGACCTTGAAGCAGACTCAGCATGCGACCCTTTTTCTAGGCGCCTCTCCCGAAGCCGATGATCAATGCGGATGGCAAGGTGCATTAATTAGTCTAGGGTCTGAGGTTCCGGGTAGTTCACCAAGGTGTCCTTGATGGTATCAGCCAATCCTAGCCGGAATTGGCCGCAGAGGGCAGGATTGTTCCAACGGGAATCTACCGCCCAGCGACGGAATTCTGAGCAGTAGTCTTCGGCTGGACGGCGTCCCTGGCGAAGAGTACGTAACTTGGCATCAGCTGTGGCCCCTTTGTCGGGATCATCATAGAGAACCTCCATCGCAGAAAAAAAACTATCCACAGAGAGACGGATTGGGTCCTGAGCTGATAAGCTGAAGGCCCAGGACTGAGGATCTCCTTGAAGAAGGGAAACAATTAAGCCGACCCTTTGCTCTTGTGACCCTGAAGAGACAGGACGGAGCTGGAAGTACAATTTACAAGAGTCCCGGAAGTTGGCAAATTTTGCCCTGTCGCCGTGGAATTTTTCAGGAAGTGGGATCTTAGGTTCCACAAACATTGCGGCCGGGGTCCCCTGAGGACTGGGGACGTTAGGAGCAGGACGGTTCTCCTGGGCCGCAACCCGATGAGCCAGGTGCTCCACCGCCGCTGTTAAGGCTTGCACCTGTTCCAGGATTTGGTCCATTCTTCTAGGCCCGTTATAATGTCAGGACTGTACCAAACACCCGTCTGTCTTGAGCTGGTATCCCCCAATCTCCGCCGCCACTTCTGCCTATAGACAAGCCCCCGCTTGTAGGAGACGCGGGTAATGCCTCTCCCAGTCGGTTGCCCCCAGGACTTATAAGGCGCAAAGGATACCGGCTTAAGGTGCAGAAAGATGTTTGGCAGGGAATCCCGAATGAGGATGCCGGATGGCAGAAGTCCGAAATACAGGCCGAGGTCAAACCAGGAGATCACGGGGAGTGGTATCCGAAGGAGGTAACGAAGGGGTGGTCGAGGCTAGCCGAGGTCAAATCCAGGAGGTCACGGAGCGAGGTATCAGAAGGGTCAGGCAAAGGCGTGGTCAGGCAAAGCAAAAGGTCAGGGCAGGCAGCAAGCAAGGGTAGTCGAAGTCCAATATCCAAATGATCACAAAAGACACTGCAACGCACATCCAGAACCCAGAGGCTATAACGGGCACTGGGATGAAGGAGCAGGAAAACTTTATAGGGAATGCTGGCCAATAGGGAAGGGCGCAATTGGGGGGAAGATCAATGATTGGTGCATACAAACTAAGATGGGATCGGTCCCAGGAGCTGGACGGCCCAGGCCAGACAGGCCGACCAGTCCCTGGGTCCGATCCCAGGATCCAGCTGCCGATAGGTCACTTTAACACTCGCCCCCGGCGGGCGCGCTGGAGGAAGCGCCGCGGGAGGCATAAGAGAGACGTGCTCGCGCGCTCGCAGCGTCACGCCGCCCGGAAGCCCAGCAGGCCGGCGCAGCCGCGCGGAGCGGGCTGCGACGCGGCCATCAGCCGCGTCCTGTGCCGACAGCCCCCGGACCCCACAGGGGCGCCGAGGGGACAGATGACCCGGGGACCGCCGAACAGAGGCCCGCTGGGGCCCACGCAACAGTGCGCCGCGGGACCCGGAACGGCGAGCAGGTAAGAGTCTAACATGTGCGCTGTGTACCTTGCATTACCTTCTTTCAGCTGTGCAGTACTTCCTGTTGCAATGCTGGGGCCAGGGTGATGACACATCTCTGGGGGCGGGGCTTGCAGGGAGACTCAGCTCTACGGCGCAACCACAATCATGGATCAACACACAAGTGAGTGCAGGGCTGTCAGGGCTGAGCAGAGGTTAAGGGGCGGAGCAACTGCACCACCAATAATAGAGCGTGCAGCTCAGCCTCGTTACAATGTTAGCGACCACCTGGCTCGCTAGAGGGAGGCGGCGCAGGGGCCAGATGCAATGTTAGTGGCGAAAAAGGTTTAAGTTCTTTAACCATATTGTACCAGCTGTCAGTTGGCCCCCGGCAGCTGACCGGGCTTGCCAGTTGCTGATGCCGGCCCTGCTCCTGAGGCTGGAAGCGTCTAAGGCCATCGACTTCCAGGCCATCAGCTCCTCTTACAGGGAAGTGTGCCCGCGCCGGCCATTCACAAATGCCTCTGCTAGAGGGGTAGCGGGGATGTGGGCATGGCTCGCACAGGCACCCTTGGACCGGGAAGAAAGGTAAGTGAATGGGGCCCTGGATATAAGCGGGTAATACCTGCATGTAAATGTGGGGTGGGCCCCCGGAGCCAGGTCTGCTGGTGGACCCCAGGCATCCCAGTCCGATACTGCCCCACCAGGTCTCCGACTCCAGGTTGATTTTGGTAAATCGATTATGTTAACTACCGTATGTTTCGTTCCATAAGACACTTTTTTCCCCTAAAAGTTGGAGAAAGGTATCAGAGGTCTTATCAATAGAAAGTGAGGTTGTTAAAAAAAAAGTCCACTCACCCTACCCTCACTCCCTTGTCACTGATCGTCCTCCTGCATCTGATCATTTTCCCGCAGACCTTTGGATTTGTTGCACAGAGTGAATGGGTCGGCGAGCATGCTCAAAGAACCGCCCTGTGCCACTGGTATTGCTGAATCCTGGCTACGGTAAACAGTTTTCTTTTGTAACCTCCCCACCCTGGGGGGGGGGGATATGCCACACTGTCTGTTATAGGGTGACTAGAGAGTTATGGGGTGATTGGGGGGTGGGGTCTGCACACTGCCTGTTATACGTGATTGGGGGATTCTGCACACTCCCTGTTATAGGTGATTGGGGTGATTTTGCCACACTGCTTGATGTGGGTGATTGAGGGGAAAGCTGCATGCTGCCTGTTAGGGGGTGACTGGAGGGTATTCGGCACACTGCTTGTTGGGGTGATGGGGGGTTTCTACATGCTATCAGGTGTGATTGGGGGGTATTCTGCACAATGCCTGTAATCAGGTGATTGGGGATTTGGCAAACTGCCTGGTATGGGGTGATTGAGGGGGATTCTGAACACTGCCTGTTATGGGGTGATTGGGGGATTCTGCACACTGCCTGTTATGGGGTGATTTGGGGATTCTGCACACTGCCTGTAATTAGATGATTAGGAGAATTTTGTAAACTGCCTGTTATAGGGTGATGGGGGGATCTGAACACTGCCTGTTATGTGGTGATTAAAAGGATTCTGCACACTGCCTGTTATGGGGTGATTGAGGGGGATTCTGCACGCTGCCTGTTATGGAATGATTGGGGGAAAACTGCCATACTGTTTAGTATTGGATATTGGGGGGAATCTGCATTCTGCCTGTTATGGGGTGATTGGGGGGATTTTGTAAACTGCCTATTATGGGGTGATTGGGGGGATCTGAACACTGCCTGTTATGTGGTGATTAAAAGGATTATGCACACTGCCTGTTATGGGGTGATTGAGGGGGATTCTGCACGCTGCCTGTTATGGAGTGATTGGGGGAAATCTGCCATACTGTTTAGTATTGGATATTGGGGGGAATCTGCATTCTGCCTGTTATGGGGTGATTGGGGGATTTTGTAAACTGCCTATTATGGGGTGATGGGGGGATCTGAACACTGCCTGTTATGTGGTGATTAAAAGGATTCTGCACCAAGCCTGTTATGGGGTGATTAGGAGGATTCTGTCATTCTGCCACTCTACTTGTTATGGGATGATTGCGGGAGGGGATTCTGTACACTGCCTGTTATGGGGGGATTGAGGGAGATTCTGCACACTGCCTGTTATGGGGTGATTGGGGGGGGATTCTGCACACTGCCTGTTATGGGGTGATTGAGGGAGATTCTGCACACTGCCTGTTATGGGGTGATTGGGGGGGGGATTCTGCACACTGCCTGTTATGGGGTGATTGGGGCCCATTGCCTGTAATATTTTCCTCCACTAAACCCATAGGTGCATGTTATCTTTATGTGCGCCTTTGGAAAATGTGGTAAATCATACTTAAAGAGGAGACAATCTCCCTATCCTACAGCGCGATACACATTGCACTGTAATACTACAATAGTAGACTCCTGATTACGATAGAAACAATTAAGATAAATAATTTGCCATTTGGCTTAAATAATGTAACAGAATAGACCTCTCAGCCGGGAGCTGGCAGGCTTTTCAGAATGACTCATCTTGTTTGTTACAGCAGGAGGGAGAGATAGCCATTCCCAAAGGTTTTACCTCCCATCCCAATATATGGCTCTCAGAGTTCTGTCGCCTCTGGGGGTCTATTTAGATATAGCAACAAAGCGGGGTTCATCGGCACTTGACTTCATAGGTGATGTGGTTTATTCCATACATTTCAGGACCCCTTCATCAGGATACAAGCCAGACATACAAATATATATATATATATATATATATATATATATATATATATCAGGGTCCTCAAATCAAACTGCATAAAAACCCCAGTTACTTTTCGACTTTTCACAGGCATACTGTACCATGACGGGGTTAAGGAATCCACACATCCGATGTGAAAGGCCTTGTGGAGGAACAATTCATCTTGATTTATTATTTTGCCTTTAAGCAAACCCAACATACAGAAGTTTGAGCCTGACGGATGGCTGAAGGAGAAAAGCGTTTTTTTTTTGTTTTTTTTTCAGTCTGACATTGAATGAGGTCCATTATTTCTCTCCATACAGAGCCAGTCGCGTTATTCCCCCGGCAGATACAATCTGTTCATCTGACGTCTTCCGTGTAGCAATTTTTTCCCTCTGTAACATCTTTCTGATGGGAATAATTGGCCTCTGAGAGGATCTTCACAAGCCGCGTTTCTTCCATAATATTTGAGGTCAGTGGTGAATACGCTCGTCTGTGGGTTAGCGGATATGATTGCGCCGTCATCTTCAAAGGGAACATCTCTTTTCTCCTATACCGTGAGTCCTTCGCTTGAAAAAACGCTCTTATGTATCAGGTGAGATAAAACAAAAATATTAGTTTGTTTAAAGGAAAAAAAAAAGCGAATCGGCCGCAAACTTTTATGTGACATGCGAGGATATATAAAATATATGGCCAGATAAAAATATGACCAAAACTATGGTTGGCAAACACCTTGTCAATTAGAAGCATGCTAGTACATTTGGCTGGAGTTGCCAACAGGAAGCCATTTACATATGACAGGACAGGGGAACAAGCCATTTTGGAACCCTGTGATAACTAGGCCTCTTCTGGCTTCAGGTGACACCTCCCTATGTGGTATTTGACATCTACTTATTGCAAAGCAGTGAATGAGACATTTGCTGCACACCTCTCTTCAAAAGAAAATAGACATAAAGTGGACCAACACCCAGGGGGAATCTTATAGACGATCAGATCCCTCCCGCGGGGCATCCGATATCGGGATGCCCCGCTGTGTGAAACCCTGCAGGACGCCCAGAAACCTTAGCTTATCCCCGTTCCAACGGCACATGCACGAGCCGCGGCCGCATCTCGCGCTTCTCTCTAGCAGGGAGCACACCCGCGCCGGCCGTTTGTGAATGGCCGGAGCGGGCGCGCTCCCTGTTAGAGGGAAGCACGAGATGCGGCCTCCAGCATGCTCAGAGCCGCTGTGGTTGTCTGTCGCTTGTCCGTACATACCACAGCGGCTCTGAGCGCTCTGATTGGACGAGCGCTCGCGTAGGAGCGGGGTGAGGTGAGTTTTTTAGGGCGATCTGGGGGGTTTCACACAAGTGGACCAAAACCCAGGATAGTGAAAATCCTGGGTGTTGGTTAACTTTAAAGCATAACTCCCCTGAGACCCCATTGGCTGCATCCAACATGCTGCCCGCCCCAATAACCATTTTAAAAATGAGAGAGATGACACAGATGACACGACATGCCAGGGGATTGCTTCTATTAAGTAGGCTGTTATCGGTGGGCATGAACCTTGGCGGGGCATCCCATAGATGCGGGTCGCTGGCCTAGTGGTGGGACAAAATGTGAAATTGGGCTGTGGGGCGGGACTCTGCCTGGCCTGGTGTCCGCCTTGGTGGGTCTCTCCTGCTGGTGGCGGGGCCGGACCCGGCGGAGGACCACTCTGAGGTTCATATACTCATAACTTGAAAATGTTATAGTTGTATTTTTATGTAATGTTACAGAATAGCCTCCCGATCTTAAAGGAGCTCACCCCACTTTCCAGTGCACGGAAATACCTTCTTATTTCCTTTCCGAGCATCTGGAATAGGCGCACACAGAGGTGTGCAAAGATCACTTGTTCATAATGTTTTCTGTTGCATATATATATGTTTTGTTTCTCTTTCTGCATCCCCCCACCTACCCATCCCCCTCTCCTCCTCCTCCCTCCCTCCTACATATATATCCAACCCCAGGGATAGTATATCCTCAGCACATAGACGCCCCCAAAACACACCATGGTGACTAATATTGTATCACTAAATGTCCAGGGCCTTAATTCGCCCAATAAACGCTCCAGAGCCTTTAAGTACCTCAACTCAATCCATGCAGACGTAGTCTGCCTCCAAGAAACACACTTTTCATCTAACTCCTCCCCAAAACACTTAAACCACAAGTTCTCCTTATTCTTTCAGGCTAACAGTCAAAAGAAGAAAAAAGGAGTCCTAATAGCTTTCCGCAATGGCACACAATTTATATGTCATAAACAGATTGCGGATCCTGATGGGAGATACCTTCTCTTACAGGGTACTCTCCAGGACTCCGAGGTAACCTTCCTTACATATTACGCCCCTAACACAAAGCAAATCCCCTTCTTAGAGCATATGTGCTCTTTAGTACAGAAACATAGAAAAGGTGCAGTATTTTTATGCGGAGACTCTAATTTGACCCTTCACCCCTGCATGGACAGGTCCCTGCCCCCAAATGCCCAAGTGACCCAAGACAGTAAGCGATTCGCAGACCTGTTAGGAAACTACGGGCTGTCAGACCCGTGGAGAGACCTACACCCCCACAGGAAAGACTATACACATTATTCTGCCCCACATAAACTTTCCACAAGAATTGACCATATCCTTATCCCCTCCTCCTTCTTACCACGAGTTGAGCAAGCCAAGATACACCCAATCCCCTGGTCAGATCACGACCTGGTGGCCATCTCATGCAATTCTCTAATGATAAAGCCCAAACCCTCCTCCTGGACTTTAAATGACTCCCTCCTATCCTCAACACACCTAGTGGAGGAGGCAAGCCAGGCTGCTATGAATTACTTTACTTCCAACGAAAATCAAGAAACTCCCCAACGATGCTGTGGGGAGCTTTTAAAACAGTCATGAGAGGGTACTTCTTGGGCCTGGCTTCCAGGAAGAAGAAAGAAAGAATAGCCCTTGCAAACAAATTACAGGTACAATATTTGAGAGATGTAGAGAACTTTAAAACTAACCCCTCCCCAGAGCACCAGAATAAAATGGAGTGCTCTAGAACCAAGCTCAACCTCCTACAAACAGAGGAAGCAGAGGGAAGATACAGGAGGGCCAAACAAAGGTACTACATCTCCGCAAATAAACCTGGGACACTTTTAGCTTCCCAGCTCAAATGCCAAGACCAAGTAAAAAAAGCCTGTAAAGCTCAAAAACCCGCTCGGGGCTAATCACTAGTAACCCCGAGAAAGTCCTAGAAGAATTCTCCTTGGGCCTCTCTGAACTATATGACGCCCCCTCTCAACTGGACATCCCTAAAGCTCAGGCCTTTTTTGAAGACCTCAAAGTACCCTCTCTCACCACAACCCAAGAGGAAATGGTGGATGATAATATTAAAGTTGAAGAGGTACTAAAAGCAATTAAAACATTAAAAACCAATAAAAGGCCTGGGCCTGACGGATTCTCAGCTCTCTTCTATAAAAAACTGGCCCCCATCATAGCCCCACGTTTGGCTAAAGTGTACAATTATATAAAACAAGGCCATCACATGGACCCAGATATGCTGAGAGCAGCAATAGTCATGATACCCAAACCGGGCAAGGACCATCAAAATTGGACAAACTTTAGGCCAATATCACTACTGAATATAGATTTAAAAATACTAACTAAAATATTAGCTAATAGAATTAATGAGTTTCTTGGGGACATAATACACAGGGACCAAGTAGGCTTTGTGCCCAGGAGACAAGCTGGAGACGGAGTCAGAAGAATATTACAACTAATAGAAGGTGTAAAGGGTCATAACCTTGAAGCCATGCTACTCTCTCTTGACGTAGAAAAAGCCTTTGACTCCCTCTCCTGGCAATACCTCCACTTCACTTTGGAAAAATGGGGGTTTGGCCCCGGCTTCCTCTCCTGGATCTCAGCCATCTACACCCAACCATCCGCCCACATTAAATATGCTGGCTTTAACTCCTCAAATTTTCCCATACAGCGAGGCACCAGGCAGGGCTGCCCCCTATCTCCCATATTATTTATTTTAGCCTTGGAGCCTCTAGCAATGAAAATGAGGCAAAACCCCTCCATTAAAGGAATCCCACTAGCTAATCAAGACCATAAGATATCTCTATTTGCAGATGACATGCTCCTCATGTTGACATTCCCCCACATCTCAGCCCCCAATGCCATTAAACTCCTCTCAGACTTCGGACACATCTCAGGCCTAAAACTAAATGCTTCAAAATCAACAGCCTTAGATATCTCCTTAACAAGCAATACCAGACAAACATTAACTAATAACTTTGCCTGGACCTGGACCCAGAAACTACCCTATTTAGGAATCAAACTTACAAACAGCTATGATAAGCTCTACAATGCAAACTACCCAGAACTTTTCAAAACTCTTGATAAATTACTAACATCATGGCAAATGGCGAGGCTATCCTGGCTAGGACGAATAGCGGCGTTGAAAATGGTATTCCTTCCTAAGATCTTGTACTTATTCAGGGTCCTCCCAATACTAGTCCCGAAAAAGGCGCTAGATATAGCACAACGGAAAATTCTAGCTTATACCTGGAACAAAGCTAAACATAGGGTTAAAAAAGCCACACTGTTCTGCAAAAAGGAACACGGTGGCCTTGCCTACCCATCCCTACATAAGTATTTCCTTGCTGCCCAAATAGCTCCACTAGTTCTACTGCACACCTCTAACTATGCTCCCACGTGGGTCTCCATTGACAGAATGCAATGTGGTACGACGTCGCCAGCTGCTCTATTATGGACACCCAAAGCACGCAGGCCCAAACTTCTCCCCTCCATACTCTCATTCTCTTTATCAATGTGGGACAAAATTAAGCACCAGTTCACTTCGCCCCACACACCAGCTGCTCCGTTGTTAGGCAACCCTATGTTTCCTCCGGGAATCACACATCCAACCAGCTTTAACTGGTGGACACAGAAAAATCTTATGATAGTGGACAATTTATGTATACCGACAAGAATGAAAACTATGCAAGAGCTGTCACCCAGAGATCCATTCCCGCCACATGAGATGTTCAGACTATTTCAAATACAACACTTTATTAAATGCTTACTAAAACAATCCTCCCCTCCTTATAGGAGAACAGACTTTGAACTTAGATGCATACGCGATCACTTCAGTGGCGGACTCATCTCTGGTATATACTCAGTTCTGGCCACCCCACCAAACCCGATCAGGCACGCCTACATGGCAAGATGGGAGTCAGAATTGGGAGATACAAAGCCCCCAGAAGCTTGGCAAGGCATTTGGGGCCAAACTAAGAAAGTATCCAGTAACGCTCTAGTGCTGGAAAACGCATACAAAGTGATGTTCAGATGGTACTACACCCCTGATCGGATCAATAAATTCTCCCCTTCAGAATCCCCTTGCTGCTTCAGAGGCTGTAACGTCAGAGGTGACATGATGCATGTCTGGTGGGACTGCCCGGTAACTAGAGACATATGGGATAGGGCCTATAAAGTTATATCAGAAGTCCTCCATACACCATTGAACAAAGACCCCTGGGAAGCCCTTCTGTCTCTGAAAATGGGCACATTCTCCAAAGCAGGATGGCATTTAGCCCTCCATATTTTCGCAGCAGTGAAAGCCACGATAGCCAGGTGTTGGAAAACACCCTCCATCCCTTGGTCAGAGATACAAAATAGAATATCTGACACCCTTTGCAATGAAAAAATAACGGCAATAGTAAATGATTCCTATGATATGTTCAGGAAAGTGTGGGACCCATGGGTGGAATATATAGGCCTGCAGAACTCCCGGGTTGACCCGGTCTTCCCAGTGTAATTAATTCCCCCCCTCTGGACTATCCTGAAGAACACCAATACACCATCCCTGGTAATCTTACTCAAGCCACTTCCCCGCCTGACCCCCCCCCCCCCCCACCCGCTCCAAACCTATTTCTTCCAACTCTAATTTGTTTGTGTTATTCTTAAAATCTATGTCTATAATGTTTGATATCAGCAAAGACAGCACTTTGGACCAAAGCAAAGATTAAGATCAAGGTTTACCTTAGTAGGTTTAATTAGCAACCAGTTCAACTAAATTTCAGTTAAATATTCTTTTACATCCTTTTATCCGTCAAATCCAGGACACTAGCGCACGAAATCAGACAACGAGATCCATAATAGTCAGCAGAGAGACTATAAGCTTTATTTCAGTTGACAACAGTTTAAGACACATCTGTTAGACAATGTCATAGCATGTGATTTTTGATATGCTGTCTTTTGTACTTGAAAACCTTAATAAAACCTTTGTAAAAAAAAGTAGGCTGTTATCATCACTTTCCGTGTACCCCTCACAGCAGCCTGACATCCTTCGTAAATGGCAGTTTGCTCAGCCACGGAACGCGTGGAATCTATCTCCTGTTTTGGGGACGGCGGGGCACCATCCATCTGGGCTTTACACTGTAGGTGATTTATGAATTGTATATTTTTTTGCACATACTATTAGCACTTTATATAGCACCATAGCACTTTATTGTCCGCTTAGCACCATAGCACTTTATTGTCCAGTTAGATGAATTATATTATGCATTTGTACATTGGATAGATATGTATTTGAGAGTAGGTTTAGTGTTATTAAGGGAGTAATAATTTTGTGACTTTCAGCCCAGGGGTCATTACCTGCCATGTCATTGTGTGTGTGTGTGTGTGTGTGTGTGTGTGTGAGTGTGTGTAAGCGGATGCTTTTTAAAATGTAATGAATTAATTTTTCTATTTATTAATAAATTATATTTTGATGAATTGAATTAATTGCCTTTATCTGAGGACCTTTTGGTGCAGTAGGTTTACTCTCTAGCGGTTGCTGGAGCCGCAATCTAATTGTAGTTACCCCTCACAGCAGGACATTATCTTTACAAGAGGTAAAGAATGTTTTATTTTATAAGCATCTTGCCCTATTTTGTATGTCTGTTATTTTTATTGTACATCTTCGTTTTACACGCACTGCGCCTTATGGGTGAATTAAATCCTAAAGATTTATAAAGTGGTCTTCTGTGTGCTAACCCGCTAAACTTCAGGAGAGACATTGTATGTGTGCTAAATCTTGTGCCCTGTGTGCTTGCCTATCGCTACTAGCGCTGGTCTAGGGGTGTGAGATCACTTTACAATCAGTAAATCGGGGCGTGACTGTATAGCTGTATGAGTGGGGCCCAGGCCCTTATGGTGTGATTGGGTATATTAACTGCATAAGGAGAGATCTGTCTTTGTATGTGTTGTCTGGCTATTTAGGACCAGTGGTGGTGGCTTTTCCCAAGACCTGTGTGTGTGGGTAAACAATAGAAGGAGGTACGATCGAAATCCTGTCTGGATCAGAACACCAAACCTCCTTGATTGATGACATGATAGAAAAAATGTTAAGTGCAGGAAAGAAGGATTCTGTCAGGCCAGGGAAACAGAATATTTGGCCAGAGCAAGACACAACACAGAGATAAGACACTAAAGGAAGTTTATTAAAGTGGACCAAAACACACAGAGATTGGTCCCGAAATCTATAAGATTCCTGGGCCAATTGATTCCCTCCCCCCTGGGGCTTCCGAATTCGGGATGCCCGGCTGTGTGAAACCCCCCAGGGCCGCTGTTTTGCTGATGGTCAAAACATGCTCAAATGCTTTACTAATAAATGACCAAGGCAGGGCTACTAATATAAATGCTGGTTCATTATATTGTTTTAAAGAGATCAGAGCTTAACGGATAAAGAACATTCTTTTATTATAAATAAGATAAAATAATATATAATATACTTATATACAGAAAACAAAGCTTAGCAAAGGTTAAAATTGTACCCTTAGATTTGGGGTGCAGAATACTAAACCAAAATCTAACATAAACAAATCAGAGGGACCCCCCCCCCCCAGGTGCTGGTGCATTAACCTAGGGACTGTTTAATCACGTTGTTTAATCACATTGTATTTTGGATTGATTATATATATTTATATATATATATTCTATATATACGTTGAGGAATAACACTGACAGGCTGATTCATTACTAGCGCCAGGTACCAACAGATGAGCGTCTGTAGCGAGGCATTGAGAGCGAGTAGTCGCTGTGCTCGGCCATGGTTCGCTGTTTCAGAGCATCTCAGTCGCTGGCCGGCATTGATGAATTTGATGTGTGAGTCGCCAGTACAGTGCTGTATGTGAGCGAACGGTAGCGCCAGCTCAGTGTGACCGATTCACACCATATTCATAAAAAAAACAGCCTCACACAACGCCGGCGCTCAAAATCTGATCGTTTAGCCCAGAGTGCCAGACTCTGCATGATTAATGTCTGTTTTTGAACAACATCAACTAGTAAAAAAGGGTAAACACATGGAATGACATTGTTGTTAAATTGTGACATGAACACTTTAATACCAGACCTGTAATGTCAATTCTGCATAAAAAAAATAAAAAAAGTTTTCAAAAATGTATTTAAATAGGCCAGGAGAGACCACACAATGATTTGATACAAAACCAAAAAAAATTAGAGAAGGAAAGTAACGTCCATTGAAATGTATGGGAGAGCGACAGGTAGCGACAGGTAATACCAGGCGCTCTGAAAGGCAAAGAGCCGCCAGGATCCCCAGAGCCGTCTGTGATGATGAATCAGTCGCTATGTGTCGCTGTAAGAGGCGCTTACCAGAATCGCCTTCATAAATGTGGAATTGCGTGCCAGGGCCGGCGTTCACCTGCCGCTACCTGTCGCTTACAAGGCTCTACCTGCCGCTATCCCTTGATGAATAAAGCCCTATATGTAACAAACACAATAAGGCACAGAGCTGTGAATAAATAACAAAAACCCGTGTTTAAAGACATAAATATACAAAAAAGTCAGTGAGTAAGTCCAAATAACAAGTGAAAATCCTCAGATTATGGTGTCCACCCGTGTAGTCTTTAGCAAGATAAAGTGCTCCTTCACCATCTGAATCAGACTCTTACCAGAACCCATTCAAAAACGAGCCATAAGCATTAAATCTTCTCATATGTTAATGAGCAATATTCATATGCCAGCCAAAAGCGCAGTCAGATCAATTGAGACTTCACTCCCCAGTTCACTGGGTGAGGCTTAATCCAATACACAAATAAGCTCCATAATAGATTCCAGGAAAAAAACCAAAGAAAAATAGAATCTAGTGCAGCACCCCAAGTGTTAATATGAAACGTTTAATAGGGTTTATGCACTCACATGTACAAATTCAATAAAATGCAGTTAGGTTAAAACATCATGCAGCTGTAAATGGTCACTCTCACCGCCAGGTTCCCTTTCGTCCTATTATCCAAACCTCAGATGGATATTACATATGCCTCCTACGCGTTTCGTCCCTATAAGGGACTTTAACCAGAATGGCAAACACAAATAAGGACAGGGATTAAATAGACCACTTACCGAGCAGGAAGAACGCATGCTGTATCAATGCATCCGCTTCCGGCTCCAAGACGGTGAAGGGACCAATAGCGCGTCCCATCCAACTAACTACATCCGGTTTAGAGGGCAGGGAGGGAGTGCGCGTGCGCAACCAGCTTCGCTCTCCTCACACTCAGAAACCAGGCTTGATCAAACAACCCCAACGAAAGTTAGCGCATGCTTCTGATGGGGCGGTTTAATGAAGCCCCGAGATTGATCAAGTTGCGCATGCGCTAACTTTCGTTGGGGTTGTTTGGTAAGTGGTCTATTTAATCCCTGTCCTTATTTGTGTTTGCCATTCTGGTTAAAGTCCCTTATAGGGGCGAAACGCGTAGGAGGCATATGTAATATCCATCTGAGGTTTGGATAATAGGACGAAAGGGAACCTGGCGGTGAGAGTGACCATTTACAGCTGCAAGATGTTTTAACCTAACTGCTTTTTATTGAATTTGTACATGTGAGTGCATAAACCCTATTAAACGTTTCATATTAACACTTGGGGTGCTGCACTAGATTCTATTTTTCTTTGGTTTTTTTCATGGAATCTATTATGGAGCTTATTTGTGTATTGGATTAAGCCTCACCCAGTGAACTGGGGAGTGAAGTCTCAATTGATCTGACTGCGCTTTTGGCTGGCATATGAATATTGCTCATTAACATATGAGAAGATTTAATGCTTATGGCTCGTTTTTGAATTGGTTCTGGTAAGAGTCTGATTCAGATGGTGAAGGAGCACTTTATCTTGCTAAAGACTACACGGGTGGACACCATAATCTGAGGATTTTCACTTGTTATTTGGACTTACGGACTTTTTTGTATATTTATGTCTTTAAACACGGGTTTTTGTTATTTATTCACAGCTCTGTGCCTTATTGTGTTTGTTATGTTTTAAATTGAAGGGTTAGGGATCCTTTTTTGCACGTTTGAGCTTACTCATTGGGGCAGCGCGGTATTTATTTTATATCACTCTAAAGCCCTATATGTACCTTGTGGCAGATATTCACATGCGCTGCTGATCAGACAACTAACTAGGCCTGTGTGGTGGTGAACATTTGCCACTTTGATTAGAGTATTGGGGGGGGTTTATCCTTGCCGGGGGAACCCGGTGTTGGAGCCACAGGGGGTCTGGTGTCTTTGGTGTATTGGGTAATTAGTGGGGTCCTGTTCCTTGGTCTCTGGGGGGGGAAATCTAAAAATTGGGGGGCTTTATTGGACCCTAGGAGGGCGTCTCAGTCCTCCTTACTCGTGAAAGTAGTAAAACAAATATACAGTAATTCAGTACATCATGCTTGTGTCATACAAGAATATCAAGAGATTACATTAGGGTAAAAATAATTCTCACAGAAATCTGTGAAATTTTATTGAGTCTTTATAAATTCAGTTTGTAGAAAGTAGCGTTTGTAGCAAGGTAGGTATCCCGTGGGTATCGTCTAAACAGTTTGCAGCAAGTGTAGTTTGTAGCAAGGAATAATTCCGTTATTGGCTTTATACAGACGCGTTTCGCGGCTTGGCGCTTCCTCGGTGTATATGACCAATATTTACATCTGTGGCATAATAATAGATGTCAGTGTTGGTACTTCATTACATAGCAATGACATTTTCTTTGTACACTAAATACCTCATAGTATAAACATGATATGTTTGTACAAGAATTTAATATTACTCCAGTAATGTTGAATAAGGCAGTACAGTAAATCCCATCAAAAAAAGTGACATGGATATAGCATTATCATAGTACTTGATGCATTGTCAAACAAAACATTATAGCACTTTGATTAGATAAACAATCAGAAGTTCCGATCAGCTTGTGCAATCATCACACTAATCACTAGGGGATACTACACACTGCTTAGGTTAATGGGTGACGTGTAGGTGATCGCTGTACCATTCCTTGAGGCTTCGCTCTGACGTTGTTCCAGAAACACGGAGAAGGATTAACAAACGTTCAGCACTGACATCACAGAGAATATCAGAGGATCAGAAGTGCGCTGTGACACCAGACATGGAATATTCATTCATAATGTTCTTCCTTTGATTTATCGGTCTTGGATATTAGGCTCGATTCAAAATCCCGAATGTCATTATGTTCGTATTTGCAATCGAAAGTTTTGTTGGGTGTTTGTCATTTTTTCCTTTTTTTTGGGCATTTTCGACTCGCACGAACGTTCGAACATAGACGTATATGTTCGTTCGTCCATCGAAATTAATTTTGTGTTTTTACGCAACTTCGGGACTTTTTTCCTTCGAAATCGAAAATGTTTCGATCGGTCAAATCATTTACGTCATTGCAATGGGCTGGCGATTAATTCAGAGAGCTGATTGGCAAGTATTCCGACGCCCATATAGTCATTTCCTTGTCGAGCGTCTTACGGCACCTTTTTGACCTCGGGACTAGGCAGCCAAGCGTGATGGAGAGTGACTTTGAAGAGCATCAAGGTCTTCTTCTGTTTGGCATTGATGGGATCTTGAGGTCAGAGCCCAGATTGCACCGGCGGCGACGCATGAACATCAATGGCATGCATGACGTTGAGCTGTTCGAGCTGACCAGGCTTAATCGCGCTTCCCTCCATAAATTGTATAGTGAGCTGCGGCCATGGTTAGCCCGCACCACAAGGAAGGGGCATGCAATTTCAGGTATGACCAAGATGCTTGGCTGCCTGCAATTTTTGGCGAACGGCTCGTTCCAGAGGCTGGGTGCCCTCTCCGTGGGGATCTCACAGCCTACGCTGAGCCGCGCACTATCACATTTTTTGGAAGGCATGGCTACCCTAACCCCCAAATATATTTTTTTCCCAGATGATATGGTAGCCAGAAACGCCATTAAGCTTGGTTTTTATAATATCGCCGACATGCCCAACGTCATTGGTGCCATTGACTGTACCCACGTCGCCCTGGTGCCTCCGGCTGCCGACGAGTACATATACAGGTAAGTAATGTTTTTTTTTTTTTGGTTTCATTTTAGGTTAACCCTCCTTGTAATGGTCCCTCCTTGTAATGGTCCCTCCTTGTAATGGTCCCTCCTTGTTAGGGTCCCTCCTTGTAATGGTCCCACCTTGTAATGGTCCCTCCTTGTTAGGGTCCCTCCTTGTAATGGTCCCACCTTGTAATGGTCCCTCCTTGTTAGGGTCCCTCCTTGTAATGGTCCCACCTTGTAATGGTCCCTCCTTGTAATGTTTCCACCTTGTAATGGTTCCACCTTGTAATGGACCCACCTTGTAATGGTCCCTCCTTGTTATGGTCCCTCCTTGTAATGGTCCCTCCTTGTAATGGTCCCTCCTTGTTAGGGTCCCTCCTTGTAATGGTCCCACCTTGTAATGGTCCCTCCTTGTAATGGTCCCTCCTTATCGAAATGTGTGTGTTCATTTTTCAAAATGCCTTCCTAATGTTTTCTTGTCTTCCTTTTTTTCCAGGAACCGCAAAATGGGCCACTCCTTTAATGTGCAGGCAGTGGTGGGGCCGGACATGCGGTTCCTTAGCGTCCTTGCCGGCTACCCAGGCTCAGCCCATGATGCGTACATCCTTAGACGATCAGGATTGTACCGACGGTTTGAGTCTGGGGAATTTTCCGGTGCATGGCTCCTTGGTAAGTGAACATAAACCACATAATGTAGTTGTGGATGTTTGTTTTTAATTAGCATTTGGCAGTAATGTCTGGCAAACTTACACCTTAAACAAACTTCTGGCCATGTGAAACCACACTTGAATGTTAGTTATTAACCAACCAAGCGTTTCGCCAAGTTGGGCCTGCATTAGCCACATTCTAAATTATCTGTTTGTCTAATTTAATAATCCCTCTTACACCACCCTCGTGTGGAATCGTGCACTTAACTTGAGCATAGTTTAGGACCCATCTTTGCTAAGCTGGTTTGCACTTCCACACGAGAGTAGAGCGGGATAAAGTGCATGTGGCGTGTTTCTGCTGTTTTGGTCTCACACAAAGCATATAAGGGGTCAGCAAAACCTACATCCTAAGCACACTTTGAAACCCCGAGCTGGGATCCATATGTATGATTGTCCCTCATCCTCACTCTTTGTATGTTGTCCTTTTGTAAACCTCTAGGACAGATGTTTAGTTTGGGACTGGGACAGTGGCAAATGTTGCCTCATGTTGATCACACAATTGACAAATAGCCTCCTATTGATGTTGCTGGTGCCTTGATGGTCTTACATGTTTGTTTTTCTAATCTTATGTATAAGGTGATTCAGGATACCCGCTGCTGCCGTGGCTCTTGACGCCAGTACTCCGGCCCCAGGATGCCTCCCAGGATGCCTACAACTGTGCGCACCGCAAGACCAGGGCTGTGGTAGAGAGGGCCTTTGGTCTTTTGAAGACTAGGTTTCGTTGTTTGGATCATACCGGGGGCGCCCTGCAATATGATCCGAAAAAGGTCATAGACATAATAATGGCCTGTGCTGTTCTGCACAATTTTGCAATTTCACAACGGGTCCCCCGGTATGTAGAATTTGCTCCCTCTCCACCCAGCGAAGACCAGGAGGACTCATTTCTGGACACACACAGTAGTGTGTCTGGCCAAAGTGTGCGGACTAATTTGATCGCGACCCATTTTGCTTAATGTAACCTGTATTGGCCTTTGTTTAACATTGTGTTGTTGATTTAGTTTTCTTTCCCTTTGTGTATGTTTCGTTATGTTTGTGGTGTTCAAATAAGTAATGAAGTAATTACTCACCACAGGCCTAATGCTTTCCAACTCTCTTTTTTGGATGTGTGAACTGTGTGAATGTCCAAGTATATATTTCTCTGTGACACCCAAAAAAGAGACAATAAAATTTATGAGCCACAGGTGTCTTTAACTGTTTATTTTATAAAAATAAGAGCTCAAACTTGGAGTTGCTGCTCACTCCAATTAGCAAACAAAATTTTGGTAACCACAAAGGATTAATGGTTAGATCAACCATGGCAATAATGAAATCAACAAACAATCCTGGTTGGCCACATTTGCCCCTGCCACAGGTGTAAACCTGGTACAGGTGTAGAAGCTTGAGTGGCACGTTCAGTGAGGATTCAGATATGGCCTTGGCTAGTGGCCTACCTCACCACTCTAAGGAGCTCTATGGGCGCAAATCAAAAACACACAACCCAAGGCATACACCAAGGGTATCTTGGTTTGCCTCACCAGACAAGTCAATACAGGGGGGATTAAGAGCAAAGATGTTGTACAGATTCATGTTGTGGAGACATTAATATGGGTGATGGCCATAGTACCCAGGTGGTGGCCCTTGCTGATTGGCCCGAACGTGGGCCTGTGTGGCATTCTGAATCTGCAACTGGTCCAAAATGTTGCGCATGATATTTACCATTTCACCCCTGTAGGCACGGTTGTCATTGTTGGCAGTCTCCATGTGGCTGTTGAGGGTCCGCAATTCGTTCTGCACAGCCTGTAATGTCGTATTTAGGGTCTCGATCCGGCCATGCAGTGCCTCTCGGTTTAGTTGGTTTTGGTGCTGGAAGGTCACCCTCTCGTGGTGCCATGCGTCCAACATTGCCATGCCCCTCCCCTGGTTGCGCCGTAGCGGATTCCGCCTCCCCAATCCCCTGGTTCGGGGTCGTGCCGAGGCTGTTGGTCTGGGCCCCTCAACAGACACAGGCATGCTTTCACTATCCTCAACAGCAGAGACAACACTGGGGACTTGACTGTCAGTCTGTGCATGCTGGCCATCATGTGCAGCCACCATGCTGCCAGATTCCCTCTGCTGCTGCTGAGTTGGTGGTGAAACATTTTGGACCAGTTGCAGATTCTGGGCCAGGGGTAGATCTTCAGAAGGGCACATAAAGGATCCATCCTCCTCCAGCTCCTGGATTTCATCCATGAGTGTGTGGGTCTGTATGGACAGAGACAAATTAGATGTTAGCTTGCCCACTACATATGTCAATCTGTTAGTAGTAACATGCAAAGTAACATGGCTAAACGACATTTGCTCAATAAACTTACAGAATATATCGGTTCCTCCCTCCTAGGCTGCACGGAAGTTGACGGCATGTCCACACTGGCAGTGGATTCCACAGTAGCTGAGCGATGATGGTGGCCTGCATGAGAAGCAAAGACACTATGTAAATACACACCTATGCATTGTTGACGGGTCAAAAGACATATGCCGAATTAGTTAACGGGTCAAAGCTGTCATGGGCACTTCAACAACGGGGCCAAATAAGCTTCAATTTCCATGCCATTATGTTTAAAAATTTTTGGCCTACAACTACTTCCACATTGTTCTACTCAACTAAGCCAAACATTCAAGTTCAGCTTGTTATGTGGCTGACCACATCCCTTATAGGCCATTAAAGCGGACCTTCACTCTGATTAAGAGTCTAGCTTCTATGTTTCCCACACCCTGTACATACAGATTGACCACATTACAAATCTTCCAACCTGCATCTACTGCATGTTATGAGCCTTTAAACATCAAAGATGGCGGCTTATGGAATCCGCCATCTTATCAGGCAGCCTGCAAACAGTAAGTGCCTCCTGACTGTGCTGCTCTGCATTCTTGGACTGCTGACCTTTCCCTGACCCCAGCTCTGCTCTGTCTGAGCAAAGCACAGCTATAACCCGCCCCCCTGTACCTTATCCCACTCTCCTCTCCTCAGTAAGTGTGATGCTTCGGAGTCAAGATGGCGGCGGCCGTATCCTAAATTGCCGAACAGAGTTGCAGCCCAGTGGTGGAAAGTATAATAAATTAGTGACTAAACATGTAAAATATATTAATTTTAGATGCTGAGGAATTGTTTTTTAAGAGTTTGGGCTTTTCATTAAATCAGGGTGAAGGTCCGGTTTAATGGGAACCAACAAACTTTTACACTCGGGTTCAATGTACATTCACGTCTTGTATGTGGACCAAAAATCAAAAGTTAAGTGGCCACACACATGCCACACCCTGGCCCAACACAGAAATCACCTACAAGCCACAGCCTAGGTGCCTGGCTTCCCAGATGTGTTACTGGCTAATTGTGCATGCTCACTAATTGTAAAGGTCACATAAATCTTACTCACCTGCAGGACGGGTCGGGGAATCTGTGTCCCTTAGGGCCGCGTGGCCTTCGACGGCGACTGGATGCATCAATCCATAAATCATCTCCTCAGCCGGGGTCAACTTGAGTTTGGAGGGAAAACCTCCTCCAGTTTTCATGCTGCAAAACAGAGTTAGGGTAATTTAGAACCAGGTGGCCAATACAACATCCAGTCTAATCCTAAAGCTAACATTTTTACCTGTCAATCCGCCTTTGATTTTCTTTCTTCCGTGCAGCATATTTGAGGTCCGATATCTTGCGCTGAATCTGTACAACATCCTTTAACTCTTCCCCCGCTGCATTCACTTGTCTGGTTAGGTCTGCCAAGATGTTGGCTCTGCGCTGTTTGGTGGTGTTTTTTGATCTGCGCCCATATAGCTCATCATAAACTAAGGTCAGGCCACTAGCCAAGGCCATAATTTGGGCCTCACCAAAACGCCCACTCAACTGCCCTCTTCGCAATGTGCGCCCTGTTGTTTTGGGTTGTGGGTCCTCCATGGTGTCATCCAAATGGGGTGACATCCTTGGCTGGGTTTGTGGGGTATAATGCAGGGAATGGTGGCTGCCTGGGGATTGGCCTGGACTGGGCAAGGGACTGGGTGTTCTGGCCTGGCTGGCCACAGAAGTCCCAGGTGTTGATGTGGCATAGTAACCTTGCCTTTCCACCTGTGCCGGTGCCAAATGTGGGCGAGCAGGAGAGCTTCGTTCTGAGCCTGAAGTAGTGCTGCCCTTGGAGGTAGTAGGGCGGACCAAGGGTGAGGGCGATCTTGCAGGGCCGGCCCTCTTCTGTTTTTTTTTTTTGGCACACTCTTGGTGGGCTGCGGGACCTGGTTCGGCCTCTTTGTGGGCTGCATGGCCTGCTGCGTCATCTAGGGGGGCTGCGGGACCTGGTTCGGCCTCGAGGGGGGCTGCGGGACCTGGTTCGGCCTCTTTGTGGGCTGCGTGGCCTGCTGCGGCGTCTAGGGGGGCTGCGGGACCTGGTTCGGCCTCGAGGGGGGCTGCGGGACCTGGTTCGGCCTCTTTGTGGGCTGCGTGGCCTGCTGCGGCGTCTAGGGGGGCTGCGGGACCTGGTTCGGCCTCTTTGTGGGCTGCGTGGCCTGCTGCGGCGTCTAGGGGGGCTGCGGGACCTGGTTCGGCCTCTTTGTGGGCTGCGTGGCCTGCTGCGGCGTCTAGGGGGGCTGCGGGACCTGGTTCGGCCTCGAGGGGGGCTGCGTGGCCTGCTGCGGCGTCTAGGGGGGCTGCGGGACCTGGTTCGGCCTCGAGGGGGACTGCGGGACCTACTGCGGACTATTGTGGGTGTTGTAGTGGGGCAGGGTGGGGTGGGTCTTCGGACCCTCTTACCCGTTTTTGGCCCAGTAGCCATACTAGCCTTTGTGGCCTGGGTCTTTGGTTTGCCTGCCTGCTCCTTTTTTTGCCCATAGCTGGTAGTTGGCTTGGCCGGCGTTTTGGTACTAGGCCGTAATTTTGCTTTTGGCTGCTGCGACCTGGTTTTGGGCCCTTCGGAAGGCTCCTGCCGTTTGGCTGCCTTCTTCCCCGTTTGCTCCTTTCCAGTTTTGCCAGGAGGTTTTTTGGGTGCCATTTTGATTTTCGCAAATAATCAGCTGTGTGTGCAGGGACCTTTAAGTAAGCAAGCCAGCGTGTGACGTACGTTCGCACGGCCGTGCGGAACCCGCTGAGGCATTGCGTACGTTCGCACGGCCGTGTGGAACGCGCTGGGGCGTTACTTATCTGCTGCCGAGAAAAAGAAGCAAGATGGCACCCACTATCTTCACCCGCCAACAAGAAGAGATCATCATGTTTGTAAGTGTATTCGATGGACTTTTGTTAGATTAGGAAATGCTGCTCTATATGTGAAGGAAGCGCAGGAATAAATGGCTTTGGTTAAAAATGTGATAAACTACATGCACAACCAAAGGCACGCAACACACGTGCCAAACAACATTTAGGCCATATTGCGAAATTACTGAACACTAGAAATGTGTGTGTGTTAATGTAATTACACAAAAAAATGTTTTGCTGACACATATTGATAGGTATTTAGAAGTAAAGTCGATGTTTTCTTTATGTTTTGTAGACCATGCTGGAGCGCAGGTACGACTACCTGCCCAACACATTTGAAAAACGCAACGTCGCCCTGGAGATAATCTCGACCATCCAACAGCAGACCAACACCACCTTCACCCACACGCAGATCATGCAGCATTGGTCGGACCTCAAACGGCTGCACATGCCCCGGGTGCGGAGGTTCTTCGGAATCCATTTTCCAAGTAAGTAGATTGCGATTGCATGCAATATGTAACTAAGACAGAAGGTAGGACTTTACTTAGAATGCCTTTTCTTTTCTAGTGTTGGAAATGGATTACCGAATTCGCCGCACCCGGAGGCGCAGAGGCCGACCAGTGCTGCATGATTCTGCAGCTGGGAGTGAAGGTGGTGGATCTCCAGGGCGACGGGCCGACCCCTCTTCTGTGGCCTCCTCAGACCAGCCCCTGGACCTTACCACAGAGGAGGGGCGGCACAGCGTGGGCAGGGAGTCGTACCCTGCCTCGCATGCGGGATCCTCTGGTATGTCACTCTTCATGTCTACACCAAAAAAGAGAATTGCTAGCTCCTGATATCACCAAACTGAATCCTTTATTCTGTATTTGTAGATGTTTCGGTTGCGGGTGAAGTAGTGGGTCAGGAGGCAGCAGATAGGAGCCCACAAGACCCTGGAGAAGGTGAGTGATGTGACCCAGACTTAGCTCAAAACATTGGAGGACTGCGGAATCAGACATCCAAACTAACCATTTGGCCCATGTTTCTACAGGCACTTCTTCACAGCAGAGCCAGGAACCAGGACCTCAGGGTGTTGTCCCCAACGAGCCATCTCTCGGCCACCAACCAAGTAAGTAGTCATGTCATTCTAGAGATTTCGGTCTAAATTCCCATGAACACAAAAACACATAATGCCCTAGTCAATGCCAATATAAGAGGGACCTGTGGCCACTGAATTAGCTTAATTAGTTGCCCAACTGTCCTGTGGCCACTGAATTAGCTTAATTAGTTGCCCAACTGTCCTGTGGCCACTGAATTAGCTTAATTAGTTGCCCAACTGTCCCGTGGCCACTGAATTAGCTTAATTAGTTGCCCAACTGTCCTGTGGCCACTGAATTAGCTTAATTAGTTGCCCAACTGTCCTGTGGCCACTGAATTAGCTTAATTAGTTGCCCAACTGTCCTGTGGCCACTGAATTAGCTTAATTAGTTGCCCAACTGTCCTGTGGCCACTTCCTAACCTTAATTCCTGTGATTAATCATATGTGCATTATACTTAATTTGTTTCGTTAAATACATTAAATACACAGGTGATAAACATGTATTGTTCTCCGAATAATTTGAATTTCTGATTTATGGCCAGGGACCACAAGACAGCGACTTGCTGATATCAATCGGAGGGTCCTTGAGTTGGTGGCCGATCTGCAGGCGATGCGGGACACGTTGGGGACAACAGAAGAGGAAGACTAGTGTCCTGGTTCCTGGCCCTGTTGATTTGTACATTTGTACATAGTTGTCTTTGTACATAATTTTATTTTTGACCCCAAAATTTTAATTGTATATAGTTTTATGGTTTTAAACAAAGATTTTATTGTATATAGTTTTAATAATTAAATTAAAAAACAGTGTATATATTTTGAGGAACCAAAAAGCAATGTGTATATAGTTAAACATTTTTTTGGGCCAAAGTGGCCAAAAATAGTTGTCTAACAAATGCCAATTGAGCATTAAAAAACCAAAAAAACAAAAAAACATGTTGTCCCATTTATTTGCACACATACATTTTACAAAAACAAGGGGACAATGACATATTTGAAAATCAAGATTGTGATGTCCGTGAAGTGATTGGGGTAAGTTTTAGGGACCTAAAATGGAAGAAGAACCAAGGCGCTAAGTGATTTGGGTAAGTTAGAGGGTGTGAAAATGGAAGAAGAAACAAGGCGCTAAGTGATTGGGGTAAGTTTTAGGGTGTGAAAATGGAAGAAGAAACAAGGCGCTAAGTGATTGGGGTAAGTTTTAGGGTGTGAAAATGGAAGAAGAAACAAGGCGCTAAGTGATTTGGGTAAGTTTTAGGGTGTGAAAATGGAAGAAGAAACAAGGCGCTAAGTGATTGGGGTAAGTTTTAGGGACCTAAAATGGAAGAAGAACCAAGGCGCTAAGTGATTGGGGTAAGTTTTAGGGACCTAAAATGGAAGAAGAACCAAGGCGCTAAGTGATTTGGATAAGTTTTAGGGTGTGAAAATGGAAGAAGAAACAAGGCGCTAAGTGATTGGGGTAAGTTTTAGGGACCTAAAATGGAAGAAGAACCAAGGCGCTAAGTGATTGGGGTAAGTTTTAGGGACCTAAAATGGAAGAAGAACCAAGGCGCTAAGTGATTGGGGTAAGTTTTCGGGACCTAAAATGGAAGAAGAACCAAGGCGCTAAGTGATTTGGATAAGTTTTAGGGTGTGAAAATGGAAGAAGAAACAAGGCGCTAAGTGATTGGGGTAAGTTTTAGGGACCTAAAATGGAAGAAGAACCAAGGCGCTAAGTGATTGGGGTAAGTTTTAGGGACCTAAAATGGAAGAAGAACCAAGGCGCTAAGTGATTTGGGTAAGTTTTAGGGACCTAAAATGGAAGAAGAACCAAGGCGCTAAGTGATTTGGGTAAGTTTTAGGGTGTGAAAATGGAAGAAGAAACAAGGCGCTAAGTGATTGGGGTAAGTTTTCGGGACCTAAAATGGAAGAAGAAACAAGGCGCTAAGTGATTGGGGTAAGTTTTAGGGACCTAAAATGGAAGAAGAACCAAGGCGCTAAGTGATTGGGGTAAGTTTTCGGGACCTAAAATGGAAGAAGAACCAAGGCGCTAAGTGATTTGGATAAGTTTTAGGGTGTGAAAATGGAAGAAGAAACAAGGCGCTAAGTGATTGGGGTAAGTTTTAGGGACCTAAAATGGAAGAAGAACCAAGGCGCTAAGTGATTGGGGTAAGTTTTCGGGACCTAAAATGGAAGAAGAACCAAGGCGCTAAGTGATTTGGATAAGTTTTAGGGTGTGAAAATGGAAGAAGAAACAAGGCGCTAAGTGATTGGGGTAAGTTTTAGGGACCTAAAATGGAAGAAGAACCAAGGCGCTAAGTGATTGGGGTAAGTTTTAGGGACCTAAAATGGAAGAAGAACCAAGGCGCTAAGTGATTGGGGTAAGTTTTAGGGACCTAAAATGGAAGAAGAACCAAGGCGCTAAGTGATTTGGGTAAGTTTTAGGGTGTGAAAATGGAAGAAGAAACAAGGCGCTAAGTGATTGGGGTAAGTTTTCGGGACCTAAAATGGAAGAAGAAACAAGGCGCTAAGTGATTGGGGTAAGTTTGAGGGTGTGAAAATGGAAGAAGAAACAAGGCGCTAAGTGATTGGGGTAAGTTAGAGGGTGTGAAAATGGAAGAAGAACCAAGGCGCTAAGTGATTTGGGTAAGTTTTAGGGACCTAAAATGGAAGAAGAAACAAGGCGCTAAGTGATTGGGGTAAGTTTGAGGGTGTGAAAATGGAAGAAGAAACAAGGCGCTAAGTGATTGGGGTAAGTTAGAGGGTGTGAAAATGGAAGAAGAACCAAGGCGCTAAGTGATTTGGGTAAGTTTTAAGGGAGGTCAAGGGAAAAGGCAGAAGAGCGCTAAGTGGTTAGGGTGAGCTTTAAGGGAGCTCCAGGGAAAAGGCAGAAGAGCGCTAAGTGGTTAGGGTGAGCTTTAAGGGAGCTCCAGGGAAAAGGCAGGAGAGCGTTAAGTGGTTAGGGTGAGTTTAGTGATGGAAGTGAAATTATGTAGGCGAACACTTTAATGAGAGAAGTTTGTAGTGCGCAGGCGCAATATCGTAAGAATTTCGTCTGGACAGATACTTTAGGAAAAAATGAAGCAGGATGTAGCGGGAAAATGATAGGATTCGTGTGAGGATACGATGGGAAAAGGGCAAAAACGAAAGGCTACGTTGGTAGTTGGGAAAAATAAATCTGAACATTTTCGAGGGAAAATGACATCCTCGTCTGCGTACTCTGGCATACGAGCACACGGACGCGCTACGGAAGGTTTACGAAGCATGCATAGAATCGATCGAACGTTCATGCGAGAGCGGGAAATTTTGAAAATCTTACGACGTCGGCACCAAACCGAAAGTTTGTTTGTGTCTCTCTGAATCGAGCCTATTCTCCTTGCTGTTGTGAAATCTCCGAGTTGTAAAATAAACCGAGATGATGCTGCAAACGTGACAAACAGACGCTTAGAAATAAACATCGCAACAAGAAACAAGGGTGTGATAGAAGGGCGCCAACAACTAAAGCGACTGCCCGGGGGCAGAACCTCACCACAATGTTGTGATTACTAGTGCATCGCATACTGAACACAAGAGCAAATTCACCCCCTTTGTTAACTTTCTTGATTGGAAGAAACTAATCACAACTCTTAACATTTACTGTTCATTTTCCCTTACAGACATGATTGGTGAATGGCCACACTCTCACTATTCCTCGGTGCGCCGTGTGTATCAATGTGTAAGAAGGAGCAAGCATCTAGTATCCTGACCGACTCCCTCTCGGTGTGGGAACCATGGATAAGATTTACCTGGCCTGGCGAATCTCTGCGGACACTATAATAACCATATGCGGCGTCTGGTGGAACGCGGGAGCGACAACCCCCCCTCTCCCCCTCTTTCTCTTCCCCCCCTCTCTACACTTTGGCCCCCACGGGGGGGGTCACCTTCTTTTTCTTTTCCTTTTTTGCAACACAATAGCTTTAATGTTTATTGATGGTTTTTGACGGTTCCTTTTTGTGCATACGCACGACTGTGTAGGACAGCCTACTGGCATACCTCAATGGTCATGGTATGGCTGGCACGGGATCGTGGGTGTACGGATGGCGGTGCTGGTTGCGGACGCCATGGGGTTCCGTGGTCCGCGCGGTCCCGGACACAGTCATGCCGTAATGTACTGGTTGTACCAAGCTCATGTTCCGTGCCTCTTCATGCTTGCAGTTACTATGTGAATTGTTAAAACACTGGTTTGGTTAATCTGCTGTACTGTAAAAACGTACGCCGCTAGCCCTTTCATTTTCTATACACCTCCCCTGCGTGGGATGGCATTACACTGCTGTATGTCTTGCAGAACTGTATCGTTGGAAATTTCAATAAAAATATTGAAACAAAGAAGGAGCAAGCAGCGGAAACACGCTACTTTGGTGAAGAGACCCGCTGGGAGTGACATCATTCCCCTCCATCCAGCGGCAGACTGGGGTTAAAAAATGGCCCGGGCCTTTTTGGGGCACACCGGCCCTGCTGTACTGTTCCTGCCCCAGCATAAGCCTCGATTCAGAGACACATTCGTCCGGACTTCCGTAGCTGTCTGTGAAAGTTTTGGTTGGCGTTTGTCATTTTTTTCCTTTTTTTCGTCCATTTTCTACTCACACGAATGTTCGGGAATGCGCTTCCGATGATCGGAAGCAAATCGGAACATTTCCGTTAGTTCGGATCATTTTCCAAACAAAATCGGAAATTTTCCGTTGATTCAGAGAGCTTCCATCTGATTCAGAGAGCTGATTTCCGACAGATCACCACCCTATAAATCCGTTTCATTTCCGATCCACTTACGGGACCTTTGGGGGCTCGGATTGCTATTGCTGAACATGTTTTGCGGCTATGTGGAGGAGTCTGCGCGCCTTTAGCACCAAGGCATTGCATGTATCAGCATGGCTGAGGCCATAAATTGTATAGCAATGCACCTGAATCAATACATTTCATGTATGCCTTATAGAAGCATTTTAATGCTGACCTTAATTAGTCCTTAGCATGTAAACCTTTATTTTTCCACACATCCATATAATTGCTATATTTTTTTAGACTTATGTCCTTTGTGAATTATATTTGGATTGTTGAACTTGAATCTTAATTTGTGGTAGGAGTCATTGTTTTAGTCGGTTACCTTTGCTTTGTGTAATTATTTTATATTTGGTTGCAGGAACTGCAAGATGTGCCACTCCTGCCCTTGCTCCTGATGCCCGTTCTTTGCCTGCAGAATGCGGGCCAGGGGTTCTCTAATCGGGCACGACGCAAAACCCGGCCCGTGGTGGCGAGGGCCCTCTGGCTTTTGAAGTCCAGATTTAGGTGTTTGGACCATACGGGGGGGGGGGGGGCACTGCAGTATGACCCCAACAAGGTTATACCAATATTTTAATTTATGTTTTTTAACAGGGACCACACGTGCCAGAGTGGCACAACTGAGCGTCAGGGTCCTTCAGTTGGTGGGCGAGATGCAGGAGCTGCGCAACTCATTGGGGACCACAGATGAAGAATAATGTTCTGTGGCCTGCCATTGCTATTAGAGATGAGCGAACTTTTGAAAAATTCGATTCGACTGATTCGCCGAATTTTCCGACAAAAATCGTTTCGACCCGAATAAATTCGCGACGAATCGCTATTAAAAACGGCTATTTCTGAGCCTCCTACAGCCTCAATAGGGTTGTAAACCATTCAGCCTTGCTGTAACACGCACAGGATGCGTGCTGGGTTAGTTAAATAATACTTTGAAGAAATATCACATGCAGATCAGAGGCATCGCTAATAGAATCGCAGAGCGGCACAATTGCAGAGAGTTGAAGTGGCATCACTATGAGGGGCAGAAGGAGCCCAAATATACACTGGAGTTGGCCTCAGGAGCCCAAAAATTGGATGAATCACACCCTGGAGTTGGCAGGAGTTGGCAGCAGCAGCAGCAGGAGCCCAAATATACACTGGAGTTGGCTTCAGGAGCCCAAAAATTGGATGAATCACACCCTGGAGTTGGCAGGAGTTGGCAGCAGCAGCAGGAGCCCAAATATACACTGGAGTTGGCTTCAGGAGCCCAAAAATTGGATGAATCACACCCTGGAGTTGGCAGGAGTTGACAGCAGCAGCAGCAGGAGCCCAAATATACACTGGAGTTGGCTTCAGGAGCCCAAAAATTGGATGAATCACACCCTGGAGTTGGCAGGAGTTGACAGTAGCAGCAGCAGGAGCCCAAATATACACTGGAGTTGGCCTCAGGAGCCCAAAAATTGGATGAATCACACCCTGGAGTTGGCAGAAGTTGGCAGCAGCAGCAGCAGGAGCCCAAATATACACTGGAGTTGGCTTCAGGAGCCCAAAAATTGGATGAATCACACCCTGGAGTTGGCAGGAGTTGACAGTAGCAGCAGCAGGAGCCCAAATATACACTGGAGTTGGCTTCAGGAGCCCAAAAATTGGATGAATCACACCCTGGAGTTGGCAGGAGTTGACAGTAGCAGCAGCAGGAGCCCAAATATACACTGGAGTTGGCCTCAGGAGCCCAAAAATTGGATGAATCACACCCTGGAGTTGGCAGGAGTTGACAGTAGCAGCAGCAGGAGCCCAAATATACACTGGAGTTGGCCTCAGGAGCCCAAAAATTGGATGAATCACACCCTGGAGTTGGCAGGAGTTGACAGTAGCAGCAGCAGGAGCCCAAATATACACTGGAGTTGGCCTCAGGAGCCCAAAAATTGGATGAATCACACCCTGGAGTTGGCAGAAGTTGGCAGCAGCAGCAGCAGGAGCCCAAATATACACTGGAGTTGGCTTCAGGAGCCCAAAAATTGGATGAATCACACCCTGGAGTTGGCAGGAGTTGACAGTAGCAGCAGCAGGAGCCCAAATATACACTGGAGTTGGCCTCAGGAGCCCAAAAATTGGATGAATCACACCCTGGAGTTGGCAGGAGTTGACAGTAGCAGCAGCAGGAGCCCAAATATACACTGGAGTTGGCTTCAGGAGCCCAAAAATTGGATGAATCACACCCTGGAGTTGGCAGAAGTTGACAGTAGCAGCAGCAGGAGCCCAAATATACACTGGAGTTGGCCTCAGGAGCCCAAAAATTGGATGAATCACACCCTGGAGTTGGCAGAAGTTGGCAGCAGCAGCAGCAGGAGCCCAAATATACACTGGAGTTGGCCTCAGGAGCCCAAAAATTGGATGAATCACACCCTGGAGTTGGCAGGAGTTGACAGTAGCAGCAGCAGGAGCCCAAATATACACTGGAGTTGGCTTCAGGAGCCCAAAAATTGGATGAATCACACCCTGGAGTTGGCAGAAGTTGGCAGCAGCAGCAGCAGGAGCCCAAATATACACTGGAGTTGGCTTCAGGAGCCCAAAAATTGGATGAATCACACCCTGGAGTTGGCAGGAGTTGACAGTAGCAGCAAGCAGGAGCCCAAAAAATGGCCTAAAGACATAAATATGTTTTGCACCATTTGGAAAGTGTAAAACGTGGCACCATGCTGAATCTAGTCGCATGCATCAGGCATTGGTGGGTGGAAATCCTGGCTGATCCATCCCTGATTCATTTTGACAAAGGTGAGTCTCTCCACATTTTTAGTTGACAGACGAGTTCTCCTCGCCGTAACTATGGCCCCCGCCGCACTAAACACCCGCTCAGATGGCACGCTACTTGCCGGGCAGGACAGCTTTTCCAGGGCAAACTCTGCTAGTTGCGGCCACAAATCAAGTTTGGCTGCCCAGAAGTCCAGCGGATCCTCAAGGTGTGTTGGCATGGTCATGTCAAAGTATGACATGACCTGCTGGTTCAGGTCCTGCTCCAGGTCTTCCTGCTGCTCATGAGTAGCCTCACTATGCGGGTGTAGAAAGCTACTCATTAGCGACTGAAGACTGAGGCTGCTGCTGCTGATGGAGCTTCTGCTGCTGCTGCTGCCAACCCCCCCAGCGGCCATGGCAGTGGAAGGTGAGCGCAGAGGTCCCCTCGAGTCAGACCTGCGAGAGTATGGACCATGGCGCAGATAGGCATCGGCCAACTGCCTACGTAGAATGTCTTTGTAGTAGTTGAGTTTGTCCTCCCTCTCGGTGGGTTTAAAAAATGCCCCCATTTTGTGCCGGAAGCGAGGGTCCAATAAGGTGGACAGCCAGAAGTCATCCCGCCGACAGATGGAAACAATTCTGGGGTCACTACGCAAGCACGTGAGCATGCTTCGTGCCATTTGCGCAAGTGACTCGGATGGACTACCTGTCTCCATCTCCACTGCATACTGCCACGGTGTGCCCGGGTCCTCTGTCTCTCCTTCCTCAAAAACCTCTAGCTCCTCTGGCTGCTCCTGCTCCTCCTCTCCTGTCCGCTGACTAGATAAACCAGCCATTTCGCCAAGCCTAAACTGTGTTTCGCTGGGCAACTCCTCCTCCTCCTCTTCCTCCTCCTCCTCCTCCAGTTCAGCTCCAAGGGGGTTCATGTGGCCGTAAGATGTAAACGCCATGTCTCCAGTGCCCTGACCAGCCATGGTTTCCAACATGTGCTGTAGTACATGAAGCAGTGGAATCACGTCGTTCATCCCGTAATCCTGCCGACTGACAAATAAAGTGGCTTCCTCAAAGGGCCTGAGCAAACGGCAGGTGTCACGTATGAGCTGCCACTGGTTGACATTGAAGTTACACAGGGGAGTCCCCCTATCTGCTTGGATCATCAGGAAATCCGTGATGGCTTTTCTCTGTTCATATAATCGGTCCAACATGTGAAGGGTGGAATTCCAACGGGTGGAAACATCGCAAATCAGACTATGTTGGGGGATACCATTCTGACGCTGTAGCTCAAGAAGGGTGTGTTTGGCGGTGTAGGAGTGGCTGAAGTGCATGCAAAGTTTCCGTGAAGTTGTTAGGATGTCCTGCAGATGGGGGGAACACTTCAGAAACCGCTTGACAACCAGATTGAAGACGTGAGCCATGCAGGGGGCATGGGTCAGGCTTCCTTGGCGCAGCGCAGACAAAATGTTCTTCCCATTGTCGGTAACCATGATTCCCATTTTACGTTTTCTCGGAGTAAGCCATGTTTGGATTTCCTGATGAATACATTTAAGCAGTTCCTCCCCTGTGTGACTCCGTTCGCCAAGACAAACCATGTGAAGCACTGCGTGACACCTCCGTGCCCTGCACACATGGTAGACTGGAGGGGCACTGAGACTTGAGCCTACAGTGGAGGGTGAGGAGATGGCGGAGGATGAGGAGGCCGAGTCGCACGGTGTCACAGGCCCAATGGGCAGAGAGCGCGGAGGCCGAAGCGGCGTGACCTGTCCAAGTTGCTGCTGCAAAGGGACCACATTCACCCAGTGGGCCGTAAACGACATGTACTGCCCCTGACCGTAGTTACAGCTCCAGATGTCGGCGCTGCCATGTATTTTGCTACACACCGACAGGCTCAAGGACTGGCCCACCTTCTGTTCAACAAAAGTGTGCAGCGCTGGTACTGCCTTCTTGGCAAAGAAATGACGGCTTGGGACTCTCCACCTCGGCTCGGCACAAGCCATCAGTTCTCTGAAAGGTGCAGATTCCACCACCTGAAAAGGGAGCGACTGCAGCACCAGCAACTTGGACAGGAGCACATTCAGCTTCTGCGCCGTAGGATGAGTGGGCGCATACTGCTGTCTCTTGGACATGGCTTCGCTGATGGATTGCTGGCGGGATGCATGACTTGGAGGAGGAGGAGGAGGAGCAGGAGCGACAGAGGATGGGTGTGACGCACAGCTGCCTTCGGCTGAGGTGCTGGAGCCTTGGCTGGCAGAAATTGGGAGCTCACTTGGTGAGGAAGCAGACTGGACCACCCCTTGGGAGCCTCGGTTCTCCCAGGTCGTTTTATGGTGACGCATCATATGTTGACGCAGGGCCGTGGTGCCAACATTTGGACCCTGGCCACGCTTCACCTTTTGCCTACATATCTTGCATGTGGCCATGTTACCCTCCTGCGGATGCCTCAGGAAAAACTGCCACACTGCCGAGTAGCTACTTTTCCCACCCCCTGGCCTCAATGATTCACTGCTGCTGTTGCCAACTCCAGGAACCCCTGCTCCACTACCTCCCGATAAGGTAGACTGCCGCACAGCAGGTGCTCTACCCCGGCCCCGGCCCCGGCCGGCTCCAGCCTTTGGAATTGTGCCCCCATGCTGACTGCTACCACCTTGCTGCCTCAGCTGCTGACTCCGGGGCAACCTGCGCCCCTCTTCTCCTGATGATGACGATGAAGCCCCTTCATCACCCGGCTCCCAAGTGCGATCGGCTTCATCGTCATCATCATCATCATCACCGGGTTGTGGCTGTACGTCACTGATGTTCGTGGATTCGTCAACAGTGTCTGGCGCAGGAGCTGGAACGCTCGCAGCACCCACGACACTGTCCACATCACTATTTGTCTGCCTAGCTAAAGAAGCCACCTCCATTTCTTGGCTGGGCAGTAGCTGCTGACTGTCCTCCTGTATCTGATCGTCCTCCTCACTAAAGAGTGGAGCTGAACCCAAAGCATAGGATACGTCG
Organism: Gastrophryne carolinensis; assembly: GCA_027917425.1. NCBI lineage: Eukaryota > Metazoa > Chordata > Amphibia > Anura > Microhylidae > Gastrophryne > Gastrophryne carolinensis. The sequence goes on from CM051240.1 coordinate 258,012,784, forward strand.
CTGGGGGAGGGAACGGCGTAGGACAGAGGCAATGGGAGGACAGGGACTGCTCTCGGGGCATGCCAACTCAGGGTTGTGTCAGAGGAACCTACCGACCCTAGACTGGGGGTCTCAGATGTAAGTTGTGATGATGTTGTTGATGAGCGCGTCAGCCAATCTACCACGGCAGATGCGTTACTGGTGGAGACCCGACCGCTAGCAGATACTGGCAGATTAGGTCTCTCAGCGTGACTCCTGCTGCTACTGGCCCCCAGTCTGATGCGAGCTCTGCCTGCGGAATCTTGGCCTCTGCCACTCCTCTTTTCACTTCCAGGCACTTGTCTGCCCGACATAGTCTAACTGGCGTGGTAGTAGGTGATATTTTAAGAACCCCCAGGCAGCAGTGGGTCTATATAAAACAGAATATAATGCACACCAAAAGTGAGCAGTAACACTCAGCCTCCAACAGGCCTGCTTAGTGTAAATAAGAGAGCTGCTTAGTGTAAATAAAGAGGGGTATGCTATGTTACAGAATGGGATGCCTCAACAGAAGTGCACCTGGCAGGCAGCAGTAAGCCTATGCCCAGCAAAAGTGTCTTATAATATAAATATAATAAGAGCAAATGCTTATATGGTCTTAAACAGAGGCTGCTTTAGTCACAGAATGGGATGCCCTGGGCAGGAATCGACCTGGCAGGGTCCAGTAGTGCTTTGGCCAGCAAAAGTGTCTTTATCAGGCCTAATTTCAAATATAATAAGAGCAAATGCTTATATGGTCTTAAACAGAGGCTGCTTTAGTCACAGAATGGGATGCCCTGGGCAGGAATGGACCTGGCAGGGTCCAGTAGGGCTTTGGCCAGCAAAAGTGTCTTTATCAGGCTAATTTCAAATATGATAAGAGCAAATGCTTATATGGTCTTAAACAGAGGCTGCTTTAGTCACAGAATGGGATGCCCCGGGCAGGAATCGAGCTGGCAGGGTCCAGTAGTGCTTTGGCCAGCAAAAGTGTCTTTATCAGGCCTAATTTCAAATATGATAAGAGCAAATGCTTATATGGTCTTAAACAGAGGCTGCTTTAGTCACAGAATGGGATGCCCTGGGCAGGAATGGACCTGGCAGGGTCCAGTAGGGCTTTGGCCAGCAAAAGTGTCTTTATCAGGCTAATTTCAAATATGATAAGAGCAAATGCTTATATGGTCTTAAACAGAGGCTGCTTTAGTCACAGAATGGGATGCCCTGGGCAGGAATCGACCTGGCAGGGTCCAGTAGGGCTTTGGCCAGCAAAAGTGTCTTTATCAGGCCTAATTTCAAATATGATAAGAGCAAATGCTTATATGGTCTTAAACAGAGGCTGCTTTAGTCACAGAATGGGATGCCCTGGGCAGGAATCGACCTGGCAGGGTCCAGTAGTGCTTTGGCCAGCAAAAGTGTCTTTATCAGGCCTAATTTCAAATATGATAAGAGCAAATGCTTATATGGTCTTAAACAGAGGCTGCTTTAGTCACAGAATGGGATGCCCTGGGCAGGAATCGACCTGGCAGGGTCCAGTAGGGCTTTGGCCAGCAAAAGTGTCTTTATCAGGCCTAATTTCAAATATGATAAGAGCAAATGCTTATATGGTCTTAAACAGAGGCTGCTTTAGTCACAGAATGGGATGCCCTGGGCAGGAATGGACCTGGCAGGGTCCAGTAGGGCTTTGGCCAGCAAAAGTGTCTTTATCAGGCTAATTTCAAATATGATAAGAGCAAATGCTTATATGGTCTTAAACAGAGGCTGCTTTAGTCACAGAATGGGATGCCCCGGGCAGGAATCGAGCTGGCAGGGTCCAGTAGTGCTTTGGCCAGCAAAAGTGTCTTTATCAGGCCTAATTTCAAATATGATAAGAGCAAATGCTTATATGGTCTTAAACAGAGGCTGCTTTAGTCACAGAATGGGATGCCCTGGGCAGGAATCGACCTGGCAGGGTCCAGTAGGGCTTTGGCCAGCAAAAGTGTCTTTATCAGGCCTAATTTCAAATATGATAAGAGCAAATGCTTATATGGTCTTAAACAGAGGCTGCTTTAGTCACAGAATGGGATGCCCTGGGCAGGAATCGACCTGGCAGGGTCCAGTAGTGCTTTGGCCAGCAAAAGTGTCTTTATCAGGCCTAATTTCAAATATGATAAGAGCAAATGCTTATATGGTCTTAAACAGAGGCTGCTTTAGTCACAGAATGGGATGCCCTGGGCAGGAATCGACCTGGCAGGGTCCAGTAGGGCTTTGGCCAGCAAAAGTGTCTTTATCAGGCCTAATTTCAAATATGATAAGAGCAAATGCTTATATGGTCTTAAACAGAGGCTGCTTTAGTCACAGAATGGGATGCCCTGGGCAGGAATCGACCTGGCAGGGTCCAGTAGTGCTTTGGCCAGCAAAAGTGTCTTTATCAGGCCTAATTTCAAATATGATAAGAGCAAATGCTTATATGGTCTTAAACAGAGGCTGCTTTAGTCACAGAATGGGATGCCCTGGGCAGGAATCGACCTGGCAGGGTCCAGTAGGGCTTTGGCCAGCAAAAGTGTCTTTATCAGGCCTAATTTCAAATATGATAAGAGCAAATGCTTATATGGTCTTAAACAGAGGCTGCTTTAGTCACAGAATGGGATGCCCTGGGCAGGAATGGACCTGGCAGGGTCCAGTAGGGCTTTGGCCAGCAAAAGTGTCTTTATCAGGCTAATTTCAAATATGATAAGAGCAAATGCTTATATGGTCTTAAACAGAGGCTGCTTTAGTCACAGAATGGGATGCCCCGGGCAGGAATCGAGCTGGCAGGGTCCAGTAGTGCTTTGGCCAGCAAAAGTGTCTTTATCAGGCCTAATTTCAAATATGATAAGAGCAAATGCTTATATGGTCTTAAACAGAGGCTGCTTTAGTCACAGAATGGGATGCCCTGGGCAGGAATGGACCTGGCAGGGTCCAGTAGGGCTTTGGCCAGCAAAAGTGTCTTTATCAGGCTAATTTCAAATATGATAAGAGCAAATGCTTATATGGTCTTAAACAGAGGCTGCTGTAGTCACAGAATGGGATGCCCCGGGCAGGAATCGAGCTGGCAGGGTCCAGTAGTGCTTTGGCCAGCAAAAGTGTCTTTATCAGGCCTAATTTCAAATATGATAAGAGCAAATGCTTATATGGTCTTAAACAGAGGCTGCTTTAGTCACAGAATGGGATGCCCTGGGCAGGAATGGACCTGGCAGGGTCCAGTAGGGCTTTGGCCAGCAAAAGTGTCTTTATCAGGCTAATTTCAAATATGATAAGAGCAAATGCTTATATGGTCTTAAACAGAGGCTGCTTTAGTCACAGAATGGGATGCCCCGGGCAGGAATCGAGCTGGCAGGGTCCAGTAGTGCTTTGGCCAGCAAAAGTGTCTTTATCAGGCTAATTTCAAATATGATAAGAGCAAATGCTTATATGGTCTTAAACAGAGGCTGCTGTAGTCACAGAATGGGATGCCCCGGGCAGGAATCGAGCTGGCAGGGTCCAGTAGGGCTTTGGCCAGCAAAAGTGTCTTTATCAGGCCTAATTTCAAATATGATAAGAGCAAATGCTTATATGGTCTTAAACAGAGGCTGCTTTAGTCACAGAATGGGATGCCCTGGGCAGGAATCGACCTGGCAGGGTCCAGTAGGGCTTTGGCCAGCAAAAGTGTCTTTATCAGGCTAATTTCAAATATGATAAGAGCAAATGCTTATATGGTCTTAAACAGAGGCTGCTTTAGTCACAGAATGGGATGCCCCGGGCAGGAATCGAGCTGGCAGGGTCCAGTAGTGCTTTGGCCAGCAAAAGTGTCTTTATCAGGCTAATTTCAAATATGATAAGAGCAAATGCTTATATGGTCTTAAACAGAGGCTGCTGTAGTCACAGAATGGGATGCCCCGGGCAGGAATCGAGCTGGCAGGGTCCAGTAGTGCTTTGGCCAGCAAAAGTGTCTTTATCAGGCCTAATTTCAAATATGATAAGAGCAAATGCTTATATGGTCTTAAACAGAGGCTGCTTTAGTCACAGAATGGGATGCCCCGGGCAGGAATCGAGCTGGCAGGGTCCAGTAGTGCTTTGGCCAGCAAACGTGTCTTTATCAGGCTAATTTCAAATATGATAAGAGCAAATGCTTATATGGTCTTAAACAGAGGCTGCTGTAGTCACAGAATGGGATGCCCCGGGCAGGAATCGAGCTGGCAGGGTCCAGTAGGGCTTTGGCCAGCAAAAGTGTCTTTATCAGGCCTAATTTCAAATATGATAAGAGCAAATGCTTATATGGTCTTAAACAGAGGCTGCTTTAGTCACAGAATGGGATGCCCTGGGCAGGAATCGACCTGGCAGGGTCCAGTAGGGCTTTGGCCAGCAAAAGTGTCTTTATCAGGCTAATTTCAAATATGATAAGAGCAAATGCTTATATGGTCTTAAACAGAGGCTGCTTTAGTCACAGAATGGGATGCCCCGGGCAGGAATCGAGCTGGCAGGGTCCAGTAGTGCTTTGGCCAGCAAAAGTGTCTTTATCAGGCTAATTTCAAATATGATAAGAGCAAATGCTTATATGGTCTTAAACAGAGGCTGCTGTAGTCACAGAATGGGATGCCCCGGGCAGGAATCGAGCTGGCAGGGTCCAGTAGGGCTTTGGCCAGCAAAAGTGTCTTTATCAGGCCTAATTTCAAATATGATAAGAGCAAATGCTTATATGGTCTTAAACAGAGGCTGCTTTAGTCACAGAATGGGATGCCCTGGGCAGGAATCGACCTGGCAGGGTCCAGTAGGGCTTTGGCCAGCAAAAGTGTCTTTATCAGGCTAATTTCAAATATGATAAGAGCAAATGCTTATATGGTCTTAAACAGAGGCTGCTTTAGTCACAGAATGGGATGCCCCGGGCAGGAATCGAGCTGGCAGGGTCCAGTAGTGCTTTGGCCAGCAAAAGTGTCTTTATCAGGCTAATTTCAAATATGATAAGAGCAAATGCTTATATGGTCTTAAACAGAGGCTGCTGTAGTCACAGAATGGGATGCCCCGGGCAGGAATCGAGCTGGCAGGGTCCAGTAGTGCTTTGGCCAGCAAAAGTGTCTTTATCAGGCCTAATTTCAAATATGATAAGAGCAAATGCTTATATGGTCTTAAACAGAGGCTGCTTTAGTCACAGAATGGGATGCCCCGGGCAGGAATCGAGCTGGCAGGGTCCAGTAGTGCTTTGGCCAGCAAAAGTGTCTTTATCAGGCTAATTTCAAATATGATAAGAGCAAATGCTTATATGGTCTTAAACAGAGGCTGCTGTAGTCACAGAATGGGATGCCCCGGGCAGGAATCGAGCTGGCAGGGTCCAGTAGTGCTTTGGCCAGCAAAAGTGTCTTTATCAGGCCTAATTTCAAATATGATAAGAGCAAATGCTTATATGGTCTTAAACAGAGGCTGCTTTAGTCACAGAATGGGATGCCCTGGGCAGGAATGGACCTGGCAGGGTCCAGTAGGGCTTTGGCCAGCAAAAGTGTCTTTATCAGGCTAATTTCAAATATGATAAGAGCAAATGCTTATATGGTCTTAAACAGAGGCTGCTTTAGTCACAGAATGGGATGCCCCGGGCAGGAATCGAGCTGGCAGGGTCCAGTAGTGCTTTGGCCAGCAAAAGTGTCTTTATCAGGCTAATTTCAAATATGATAAGAGCAAATGCTTATATGGTCTTAAACAGAGGCTGCTGTAGTCACAGAATGGGATGCCCCGGGCAGGAATCGAGCTGGCAGGGTCCAGTAGGGCTTTGGCCAGCAAAAGTGTCTTTATCAGGCCTAATTTCAAATATGATAAGAGCAAATGCTTATATGGTCTTAAACAGAGGCTGCTTTAGTCACAGAATGGGATGCCCTGGGCAGGAATCGACCTGGCAGGGTCCAGTAGGGCTTTGGCCAGCAAAAGTGTCTTTATCAGGCTAATTTCAAATATGATAAGAGCAAATGCTTATATGGTCTTAAACAGAGGCTGCTTTAGTCACAGAATGGGATGCCCCGGGCAGGAATCGAGCTGGCAGGGTCCAGTAGTGCTTTGGCCAGCAAAAGTGTCTTTATCAGGCTAATTTCAAATATGATAAGAGCAAATGCTTATATGGTCTTAAACAGAGGCTGCTGTAGTCACAGAATGGGATGCCCCGGGCAGGAATCGAGCTGGCAGGGTCCAGTAGTGCTTTGGCCAGCAAAAGTGTCTTTATCAGGCCTAATTTCAAATATGATAAGAGCAAATGCTTATATGGTCTTAAACAGAGGCTGCTTTAGTCACAGAATGGGATGCCCCGGGCAGGAATCGAGCTGGCAGGGTCCAGTAGTGCTTTGGCCAGCAAAAGTGTCTTTATCAGGCTAATTTTTTTTAATTTTATATTTTATGATGGAATAGAAAAAAAAATTTTACATTGTCATTTCATTTACAAAATACATTAACACAAAACTAATGGGCCCAGAAATATTTAAAGATGAATATTCACATGACCGAGAAGTGATTTGGGTAAGTTTTAGGGGGTTAAAATGGAAGAAGAACCTAACCAAGAAGTGGTTTGGGTGAGCTTTAAGGGTCAAAATGGGAAGATGGAGGATAGTGCTAAGTGGTTTGGTTGAGCTTTAAGGGTCAAAAAGGGAAGATGGAGGATAGTGCTAAGTGATTTAGCTAAACATTGTAGTAGAAGTGAGGGTGGCAAATATGTAGGCGAGCACTTTAATGAGTTAAGTTTGTAGTGCGCAGGCGCAAGATCGTAAGGATTTCCGTCTGGACGAATATTTATTGAAAAAGGGAAACAGAATCGAACGGGAAACGTAAAGGATTCGTTGGAGGATACGATGGGAAAAGGGCAAAAACGAAAGCCTACGTTGTAACATGTGAAAATGAAACGGAAAAGTCTGGATGGAAAATGACATCCTCGTAATTCGTAATCTGCCGTACGAACGGACGGAAACTTTACTGAAAGTTTTCAATGCATGCATAGAATCGCTCGAAACGCTCATACGAGAACTGAAACATTTCACAAAAAAAATCAGATCGGAACTAAAACGGAAGGTTTTTTTGTCTCTCTGAATCGAGGCTATAGTGCCTGAATGGCAATATATATATATATATATATATATATATATATATATATATATATATATAATTTGTTCCATAAGACGCACCCAAAGTTTAGAGGACAAGTATAAGAAAAAAAATATTCTGAATCAAATGGTGTCAAAATCACCCCATTACCATGTACGATGGCAGTAATAGCAGCGGTGTCAGTGAGCAGGCACGGTAACCGATTTATGCCTGCCTGCCCACTGCCTTATTATAATGCAGCTTTCTGCGAGAGGGAGGGGGGTTGATACCTGTAGGTCACGCTCACTGCCCATATTGGGGGATGGCGCTCACTGGATGTGATGAGGGATGCTGCACACTGGCTGTAAGGGGCGTGTGACACTGAATGGCTGTAATGAGGGATACTCCTCACTGGCTGTAATCAGGAATGCTGCACACTGGCTGTAATGAGGGATACCCCTCCCTGGCTGTAATCAGGGATGCCCCTCTCTAACTGTAACCAGGGATGCTGCACATTGGCTGTAATGGGGGATACCCCTTACTGGCTGTAATCAGGGATGCTGCACACTGGCTGTAAAGGGGGAGGGGGATGATGCTTACTGGCTGTATTGGGGGATGCCGTTCACTGCTTGTAATCAGAGATGCTGCACATTGGCTGTAAAGGGGGATGCCCCTCACTGGCTGTAATGGACGGATGATGTTCACTGGCTATAATGAGGGATGTCACACACTGGCTGTAATGGGGGGTGCCGATTACTTGCTGTAATAAGGGGTGCCACTCACTACCTGTAATTGGGTGATTCTGTGATGTGGTGATTGGAAGGGGTGTTTTAGGACACCATTTGGTTCAGAATATTTTTTTTCTTACTTTTGTCCTCTAAACTCTGGGTGCGTCTTATGGATACAGTCAAACTTACTGGCGCTCCCCGTTCGCTGCAGCGGTATTTTTTTGGCAAGCGTCTCTGATTGTTTTCAGTGGGAAATGCACGCTCCCGCATCCCTGGAGGTATGTGCCATTCAGATAAGCTCCCCATTCAAGCAAATCACGACCCTTTGCCGAAGGATGTAAACATGGCGAAGGGCTCTGATTGGATGAGAGCCTGCGCATGCACCGTCAGCCTAAGAAGAGGTGAGTTTTACTGGGCAAACTGGGGGGGACAACAACAAAAATTCCGGCCTTTTCAGAGGCACATGGGCGTGGTGTTATAGGGACGGGGTCTTGTAAAATGTAAGTTTAACCAGACTTTTTTCACTTAAAATGTCTTATTTTCTACTTTGTAGAGTGTAACAGCCAACAAACACATACAAAGCGCGCTCCCCGAGAGCTCAAAAGTAACAGACCGGCTGGGATTCGATCCCTGGCTCTGTTGCTTCACAGCGAACAAAAATACCGGCAATTACCAAAAACTTACCGACAGGTTACCAAAAATACCAGCTGTGCCGGTAAAATACCATTGAGGTGGCAAACTTACTGCCCGGCTCCCATGCAGACTTGTTTCCGAGGGCCTGAATCAAAGGCATTTTTTGGGATAAGCAATAAGGTGCAGCCACAGTGTAGCCAGGCAGTGGGAAAAGCAAGCAGGATGTTCGGCTGCATAGCTCGGGGCATCGCCGGTAGGAAGAGGGAGGTTGTGATGCAGATGTATAGAGCCCTGGTGAGGCCACAGCTAGAATACTGTGTGCAGTTCTGGAGACCTTACCTGCAAAAAGACATTATTCAAATAGAACGGGTCCAAAAGCCAGCAACAAAAATGGTGGAAGGACTTAAACCTAAAACTTATCAGGAGAGACTTAAAGAACTTAATTTGTACAGTCTAGAGGAAAGAAGAGAGAGAAGGGACATGATGGAGACCTTTATATATGTGGGATGGAATAAGGATCAGGAGATACAGAGAACATACAGTATACACATAAGATAAAGAGAACATACAGTATATACATAAGATACAGAGAACATACAGTATATACATAAAATAAAGAGAACATACAGTATACACATAAGATAAAGAGAACATACAGTATACACATAAGATACAGAGAACATACAGTATATACATAAGATACAGAGAACATACAGTATATACATAAGATACAGAGAACATACAGTATATACATAAGATAGAGAGAACATACAGTATACACATAAGATAGAGAGAACATACAGTATACACATAAGATACAGAGAACATACAGTATACACATAAGATAAAGAGAACATACAGTATATACATAAGATACAGAGAACATACAGTATATACATAAGATAAAGAGAACATACAGTATACACATAAGATAAAGAGAACATACAGTATATACATAAGATACAGAGAACATACAGTATATACATAAGATACAGAGAACATACAGTATACACATAAGATACAGAGAACATACAGTATACACATAAGATACAAAGAACATACAGTATATACAGAAGATACAGAGAACATACAGTATATACATAAGATACAGAGAACATACAGTATATACAGAAGATACAGAGAACATACAGTATACACATAAGATACAGAGAACATACAGTATATACATAAGATACAGAGAACATACAGTATATACATAAGATACAGAGAACATACAGTATACACATAAGATAGAGAGAACATACAGTATATACATAAGATACAGAGAACATACAGTATATACATAAGATACAGAGAACATACAGTATACACATAAGATACAGAGAACATACAGTATATACATAAGATACAGAGAACATACAGTATACACATAAGATACAGAGAACATACAGTATATACATAAGATAAAGAGAACATACAGTAATTACATGGATTGTGTGATGGTTAAGCACTCCATGGCGTGTGCTGCCACAGAGTGCATAAGGTTGGGGGTGAAATCTAGTTGAGGAGCGAGAGATCATCAGATCAGGAGTCTCAGAACAGACGCAGGTTTTTTTTTTTTATCTGCCTCAATTATCAAACCACAAGCTTTTGCGCAAGACATAAAATTCCTCAGCTCCGGCTATTATTCCGAAATTTAACCTAAAATCGTTAAAGCCATTAGAGCGGAGGAATCGGGATCATCCCGCGGTCATCGGGGGTTTCGCAAGTTCTTTTTTCTACGTATCTTTGTGTCCATCTTAATTAAAAATCCTTAACCTCGGAAAGAGCTCCTGAATTATTCATTTTCAGCCAATCACTGCGAGCCGGCACATTTGCCGCAACATGGAGTCGTGCGTTGGCGGGTTAAATGTTCAGAGCTTGATGTTGGTTTAGAAACCCAAAAATGTCCTTGAACTTGGGGACAGTCCAGGCAAAGGGATAAAAGGGAACAGCAACCCGAATTTTCAGTATAACCAGTTTTGTTTGGGGTGTACAACGGCTTGACCGGCGGTGGACCGGGAGGGCACCGCCACAGCTGGCCTCCACGCCACGTGACTGGCACACCGGCGGGATGCAGCAATCAAACAGCAGAGAGCAGGAGGCAACAAGGAGACCGGGAGTATGTGCTGGGAGGGAAAACTTGATTCTTCTGTCCCCCGCCGGCTTAGCCGCTGCTAAATGACACAGACTGAGCTGCCAGACGCTCTTCACTTCCCCGTTTTCCGTGCGACACATTAATCGGCTCTGTGCAGGTGCTAGGTCACAGTGCCTGATGGGATTGCAAGATGGCGCTGCCGATTGGAGGTCAGTCAGAATCTGAGGGACCCAGAGGACAGAAGGCCCGGCAAGGTGAATAGAAATTTCCCAAAATCAAAACCAGAAGGAGGGGGAGCAGGCTGGTGAGGTTTGGGGGAGGTCTTAACTTGACAAGTAGTGTTGGGCGAACCCCCCAAGGTTCGTCAAGTTCTGGCAACGTTTGGGGGAGGTTTTAACCTCACCAGATGTTCCTCTTTAGAGATGAATGGACCTCACGGCACTGGCCGCTCCTCCGCTTCCCAGCACCAGGCATTTCTGAATGGTCATTACAGGTAAGTAGAAGTAGTAAAAGTTCGGGTTCTGGTCCCCGGGGACGATTCTGCCCCTCCGCCCCCACCTCTCACCCACCAGGGTGGAGGGGACAGAATTGGGGATGAAAAATGTGATGGCGGGGGGGACGCGGGGCCTAGTGTGCAGCAAGAAGCTACTGTACAACTTACCCGAGCCCCGATCCGCTTCCTGGTCATCGGCGGCGTCACCCCTTTCAAATGGTCCACAGCCGGGCCCACAGAAAGGTGGCCCCCTCTCCCGTGAGTGAGGACATGAGAGAAGACACTCCTAATGCCAGCTGGCACTCGGAGTATCCTCACTTATGGGAATGGCGGCCATCTTTATGTTGCCCCGGCTGTGGACCATATGAAAGAAATGCCACCGACGACCAGGGGCCGGATTGGATAGTACAGCTGCTTCCTGCTACTGCACCCTTTAGGCCCCATGTTTGGGCCGAACACCGAACTCAAACACAGACTTCTGGCTAAAGCTCGGTACAAACCCAAACTTTGCGGTTTGGGTTCACACAACACGATTGACAAAGCCTTATACAGCTACATACACATCTGTTGGAAACAAAAGTGTGGGAGAGGGCAGGGGCACCATGGCACAGCTGACATTATATAAAAAGCAATATAGTGCTACAGCACCTAAGATATAAATACAATATAATTATAGAGTATAAGAATAAAGTGCTAAACAGTGCTGACTGTGCTAAAGATTTGGTGAAGCCAGTGTGACTTCCTGTGTGCATTGCAACTCGCATCCTAGGGAGCTTTTTAGCGGTAACACACGGAAAAGTGCCAAAAAAGTCTTTGGGGGTTTTTCATAAAGGGATAGCGGCAGGTAGCGCCTCTTAGCGGCAGGAAGCGTCTGGTGAGCGTTGGGCGCTGTACGCAAAACCACATTTATGAAAGCGAATCTGGTGAGCTACTCTAACAGCGTCATGTAGCGTCCGATTCAACATTACAGGCGGCTCAGCCAAGTATTACCTGTCGCTACCTGTCGCTCTCCCATACATTTCAATGGACGTTACTTTTCTTCTGTTTAAACAGGGTTTTTTTTGTTTTTTGTTTGTTTTTTTCTCTCAAATAGTTGTGTGACCTCTCCTGGCCTAGAAAGAGTAATTTTTGAAAACCTTTTTATTTTTTATATTTTTATGCAGAATGATCATTACAGGTCTGGCACTAAAGTGTTAATGTCACAGTGTTATAACAATGTCATTCCATGTGTTTTCGCTTTGTTACTGGTGGATATGTTTACAAAAACACATAGCGTCTGGCGCTCTATGCTACATGGCTCAGCTTTAGAGCACCGACGCTGTGTGTGTCCTTTTTTGATAAGTATGGTGTGGAGCGCCGCGTGCCGGGCGCACTGAGCTAGCGCTACCTCTCCCTCTCTGCAGCATTATGCGCCCAACATACATCACATTCATCAATGCCGGCCAGGTTACTACAGCAACTGAGGCGCTCTGTTACAGCACCCGGTACCCGCTTACAGCATCTACTAGGGGTCGCTCTAAGCGCCGCTATTTATAGACGCTCATCTGCCGAAACCTGGCGTTAGTAGTGAATCAGCCTCTATATTGCTATGCTATATGTGCAAGCATGGATTTGCTTTTTTGAATTTTAAACGTTGGAATCGGAGCTTGTGAAACACACAGAAAATTGGGGAACTGTATTATTTGAACATTTTAATTTGGAGGAATATAACAACACAGCTTTGGGATATAAACTATCACTCCATACATTTTTTATCTTTCATTTCTCTTTAGGCCGTTGAGCCTATGGTTTACTGTATGTATTTTAATATACATTCCATGCAAACGGGTTTGTACAAATTTTTATAGCGTATTATTACAATCTTTGTTAAATCTTAGAGGCCGATTCATTAATAGCGCCAGGTAGCGACAGATGAGCGACAGTAGCGTTATTTTCACAGCGCCCGCTAGTATTCGCTGTGCTTGGCCGTTGTTCGGCTGTTGACAGCGACTCAGTCGGTGTGCGGTAATGTTGAATACGGGGTTAGGAGTCGCTGTTTGACAGGTGTATGGGAGCGCATGACAGCGAACGGCCATAGCGAACGGCTCCCAGCATATTCATTAACAAATCACGCTCCAAAAATTCTCGCGCTGTGAAATGCATGTTTAAACCCCAGAGCGCTGGCGGCGATGGGTTAAAAGTAGTTTTTTAACCCCAAACAACCATATTTTTAGAAAAAAAAAAAAACATGTTTTTCAAAACATTTTGTAATATGAATACATTAATATCAGACCTGTAATATCAATTCTGCACATTTTTTTTTTTTTTTACCTTAAAAAAAATATCTAACATTGCAGAAGTGGTCACAGAATTTTTGACATTTAAAAAAAAAAAAAAAAATTAACAGCAATTAATTATGAATATTTAAAGATTGCTCCATTGAAATGCATTGGAGAGCGCCAGGTAGCGAGAGGTCATACCTGTCGCTGTTCAAGGTCGCTCGCTGGCGCTGTGGGGTGAGGCTGGAATAATGATGAATGATTCGCTATCTGGCGCTCTGTCAGTCGCTAAGCAGGATCGGCTTGATAAATGTGTGATTGCGGAGGGGAGCCGGCGTTCTCATGGCGGTGAGCGTCATTACCGTTCGCTCACCATTCGCTACCTGCCGCTATCCCTTGTTAAATAAGGGCCTTAGATACTGTAGCACTATATTGTAATTTTTTTTATGTAAACTTTGCCATGGTGAATCCCCCTCCCCCCCCCCCCCCCGCACACCTGCAATTTTGTTTTTAACAGGTGTGCATGTAGCTGTATAATGTTAATTTTCAATGTAATGTATTTTGTTAATTTTCAATGTAATGTAATGTATTTTGTTAATTTTAAATGTAAATTACTAGTGTTTACGCCAGGGTGGTGCTGCCATCCGGTGGTCATTGAGAAAGCAACATGCTCTTTTTTTTCCTTTGGTTATAATTTGTTACCGTTGTTTTTGATTGATTTATTTTGTGGTGCCACCATTCTTCTGTATAGTCATTAAAAAAAAATAGAAAAATATTGGTGGTAAAAATAAAATTAGTAAACAGAGGGGGCTGAATTGGAAGGGTTGAAAACCTTTAAAGGAGGGGAAGCTCCATGCGAGACCCCCTTCTCACCAACCAGCCACACGTTCCAAGGGCCACATCGGCCATTTCATCAGGGTCAGTGAAGTGATGAAGCGGGCTCTTGTCCTAAAGAATGGCTAGAACATTAAAGAAAGGGTGAAACATCTACAGTATATTCACATTTAAATCATGTGTTGAGTTTATACTGTACAAAGCCTCAGTGATTGTCAGGTCTGAAGAAGATTCTCTCTACATAGTGTAAATGAAGACCTCAGAAGACTAGGGGGGGGGGGGCACTTGCCCCGGGTGCATCAGGTCAAGGGGGCCTGAGAACAGGTAAGGGGCTCCATTTGGAATATTTGCCCCAGGTGCCAGAAAGCCCAGCTACTCTTCTGTGTGGGGTATTTCCCTTATGTGTGGGGTTTTCTTTACTGCAGATCGCAGCAAGGTGCTAACAGATCACTTTGAGACTAACATGTGTATGAATGAGGTGAACATGTGTGCTTCTGGGGATTATCAGGATCCTAGCTAGGGAGGTTCAATTGTGCATAGGGGGGGGGGGGCCCTCCTAAGTTATTCAACACAGGGCACCATTGTTTTTTTTTCTTGTGTTCAGCCGTAATGTGTAAGGATCAACAAGGGAACCTTGGCGCACGAGTCTGTGCACATGTGCAAGCTGGTTTAGGTACAGGCACTTTTAAACCTATCCTTGGCCCTTTATGACGTGGGCTCTGACATCCAGGAAACACCAGTTTGTCTTCTTGGATGCTCCTACCTTCCTGTTCCAAAGTTTCTCGAACCGTTGCTTCTTGATTCCTTGGTCTGCCCTGTACTGCTTTTGAACTTTGATACACAAGTCTTAAAGGGGCCACAGCACTCAACCCTGTTAGCTTACAGCCAAACTTATAACCTCGAGACACCGCCGGATACTTCACACGGGACGCGCCCCCTACGTCACATGGAGATATGCCCAATGGGCACGCTAGGCACCAACCAAAGGGCGAAATAACTGAAGGCAGCACCACCCTCCTCCACTTTTTGGATATTGAGGGTGCTGATCTCCGAATGGTCCACCATCTATTACAAGGGTGAAATTGAACCACCCTAACAACACACGGAGAGTGAGCAAAGACCACAGCGAGCCACAACTTCAGGCATGCGGGCACCCCCTCACGGTATTACTAAACAACGGACCCTCACACTGAGGAAGCTATATGCCAAACGCGTATGTGGTGGAGCACCGTTAATTTGCTACAACTGATTAATGGGTAACAGCTTGCTGCAGACTGTGGAAAGAACAACCCACCTCCTTGCTACAAATTGAGGGAATTACCAACGGACCACCATCGGAAGGGCAAGTACCCCAGCCCCTCCACAACCACACTAATAGCCACAGCATACAAGGACTCTTAGCCAACAAGGCTTGGACTCTTCTTTTTTTGTGTAAATAAGCCAAGCATATATAACCTATACAAGGAATTTGTAAACTACTCATTCTTCAATGTTTTTGTATATAATGTGAAATAAAACCTAGATAACTATACATACGACAGAGTGTAATATTGAGGTATTTTCTGGGACCCACTTAAACTTCTCCTAGGATCTCCGTGCCGACACACACGGCTACCCCGAGTTCCAGGGCCAGTCAAGTGGACCAAAGAAAACCCCCCCATCCAAGCTTATACCCTGTCTCTAAATCTGGTTAGAAACAGAGGTCTTAGTCCACACATATCTGCAGAAGGATGCTGAAGCTGCACCACCAAATACCACGGTTCCTCTGTGAGGTGCAGTCCTAACTCTAATCTATGAGAGCCCCCTTTGGGACATACAATGCAAATTATGAATTGGAAGCAGCTTATCTGAAGTTGCCCTACAACCTCAAATGCAGCCCTGGGGTGGAAGGGTCAAAAGCCTCACAGTACAGTTTCAGACCCCCCACCCGTGTGCTTGCACAAAATCAAAGGACTAAGACCTCTGTTTTTAACCAGATTTAGAGACAGATTATAGGCTTGGCTGCAAGCCAGCAGGGTTAAGTGCTGTGGCCGCTTTAAGACTTGTGTATCTTAATTGTCCTGCTCACATGCAGCTCCCAGGTTAGTTATAAATTGATTTGAGCGGCTGCCACCCCTCCTTTGTTTCTTCTGAATTTTGACCCTGCTCTTGAACATCCATCGGGTTGCTTCTTTAGTTTCGACTTTCAACTTTGGTTTCACCTTTGGATTTTGAACCAGAGCTGCCTGCCCTATGACCCCTACTTGTACCCTGTTTTGTGAATTCATGCTGCCCGCCCTCGGACCCCAACCTGAATGCTGGGCAGAGGTCCCCATGTGGTGGGGGCACAGGGAAAAAGAGCTTTGGTTTGCTCCCCCTTTAATTCAGCCCCAGGAATACTGTCACGTATTTCTCAACGGAGAAATCCCGATTGTAGAAAATGATCAGAAATTGAGGCTGCGAGACAGAGGCGATATGCGGCAACCGTGTTTAATAGTGACACAAAAGGGGGTGCACCACCTGATAAGTACAATGTGCTACACTAAATACTTACAAACAATATCACAAGAGGGACCGCGGATACCTCATCCACATCCACCCAAACAAAATGAGCACCAAAAAATGTTAGCAATAAAAAAAGAGATTTTTTGTATATATATTTATTATACAAAAGATAAATACACAAAGGACAATCACACTATACAGACAAATTAAAAACAACTAAATATTTGGGTGTTTTTGTGCCGGCACAAAATAATACTTATTGAGTTTACCCCCCTTGCTTTTGTATACATTGTTGGGGGTCCAGTTCCTTATATACCGGTATGTGTATAGATTCCCAGATATATTTGTCTGTTTATATTTTTGGCAGCACTGGATGGATTTGGGGACAATGCAGTTGTTTTTAATTTGTCTTGTATAGTGTGATTGTCCTTTGTGTATTTATCTTTTGTATAATAAATATATATACAAAAAATCTCTTTTTTTATTGCTAACATTTTTTGATGCTCCTTTTGTTTGGGTGGATGTGGATGAGGTATCCACGGTCCCTCTTGTTATATTGGTTTTAATAGTGACAAACAGTGCACACACCAAGCAGACTGCTGTACAGATTTACAAGTGTACATATAACAAACACGTGCTGCAATAACTATACAAGAATAGAGGTGATCACTGAGTGCTAAGGCTGCTGTGCAGAAATATGGGTAAACATACACACACTCTGGCTGCTGAATGAATACACAGGAGGAGTCAGGAAACATACATGAACAGAGATCCAGTGAAAGTCCAAAGATGGATACAAGGCTGAGACAGGGAAGGAAAACACAATGGCTGTGGCAGGAGTCCTGGGTTCAGAGTTCAGAGTTCTGGGTTCAGAGTTCTGGGTTCAAGGAGACAATTTAATGCCGATCCATGGTTGAATGGGTGGATCAGTTTATATAGAGCAGGAAGTCACACAGGGGCTGGCTGATTATCTACACCTCTGCAGGACAGAGCCATCTGCTGGTGGAGAGGCACATAGCAGGAGAAAATCCCAGAAAGGGAGCCAGCCAAAAACAGAACAGAAGAGAGGCATGCTCTCAAGATGTGGAGGAACTCCAGACCTGACAAATACCTTCAAGAACATCACCAGAATATCTTGAATGGAATAAGCTCCCCTATCTAACATTTTAAATCTGACTATTGGTGAATGACATCATGTGACCCTTCAACCAAACCATTGTGGACCACCAGATGATCTATCTGGTGGTCCACTATGATTATATTGAAGGGTCACATTATGTCATTCACCAATAGTCAGCCAGTAGCATTGCCAAGCCAAGTTCCTATATCAGAGTACCCCTGGGAGCAGAGGCGTCTCCTGCAGGCCACCTGGTGTTTGCGCTGCTCTACAACTGACAGGTAAATTGATGGTAGCCCTTAAGCTGATGTTTTATTTACTTTTTGGTTATTGCTCGATATCCAATAGCTGGAACAGAAGCTGCTGCACAAGCCAAGTCTCCAGCAATAAATTACTATTAGTGACCAAAGAAATTCCGCCAAGCGAAAATATTTTAATATAATTATCCAGTAAATTGTAAATCTCAAGTTTTCAGCCGTAAATCAATAGAATTTTCTTCTGAAGATTCGCGTCCTGGTAAGCAATATGGGAAATAGATCATCCACACTACTTCCTACCCACCAACTCTGCCCGCTCCTACCACTGTTATTCCAGAACTTGCTGGCAGCCGCCCAGAGAAGAGCTCAGACTTAATAAACTGTTTGGTGAGCGATGATCCTGTTTCATATGTCCGCGCTTAATATTTATGAGTGTTATGAGTGTCACCTCACATAATCTATTGGCTTATTTTCATGCATCGGGTTAACTGTCTCTACACACAGATGGGGTGGCCAGAAGGACTACACTGGAGCCCTGGGTGGCCGGACTACACTGGAGCCCTGGTTGACCAGAAGGACTACACTGGAGCCCTGGGTGGCCGGACTACACTGGAGCCCTGGTTGACCAGAAGGACTACACTGGAGCCCTGGTTGACCAGAAGGACTACACTGGAGCCCTGGGTGGCCAGACTACACTGGAGCCCTGGTTGACCAGAAGGACTACACTGGAGCCCTGGGTGGCCGGACTACACTGGAGCACTGGTTGACCAGAAGGACTACACTGGAGCCCTGGGTGGCCGGACTACACTGGAGCCCTGGTTGACCAGAAGGACTACACTGGAGCCCTGGTTGACCAGAAGGACTACACTGGAGCCCTGGGTGGCCGGACTACACTGGAGCCCTGGGTGACCAGAAGGACTACACTGGAGCCCTGGGTGACCGGACTACACTGGAGCCCTGGGTGACCAGAAGGACTACACTGGAGCCCTGGTTGACCAGAAGGACTACACTGGAGCCCTGGGTGGCCGGACTACACTGGAGCCCTGGGTGACCAAAATGACTACACTGGAGCCCTGGGTGGCCAGACTACACTGGAGCCCTGGGTGGCCAGAAAGACTACACTGGATGGTCTATCTGGGGGTCCACTATGATTGGATTGAAGGGTCACATGATGTCATTCACCAATAGTCAGACAGTAGCATTGCCAGCCGTGCAGTCCAAGTTCCTGTATACGAGCCGAGGCGTCTCCTGCAGGCCATCTGATGTTTGTGCTACTCTTTAACTGACAGGTAAACTTGATGGCAGCCCTTAAGCTCATGCTTTATTTCCTTTTTGGTTATTGCTCGATATCCAATAGCTGGAACAGAAGCTGCTTCACGAGCCAAGTCTCCAGCAATAAATTACTATTAGTGACCAACGAAATTCATCTTGGCCGCCAAACGAAATTATTTTAATATCATTATCCGGTAAATTGTAAATCTCAAGTTTTCAGCCGTAAATCAATGGAATTTTCTTCTGAAGATTCGCGTCCTGGTAAGAAATATGGGAAATACATCATCCGCACCACTTCCTACCCACCTCCTCTGCCCGCTCCTACCACTGTTATTCCAGAACTCGCTGGCAGCCGCACAGAGAAGAGCTCAGACTTAATAAACTGTTTGGTGAGCGATGATCCTGTTTCATATGTCCGCGCTTAATATTTATGAGTGTTATGAGTGTCATCACACATAATCTATTGGCTTATTTTCATGCATCGGGTTAACTGTCTCTACACAGGGATGGGGTGGCCAGAAGGACTACATTGGAACCCTGGGTGGCTGGAAGGACTACACTGGAGCCTTGGATGGCTGTAAGGACTACACTGGAGCCCTGGATGGCTGTAAGGACTACATTGGAGCCCTGGGTGGCTGGAAGGACTACACTGGAGCCCTGGGTGGCCGGAAGAACTACACTAGAGCCCTGGGTGGCCCGCAGGACTACACTGGAGCCCTGGGTGGCCGGAAGGACTACACTGGAGCCCTGGGTGGCTGTAAGGACTACACTGGAGCCCTGGGTGGCTGTAAGGACTACACTGGAGCCCTGGGAGGACGGAAGAACTACACTAGAGCCCTGGGTGGCCCGAAGGACTACACTGGAGCCCTGGGTGGCCGGAAGGACTACACTGGAGCCCTGGGTGGCCGGAAGAACTACACTAGAGCCCTGGGTGGCCCGCAGGACTACACTGGAGCCCTGGGTGGCCCGAAGGACTACACTGGAGCTCTGGGTGGCTGAAAGGACTACACTGGAGCCCTGGGTGGCTGGAAGGACTACACTGGAACCCTGGGTGGCCGGAAGGACTACACTGGAGCCCTGGGTGGCTGGAAGGACTACACTGGAACCCTGGGTGGCCGGAAGGACTACACTGGAACCCTGGGTGGCCGGAAGGACTACACTGGAACCCTGGGTGGCTGGAAGGACTACACTGGAACCCTGGGTGGCCGGAAGGACTACACTGGAGCCCTGGGTGGCTGGAAGGACTACACTGGAACCCTGGGTGGCCGGAAGGACTACACTGGAACCCTGGGTGGCCGGAAGGACTACACTGGAACCCCGGGTGACTGGAAGGACTACACTGGAACCCTAGGTGACTGGAAGGACTACACTGGAATACTGGGTGGCCGGAAGAACTACACTGAAGCCCTGGGTTCAAACCTGAGGGTTTTTATAAGACACAAAACAATTGTAGTCGGTTGGCTTGAGATGAATATATACAAAATGGAAAGGTTAATATAGGAGCAGCCACGAGAGAGACTGTAGTTATGTAGTTGGTAGTTGGAGGTAATTGCTTATTTTAACCACTTGGTGGATGGTAGTGTTGGATAAGAAATTAGAGACTTGGGAAGAAATACGGTTAGATAGATAGTTAGAGCTCCACTTTAGTAGGGAAATACCAAGGGCCGGATTATGAGGGGAGAGCAAGGGGCATGCACCCCGGGGCCCCCAGGAGGCTTTTCAGTCTTTGTCCCTGTGGGCCGTCAAACCAAAGACTGAAAAGCCTCCTGGACCAGACCATAACCCAAAGGTTGGTGGAGGCCCCTTTGCAGCGCGCCCCTTGCACCCCCCTCATAATCCTGCCCTGGCATCCCCCAACTGTACTCAAGCCCCCCCATGTGCCCCCCTGCTCCCGCCTAGCCACACCCCTGGATCCCACTGCAAATATTAAACGCATGTTATATTTTCAAATGGAGACAGAAAATACTCCTCAAACACCCGTGAGTAAGCCACATGCCCTAAACTACACACCCCCACCACCATCATGCTCATCACCCCTGTGTGGCACCTCTGGAGGCTAGTGACTAAAAGCTGGTAACAATGTGACTTTTTCACATTCACACACTTTGTTTTTTTCGGGGGTCGCCGATCAAAGTGAAGCTCATTAACGCGCCATATTGTCAGAGAGACACAGAAGACAGGAGCAGATAAAAAGTAACAAGCAGCCGGCAGCTATGGCGGATTCAGTCTGTGATTTCCGGAGCCGTGGACGAGTCTCATTGGGATTCCAGCGTGGCACTCGCCTGACACTCAGCAGAACGCCCAGAGACACGAACGCCGTCAGAGCGCTCGCTGGCCGCCCGTCTTGTCACTCAACGGGGGAGGCCTTTAAGCCATCGGCAAGATGTCAAAAATAAGTGTCAAATTAGCGCCATCCGGAGATTTATGAAAGTGATGGGGGGGTGTTGGGGCTGTTATCAGTATACAGAGGGAGGCCGCATCTCGGAACAAGGATACCATCCAGCAGAATGGTTTGTTTCTCAACCGATCCCACATTCTAAACAGTTTATTACACAGCAACAGTAAGTCTTCTTTTCCAACATTACTTACTGATTTGCAAGCGCTTGCTGTGAGGAATATTACAAAGATATTATATCCCCTCTATGATATGCCCATGTCTTCTGTAACACCTTAGTTAAATGCACTTAAAAGTCCCCAATTCAAGCCCTGCCGTTGGGCGCCAATTGTAGCACACTAGTCCCTGAGGGGTTCAGCTCCTCGGGCGTGTGGGGAGCGGGTTCTTTGTTAATGGGCTTGGGGGACCTCCCGACGTGGGCTTGCATCCAATAACTCCAAATGAGACCGACTTTATAAAAAGGGTACTTACTTTATTAGCAGGACTTCAGAAACACTCGATGGTTCACAGCAGGTCATACAGTCATTATCGACATCAGTTTCATTAGCAGTTTCCATAGCACAGCATTACATCCAGGTGGACTTCAACAGGTGGTGGGCACTTATTCTGGTCCAATAGCAGAATACTGAGGCCTTAGCTTCCTTCTTCAGCACCTCGGGCTGAAAGGTTCACCTTTCCTGTAGTCACTACACCAGTGACTGCTGACTGCTACTAGTTGACTCTGCTGGTACCTTCCTCACTCCTGGTTACTACAATACTGAGGTGACTCTCCTCATGACCTCCTTATATAGATTCCCTCTGGTTGGCATTCAGAACCTTCTCTCTACTCTTCTTACTCACCTCAGCCAATGGTAGCTCAGCTGTATCCCTATGTGGTTAGGTTATAGCCAACAGTTTGGTAGACCTGCAGTGTCACAATCCATTAGCCATCCAACAGTACCATCTTGTAGTGATGTAGCGACTGCAGGACAGACATGAACTACCACACTGATCCCCAAATATAATTGTTGACCACTTTACGCAGGCCACAAATATTATATCTCATCTCTGATATTGGATTTTGTAAGACGGAAAAGGGGAGGAGAGATAGGAGTTTTTTGGATATTTTCTGGCCGTTGGGGAGGTTTGGCACCTCTGAACTGTGTCAGAGAGGGCAAACTTCTTTTGGGGTTTTTTTTGGTCCTTCTCCGTACTGGGTACTGGGTACGTTGGGATACCTGCCCGGTTCAGGGAAGTACCGATGTTCCTATTCCCTCTCCCTGATTTATGAATTTAGATTTCTATGTTTACAATGAAATTCTTTATTACTACCATATTCATTTACATTAATTACATAAAAAACATTTTTACAGTTCCAGCCCCAGTGTTTTGGGGGTTCTTAAAGTGGACCAACACCTATAAGATTCCCGGGCCGATCAGCTCCCTCCCCGTGGGGCATCCAAAATCGGGATGCCCCGCTGTGTGAAACCCCCCAGAAAGCCCCTAAAAACGTACCTTATCGGCGACGGACAAGCGACAGATAAGCCGCCGCCCTGTCCACTTCCGATCGGGGTGCCCCGCGGAAGTGGACCAACACACAGGATAGTGAAAATCCTGGGTGTTGGTCCACTTTAAGCTTGTTTGATTTTGTTTGGAATTTACTTATCCGTAAAGTCCTTTTCAGTTAATTCATCGGGTTGAATTACCCTGTTTGTAGCAATCCTTTGCAGTTTGTAGCAAGCGGGTATGATACCCTTATTTGTAGCAAGTGTTTGTAATACGAACACATTGCGCCCTCTAGGCTTCTTCAGCGTACTGTGTATCCTATTGGGGTTCAGGGTGATCAATTTATGCTGGTATCTATCATGAATGGTGATGCATAAAATGTGACATTTTACTTACAGTTTTTGTTGCTGGGTCACCTGCTGCCTCCGATTCAAAATGCAGGGAATGGCTTTCTGGTTATATCCACACCTATATGGTGCTGTGTTTGCTGTGCAAACAGGGATTATTGGCTTAATATTCCATTTTCTATATTGTAATAGTGATTGAGTTTAGTATTTGCGGGTGTGCGTAACTTTCAGGCTCGGCGCCTTTTCTGACCGGTCTGCCCCCTGGAAAGTGGGAGCATGTGTTGTTCAGGGTCATCGGCTGTGCTTAGTTCTTTGGTCTGATGGCTTGCTGCTCGTCCTAATTGTTAATTTCTGTGTCTGCTTAAATGGCCCTGTTTGGCGCCTAATTGCGGCGCCTGCGTGATCGGGGGCCGCGAAGTGGGTGGGAGGGGCGCCCATGTCTTCTGTAACACCTTAGTTAAATGCACTTGGGTTTCCTGGGTGTGGATGGACATCAACACCTATTTCCCATATCGCTGCATCACAGGTGGCAGGGCCAGTGCCAGCACAGGGCAAACCTGGGCAATTGCCAGGGCCTCTGGCATCTTCAGGGGCCCACTTAGGCTTACACTTGGCCATGGTATTATTTTACAGTGGACCCGAACCACTGAATGCCGGGTGTTGTGTGCAGACCTGATCATGGCTGGCCTCAGCAACAGGGGATGATCAGAAACATTGGAGGAGGTGGCCTGGAATGGAGGTCAGTTGATGGAAGCTCAGAAGGTGGCAAGAACCAGGTGACATCTGACAGCAATGATGGAGTCCTTAGTGGCAGCGGAGCAGTAAGGGCTGAAGGGAGCTTGGTGGCAATGGAGAATGCAACAAGGACTAGAGGACAACTGGTGGCTATAGGGGAGGCAATACTGGACGGCGAGCTGAAAGGTGACATCATGCGATAAACTACTTTGGGGCCCACTAAGACTCTTTTGCCCATGGGCCCCCACAAACCTGGAGCTGGCCCTGACGGGTTCTCCACTTCGTAAACTTTGCTGGTCAGCCACAAGTCCTAGCAGGCAGGAAAACACCTGCGGTGAGGATGGGCTGGAAGTCAGGTTTCAAAGAATAAACCCATAAAGAATTATGAGGCCGTGGTACACATTATCAATAGACCAACCACATATTTGGAATATGTAAATCAAGCTGCTCACATACGAGAATTAAATCTGTTTAGTCTTGAGAGGAGACGACTGAGGGGAGACATGATTAACTTGTATAAATATATAAATGGGCAATACAAAAAATATGGGGAAACACTATTTCAGGTAAAATCCTCTATAAAGACAAGGGGGGCGCGCTTCCTTTGACTGGAAAAAAAGAAATCCAATCTCCAGAGGCGACAATCATTCTTTACCAGAATCAATAAACCTATTGATTCTTGTCAATGGAAGATCTCGATTTGGGATGCCCTGCTGGGTAAAACCCCTCAGACAGCCAGTAAATCTATCGGTCCTGTGATCCCATGGTGTTTGCCGAGGCCCGGAAAGAATCTGCTGTTTGTGCCCACCCCCAACCCTGGCAAACTTAAATGTCGGGGTAGATGTATCAAGGATGGCAAAAGGTGCTCAACAAAGTAAAGCTGAGCAAGGCCTGTGCATGGGATTGTGGAAGAGGTAAAAATGACAAATAACCTGTGGGATTTCACACAGTGGAGCTCTAGGGTCAGCTGACCCTAGAGCCAGCGGAAAAGTGTTTCGGTCCCCTTTAAAGGGCCTTACCCATATGAAATTTTAAGCAATATATTTTTAGTATTATACCATATAAAAACATCCTGTTATGTATAAAACATCCTCCGTTCCCGTTATAATCTCCAGTTCCGAGAGTGCTGACTCTTCACATCTTTGCTAAAAAAGCTCCGGCTGGCGGTGTTGCCTCAGGTGGGGGAATGTGATACAAAGTGACAGCGACGCTGTAATGACACGGAGCGTTCGCTGATCACACGCGTACCACTGACACTCCGTCACTGTCAGCAGCCATTGTGCGTTATCTCATCCTGACAGGCCTCTGACTGAACTGATCCCGGAGCGATGAAACTTTCTTCTCCGAGTCAGAGGCATAGCTAGGCTTTCTGGCACCCCGAAGCAAAGATTCGAAACGGCACCCTCCTTTTATGCCAGTGACTATTGGGAGAATAGGGGAAAAAAATCACCTTGTCCTTGCGGCAGCCAGGAACGGTTGCATGATAGAAGACAATCGAGGACCTGCCATGGCTGGAATGCCTCACTTCAGGGGATTTTGAAAATCCTCCAACAACCAGGGATGGACGAACCCCCCAAAGTTCGGGGAGTTCGGGTGAACTTTGAAAAAATGCTCAGGGATCCGAACCTGGTCCCCATTGAAATCAATTGGCTACCCCAACTTTGGGGGGAGGCTGTGACAGGGGGGTGCAGCGGAACAGCAGAAGCATGCTGCTGTGACTTATCTGTGCTCAAAATCCTCCCCTGTCAGCGGCAGCAGCCTTTAAATTTGGCCCCAGCCGGGGCTACGAAAAGATGGCTGCCAGCTCCCAGGAGTGAGGACAGTCCTAGTGCTGGCAAGCACTGCCATCTGTAACACCTGGACCCAGGCCCCCCTTTGACACCCCCCTGACCTGCTGCACCTTACTGTGGCAGAGGGGGGGTGCAGTTGGTGCAGAAGAAACACGCTGCTGTGACTTACCTCTGCTCACGATCCTCCCCTGCCAGCGGCGGCAGCAGCAGGAGCCTTTGAATCTGGCCCCAGCCATGGCTACGAAAAGATGGCTGCCGGCTCCCATGAGTGAGGACACTCCTATTGCCGGCAAGCACTGCCATCTGTGACACATGGGCTCAGACCCCCCTTTGGCATCCTGACCTGCTGCAGCTGGGGCATGTGCACCCCTGCTCCAAGTTGCTACTATTCTGTGCTAGGAAAATACTCCTGTAGAAGTGGATAGTTTGCCATTGCGAACTTTGGACTTAACTGGTGAATTTATTTCTGTCAAGAACAGACAGAGACCTTAAGTGAGGCTTAAAGGGCATCCCTGATTTGGGGATGCCTGTATGTATATATATATATATATATATATATATATATATATATATATATTTGTTTTTCATATATATTTGTATATAGGCAGTCGATGCCACCATGCTGTCCACCCAAACAAAACCAGATGTAGCTGAGTTTTTGTGACCTTTTGTTCTCCCGGATATTTACTGGAATTTTTCAGCATTATCTCTGAAGAAAATCACACCCTACCAGGGATCAGATATCTACAATACAGTGCTATCTGATTTGGCCGCGTTTCTTCCTGTGACTGAAGCATTGGCGGCTCTCTGCTATCCGCCATGCCATGCCTACTAGATAAGATTTTCCATGATAAAACCCAACAACTAATATCACCGGTGGGAATGACCTCCTCAGATTGCTATCAGGATGCGCATGAAGCTTCTAATTCATCCAGGTCACAGAATATCTGTAGGAATAAATCAAGGCAATTGGACTTTCTGTTTCTCTTGAAGATGGTTAATTTCCTGTTTCTCAGTTGAGACTGACGTGTACAGTAATAAGTATCAGCGTCAATCCATATTCTCTGTCAACCATAAACAGTTTAGAGGTAAGGTGGTGATTGCATGAGAGTGACTGGCTATATAAAGATGTGGCCGCCTTTACTCTTTCTCATGGCTGAAAATAGTTATGTGAAACGGTAAAAACCCCGGGATGCCCGACTGGTGGCTGGCATTAATTATCTTTCCGTCTGCAGTTCCATCAGCCAGCAGCGGGTGTCAGCAGAGCCCTGGCTGCTCTCTCTCCCCATCTTCTGCTGCACGTGGTGTGAGGGCTATTTAAGTGAATCCGTCCTCCACCTGGTGCAGCAGGATTTTGTTTTGTGCTCTGTATCTGAACGCGAGTCTGTATCTGAACGTCAGTCTGTACCTGTACAAACCGGAGTCTGGAGACTGCTGGCATCTGTCATAGGCCCTTGGGTGAGTATCAGAGAACCAGGACTGTTCCCCCTGTAGTCCATCAGAGGGCATCTGTTCGCTAATGTCAGAGAACCAGGGCTGTTCCTCCTGTTGACCAGCAGAGGCCGCTCGTGAGTCCTCTCTACTGAGCATGTGCTGGGGCCTATAAAAACAGACAAGGCCTGTCCTCAATTACCAGTTGGTCTTTTTCCCTGCATGCTCCTGAGTTCCTGTGATTCCTTGCTGTGCACCGACCCGGCTTGCTTCTGACTATGATCCTACTTTCCTGATGACTTCGGCTTTGTTTGTGACTACGATCCTGTTCTGCCTGCCCACGACCTCTGCTTGTTTCTCGAATTTGATTCAGATCTGCCAGCCCACGACTTCAGCCTGCTTCACACTCCCAGATCAGCTCTGGTCTGTCTTCTACCTGGAATTCAGCAAAACCCACTCCTAGGTTGCCTGACCTGGGGCCTTCCTGCAGCCCAGCCTATCCTCACCATCAGAGGCTCTAGTGAATACCAGGTTGGCCCTTAGACTCCTGGCTTCCCGGTCGAGAGGTGAGCAGAGTTGCAGTCTCCGCAATCAGGGTTCACACCCGGCGTCCTGACAGTGAGTGTGCCAGCACCTTAGGGTTTCTGTTGTTTTTCGTATTAGTTATTTTGGTAGTTAGCCTTGTTTTTTGTCCCTTTTTTGCATCCTTTTCCTTTTATAATAAAAACATGTGTTAGAACATTTTCTTTGTTGTGTCTTTGCTCTGGCCAAAACAATCTGCTCCCCTGGCAGAGAGTTCATATTGGAGCACGACCTATCATAACTAAAACAGACACACTGGCCTCGATTCACAAAGAGTTGAAAAAAACTCTCATGGTACTAAAAAATTCAATTCATGAGAAAAAAAGCCTGAGAATTTCACTGTTAGTGAATCACCAAATAGGAAGACAATGAAAGTCAATGGTACTTTTTACTACAGGTAAAAAGGGGTAAAAAGTTAAATACTTTTTCCAAGATTAAAAAATTGCCATTGGCTTTTATTATCTTCCGATCTGGTGATTCACTAACAGTGAAATGCTCTTTTCTCATGAATTGAGTTTTTTACTGCTATGAGGCCACTGTCTTCATTTCATTTCTTTCACTATACATTAAAGAGGCTGTGCATTTTCTGATGTGTACAGCAATACGTAGCAGCCTCAATCCATATCCTCTGTAACCCATTAGAGGTAGTTTAGAGGTAAGGTGGTGACTGCATGAGCGTGACTGGCTATATAAAGATGTAGCCGCCTTTACTCTTTCTCATGGCTGAAAATAATTGGTTATGTGAAACTAGTTGAGATATCTGATGTCACTATTGTGTGACAGACAATTGAAATGATATTTTCTTTTCTGAGTAAAGGAATGTATGACCCCTCCAAATAAATAAATTATATCTAATAACGAAACAGCCGGGTAGAGGCTGCCAGGAAAGATCGGGCAACAATGTATCAATGAGTAGCCATGTGCTAGAAATAACTGGGCAACAATTTATCAAAGAGCACTCATGTGCTGTCTATTCTGTACTGTTTCTATGCTATGGTTAAGAAAAAACGCCAGTTTTTATTGAATACGAATTATGGTACATATCTGGAACTGTGTAATTTAGAATTATTTATCCACTGAGATGAAATCTGTTTTTGAAATATATATTTGTGCTTAATGGGTGTGTCTCTTTTAAATACTTGATGTAATATGATGATTTATAAGTCGGGCTCCTAAAATGAATTTAATAATTTTCTTTCCTGCGCCCTGGAAATGTATTATTATATACTTTCCAGAAAACAACCAAGATTCCTGACTTCTTGGGGTTAATATATTGACTCGGAGAGAATGACGTGTATGGGAGTCATAAATTGCCCTAATGAATAACGGGCTGGTTGTTGAACGCGCGAAGGAATGGAGCTCCACCATCAGGTATTTAAGATTCATCTACTCTTTCCATTGGATTAAGGACTCGCTGTCCGAAACGCGTTGGCGTTGGGGCCCTTCATGTACATTTTGATGAATGCTTTGACCTGTTGGACTATTGATTTTAAATGAACACAATAAATACTTGAAGGATTTTTAAACGATCGCTGGCTGGCTTCACTCTTTCTACATGATGTCACTATTGTGTTGAAATTGGATGTGTGCCAAATTGGGATAGCCTGTACGGTGTTGAAGACCCCCAGTAGAGCACGACCTTTGATAACTAATACAGACACACTGTCTTCATTTCATTTCTTTCACTATTCATTCAAGAGGCTGTGTGTTTTCTCCTGTTGTTAGTAATTGTGCGTTTTATGGATGCAGTTATGGTGCAAGTTCGGTATGTCTGCTCATACAACAATACAACCAACCCATGTTGTCACATGACCAGACAGACAGAGGTTTAATGAACTTGCACCATAAACAGATCTACTATGCAACAGAGAATCCCCCCCCCCCCCAAGCTGTGCTCTCTTACTGAGACATTAGGCCTATACTGAATATGGGAGATCTTCTCCACCACAGTGCTTCTACAACTGGCTGAAATACCAAACAAATGCTGTATTTGAGCACAAATAAATCAATACATGAATAGAAAGAATATTTATAATAATGTATGTTTATATTTTGCAGGACTTCTATTGCACATTCATACAGTAGCTTTTCCAGCCGACTGTTCTGGGTGAGGAAAGAGATGCACATCGCATTGCTGCATGTCTGCTACTCTACATTCACACAGTAGCTTTTCTAGATGACTGTCAATGGTAAGGAAACAGATGCACACTGCAGTGCTTCACATTCATATCAGTGGTCTGGGTGAGGAAAGAGATGCACATCGCATTGCTGCATGTCTGCTACTCTACATTCACACAGTAGCTAGAAGACTGTACAGTGTAAGGAAACAGATGCACACTGCAGTGCTGTTTGTCTGCTGTTGCACATTTGTACAGTAGCTTCTCTGGCTGACTGTAAATGGTAAGGAAACAGATGCACACTGCAGTGCTTCACATTCATATCAGTGGTCTGGGTGAGGAAAGAGATGCACATCGCATTGCTGCATGTCTGCTACTCTACATTCACACAGTAGCTAGAAGACTGTACAGTGTAAGGAAACAGATGCACACTGCAGTGCTGTTTGTCTGCTGTTGCACATTTGTACAGTAGCTTCTCTGGCTGACTGTAAATGGTAAGGAAACAGATGCACACTGCAGTGCTTCATATTCATATCAGCGTGGGTGAGGAAAGAGATGCACATCGCATTGCTGCATGTCTGCTACTCTACATTCACACAGTAGCTTTTCTAGATGACTGAACAGTGTAAGGAAAGAGATGCACACTGCAGTGCTGTTTGTCTGCTGTTGCATATTCACACAATAGCTTTTCTAGATGACTGTACAGGGTCAGGAAACAGATGCACGTTGCAGTACTGTGTGTCTGCTATTACCCAGTCGTACAGCAGCTTCTCTGGCCGACTGTATAGCACCTGGAAACAGGTGCACACAGCAGTGCTGTGTGTCTGCTATTGCACATTTGTACAGTAGCTTCTCTGGCTGACTGTAAATGGTAAGGAAACAGGTGCACACTGCAGTGCTTCATATCTGCTATTGCACATTCATACAGTAGCGTTTCTAGCTGACTGTAAAGGGTCAGGAAACAGATGCACACTGCAGTGCTGTGTGTCTATTACACATTTGTGCAGTAGCTTCTCTGGCCGACTGTAAAGGGTCAGGAAACAGGTGCACACTTCAGTGCTGCATATCTGCTATTGCACATTCACACAGTAGCTTTTCTAGCTGTAGACCACTGTAGGTGAGTGCAATGAGGGCCGCAGGCTGTGCATCCATGCTCTAAACACATATTATAACCAGAAAGAAAAAAATATCAGCATTATAATCCCCCTTCAGAAGCCCCTCCCACCCACCAGCCTCTGTGGGGCCCAGGTGCAGCGATCACCCCGGGGCCCATCTCACGGCCCCCCGACAACCCTCCTCTGCTGCACTGATCCTCTCAGCTGCCATAATGTGACTCTATCGGTCGCATTGTTACTAGCTGACACCCCCCCCAGGTTGCCCAAACAAACTCACCTCTTCCCAATCCTATGGCCTCTCGTCCAATCAGCGCGCTCGGATCCACTCCCGCCCCTTCGTCTTAAGCGAGCGCATCTGAGCATCCCCTGCTACCCTCTAACAAGGAGCGTGCCATTCACAAATGCCTGGCGCGGCTACGCGCCCTGCTAATGGGAAAGAAGGTGAGTTTATGGGTGACCTGGGAGGTTTCACACAGCGGGGCATCCCGATTTTGGATCAATCAGCCCAGGAATCTTATACATTCCTGGGCCGATCTCTGTAGGTTTTGGTCCACTTTAATGCAATAAACATGTGAGCAAACAGACACATTACATAAACAACGTGGGGAAATGATATGTAAGACAATGATAGAACCCAGAGTTCAGTTTACCCAGTTTGTAGCAAGCGTGATGGCTTTAGGAGTGCTTCGGGGTGGTAAAACCCCCATCAGCAGAGCGGTCCCTATATAATGTAATGTGTCATGTTTATAGCATTAACCTGACATTGTATAGCCGACTACTATATAGGCAATAGGGATAATAGCGCCCAAACATTGTATGGTGGACTACTATAAAGGCAATAGGGATAATAGCACCCAAACATTGTATGGCGGACTACTATATAGGCAATAGGGATAATAGCACCCAAACATTGCACCCAAACATTGTATGGTGGACTACTATACAGGCAATAGGGATAATAGCACCCAAACATTGTATGGCGGACTACTATATAGGCAATAGGGATAATAGCACCCAGACATTGTATGGTGGACTACTATACAGGCAATAGGGATAATAGCACCCAAACATTGTATGGCGGACTACTATATAGGCAATAGGGATAATAGCACCCAAACATTGTTTGCTGGACTACGATACAGGCAATAGGGATAATAGCACCCAAACATTGTATGGCCGACTACTATATAGGCAATAGGGATAATAGCACCCAAACATTGTATGGCGGACTACTATATAGGCAATAGGGATAATAGCACCCAAACATTGTATGGCCGACTACTATATAGGCAATAGGGATAATAGCACCCAAACATTGTATGGCGGACTACTATACAGGCAATAGGGATAATAGCACCCAAACATTGTATGGCGGACTACTATACAGGCAATAGGGATAATAGCACCCAAACATTGTATGGCCGACTACTATATAGGCAATAGGGATAATAGCACCCAAACATTGTATGGCGGACTACTATACAGGCAATAGGGATAATAGCACCCAAACATTGTATGGTGGACTACTATACAGGCAATAGGGATAATAGCAAACAAACATTGTATGGAGGACTACTATACAGGCAATAGGGATAATAGCACCCAAACATTGTATGCTGGACTACTATACAGGCAATAGGGATGATAGCACCCAAACATTGTATGGCTGACTACTAAACAGGCAATAGGGATAATAGCACCCAAACATTGTATGGTGGACTACTATACAGGCAATAGGGATAATAGCACCCAAACATTGTATGGCTGACTACTATACAGGCAATAGGGATAATAGCACAGAAACATTGTATGGTGGACTACTATACAGGCAATAGGGATAATAGCACCCAAACATTGTATGCTGGACTACTATACAGGCAATAGGGATAATAGCACCCAAACATTGTATGGCCGACTACTATACAGGCAATAAGGATAATAGCACCCAAACATTGTATGGCCGACTACTATACAGGCAATAGGGATAATAGCACCCAAACATTGTATGCTGGACTACTATACAGGCAATAGGGATAATAGCACCCAAACATTGTATGGCCGACTACTATACAGGCAATAAGGATAATAGCACCCAAACATTGTATGGCCGACTACTATACAGGCAATAAGGATAATAGCACCCAAACATTGTATGGCCGACTACTATACAGGCAATAGGGATAATAGCACCCAAACATTGTATGGTGGACTACTATACAGGCAATAGGGATAATAGCACCCAAACATTGTATGGCCGACTACTATATAGGCAATAGGGATAATAGCACCCAAACATTGTATGGCGGACTACTATACAGGCAATAGGGATAATAGCACCCAAACATTGTATGGCGGACTACTATACAGGCAATAGGGATAATAGCACCCAAACATTGTATGCTGGACTACTATACAGGCAATAGGGATAATCAGGGCCGGATTAAGAGCATCCTGGGCCTGGTGCTGTAGATTTTGACGGGTACCTTTGTGGGGTGTCTGGTGAGACTCAAGCCCCTACTGCCGCGGGACCTGCGTCAAGTGGCAGACTGCTGGGGGGGAGGAGCCTCCTACACGCCCCGACATCACATGGGGCACACAGGTCACCGTGAGGCTACGTCTACGCCGGCCTAGGTAAGGAGACTTTTCCTTTGTATAGCGGGTGCCGGGCGGCCTATGCGGGCCGCGTTTGCAGGCTGCTGGGCCTGTTTTAACGTAGGGGCCTGGAGCGGCAGCTCCGTCCGCCCCTACGTTAATCCGGTCCTGGGGATAATAGCACCCAAACATTGTATGGCCGACTACTATACAGGCAATAGGGATAATAGCACCCAAACATTGTATGCTGGACTACTATACAGGCAATAGGGATAATAGCACCCAAACATTGTATGGCCGACTACTATACAGGCAATAAGGATAATAGCACCCAAATATTGTATGGCCGACTACTATACAGGCAATAAGGATAATAGCACCCAAACATTGTATGGCCGACTACTATACAGGCAATAGGGATAATAGCACCCAAACATTGTATGGTGGACTACTATACAGGCAATAGGGATAATAGCACCCAAACATTGTATGGCCGACTACTATATAGGCAATAGGGATAATAGCACCCAAACATTGTATCGCGGACTACTATACAGGCAATAGGGATAATAGCACCCAAACATTGTATGGTGGACTACTATACAGGCAATAGGGATAATAGCACCCAAACATTGTATGGCCGACTACTATATAGGCAATAGGGATAATAGCACCCAAACATTGTATGCTGGACTACTATACAGGCAATAGGGATAATAGCACCCAAACATTGTATGGCGGACTACTATACAGGCAATAGGGATAATAGCACCCAAACATTGTATGGCGGACTACTATACAGGCAATAGGGATAATAGCACCCAAACATTGTATGCTGGACTACTATACAGGCAATAGGGATAATAGCACCCAAACATTGTATGGCCGACTACTATATAGGCAATAGGGATTATAGCACCCAAATAATGATGTCACACTCTATAATTTCTGATTCTGAAAAGCTTTTGGCTCACCTTCTACTACTATTAAGTCCTCTTTTACCGACACCTGCATGTACACTGCCTTTTCCCGCCACAAGGTGGCGCCTGTATACCTATTTAGATTGTACATACATGCTTCAATATTGAATTTCAGATTGGATTGAGGTCTGCATGTGTCACATTGAAATAAGCTGTTTTGATTAGAATCTCTTATATGTCATTTTTTTCTATATATGGCGGACTTACCATATCCGGTCAATATGATTTAAAGTGGACCAAAACCCAAGATTTTGACTCTCCTGGGATTTGGTCCTTTCCCTTGGGGGACCCTGATCAGGGGATGCCCCGCTGTGTAAAATCCCCCAGATCGCCTAAGGTAACTCACCTCTTCCCGGTCATACGCGTCCAATCAGCGCGCTCGGAGCCGCTGACATCACGTCGTCTAAGGCAAGTGGCTCCAAGCACGCTGACGCCCGCATCCCCTGCTTCCCTCTAACAGGGAGTGTGTCCGCACCGGCCATTCACAGATGTCTGGCACAGGAACGCGCCCTGCTAGAGAAATAGCGGGGTGCAGCCGCGGCTCGCGCATGCGCCATTGGACCGGGAATGAAGGTAAGTGTATGGGGTGACCTGGGAGGTTTCACACAATTTTGGATTGCCCCGGGGGGGAGGGAATCGATCAGCACGGTTGGTTTTGGTCCACTTTAAAAGCTTTTGGATCAGCTGCTACTGCTATTGAGTCATTGTTTACCCTAAGACACCTGCATGTACATCGCCTTTTCTGACCACAAGGTGGCGCCTGTATACCTATTCACATTGTACATATATGCTTCAATAGTGAATTTCAGATTGGATAGAAGTCCACATGTGTGTTACATAGAAATAAGCTGTTTTGATTAGAATCTCTTATATGTCCTTTTTTTCTATATATGGCGGACTTACCATATCCGGTTCATTTAACAACTATTGAAACATAATATTTAAAATAATGGTTACTGTATAATGATTCATAGTGTATATATCCTGTATCAGTCAATACACTTCTTTTTTGGCATTTAAAATCTATTTATTGTGAGGTGTGTATTACTTAGGGCCTTATTTATCACTGGCTAGCGCCAGGTAGTGTCTGATGAGCGCCAGGTACCGCCAGCTATCGGCGGCTACCGACTCAAGTACGCCCGGCGGCGGTCACAATGACGCATTTATCAAGCTAAATGAGGCTAGCGCCGGCGAGAGCGTCAGCTAGCGCGGGATTCATCATGAAGCCGCCTGGAACGAACAGCGCCGCTGCAAATTCCTTCACAGCGCCAGGTATGACCTGTCGCTCCCTGGCATTGTCCAATGCATTTCAATGGAGCAATGTTTAATTAATCATAATTAATTGTTTTTTGTTTTTTTTTTTTTAATGTCAAAAATTCTGAGACCACTTCTGCAATGTTAGGTTTTTTTTAAAGTAAAAAAAAATTAAAAAAAAAATTTGTGCAGAATTGATCTTACAGGTCTGATATTAATATATTCATATTACAAAATGATTCCAAAAACATGTATAACGTTACAATCAAAAAATATGGTTGTTTAGGGGTTAAAAACTAGTTAACACCCATCGCCGCCAGCGCACTGGGGTTTAAACAAGGAATGGACAGCGCAAGCAAATTCGGAGCGTCATTTTTTAATGAATATGAAGCAAGCCGTTCGCTCTGGCCATTCGTTGTCAGGCGCTCACATACAACGCTGAACCTGTGAAACAGCGACCCCTAAGCCCGTATTCAACATTACCGCACACCGACT
This sequence comes from Gastrophryne carolinensis, assembly GCA_027917425.1. Classification (NCBI taxonomy): domain Eukaryota; kingdom Metazoa; phylum Chordata; class Amphibia; order Anura; family Microhylidae; genus Gastrophryne; species Gastrophryne carolinensis. The sequence continues at coordinate 258,049,317 of CM051240.1, forward strand.
GAGTCGCTGTCATCAAGCAAACGCCGGCCAAGCACAGCGAATACTGGCTGGCGCTGTAAAAATCACGCTACAATCGCTCATCTGTCGCTACCTGGCGCTATTAATGAATCGGCCTCATAATGTATATAAAATGATACGTGTGGTCTGAATAGGTAATGAGATTTAGTATTCCCAATAGTACCCCAATAGTTGGGTTCATTATAGTAATTAGTGATATAGTAAGTAATATAGTAAGTAATTAATATAGTATAGTAAGTAATATAGTAAGTAATATAGTATAGTATAGTAAGTAATATAGTAAGTAAGTAATATAGTAAGTAAGTAATATAATAAGTAAGTAATATAGTATAGCATAGTAGGTAATATAGTAAGTAGTATAGTATAGTATAGTATAGTAAGTAAGTAATATAGTATAGCATAGTAAGTAATATAGTAAGTAAGTAGTATAGTATAGTATAGTACGTAATATAGTAAGTAAGTAATATAGTATAGCATAGTAAGTAATATAGTAATTAAGTAGTATAGTATAGTATAGTATAGTAAGTAATATAGTATAGCATAGTAAGTAATATAGTAAGTAAGTAGTATAGTATAGTATAGTATAGTAAGTAATATAGTAAGTAATATAGTATAGCATAGTAAGTAATATAGTAAGTAGTATAGTATAGTATAGTATAGTATAGTAAGTAATATAGTAAGTAAGTAATATATTATATTATAGTAAGAAATATAGTAAGTAATATAGTATATTATAGTAAGTAATATAGTATAGTTTAGTATAGTATAGTAAGTAATATAGTAAGTAGTATAGTATAGTATATTATAGTAAGTAATATAGTAAGTAATATAGTATAGTTTAGTATAGTATAGTAAGTAATATAGTAAGTAATATAGTATAGTATATTATAGTAAGTAATATAGTAAGTAATATAGTATAGTTTAGTATAGTATAGTAAGTAATATAGTAAGAGATTCTCCCCTCTCTGTGGCTAGTTCGCCCCTGGCTTTGGCTCGTGGTACTGAAAGGTGACATTCCTCCTCTTCTTCAGCTTTTTAGCAGAGGCCTGAAAATGTTGTACCAAAATTGCATACCTCCCAAGTGTCCCTGATTTGGAGGGACTGTCCCTCTTTTGAGTCGAGCAAAGGGGGTGGGAGCAGCTCCATCACTATATTTTATACAAAATTATCAACATTATTATTCAGGGCCTGGGAACCAATTTACCGCCCAGTTTAACCCTCTCATCATCTAAGCATTAAGCCCCAAACATGTCTAGCTATGTGGAATAATAATGATGGCCCTGAATAATAATGATGATAATTTTGTATAAATAATATTGATGGAGCTGCTCCCACCCCCTTTTCTCAGTTTGAATTGCCATGAACACACACGGGGGGGATTCAGCCACCATGGATTTCTCCCTGTGAGTGTTCTAAAGGGAGGCCGGCAGCTTCCCAGGTGAGTAGCTCTCAGATATTTGTCTGCATTGCATGTCCCAACTTTGGGGACTCAAAATTAAGAGTAGGGACCACACTAAACACAGAGTGCCTTGTCAGGGCGGTTTGGCTTCCACATGTATCTGCAGATATATGCGACTAAATCTCTGTCTTTCCACATAGCAAGACATGTTTGGTGCTTAATACTTAGATGATGAGAGGGTTAAACTGGGCGGTAAATTGGTTCCCAGGCCCTGAATAATAATGATGATAATTTTGTATAAATAATAGTGATGGAGCTACTCCCACCCCCTTTGCTCCCTCTTTTGAGTCCCTGTCCCTCTTTGTTGCCATTTGTCCCTCTTTGAGGTGTAACATGCAGATCTGCAGCAATAAATGATTCATTTGCCTTTTCAAAGTGTTTCTATAGTTGTAACTGTTACACCTTATCTCCTATCTATCCCTTAACGGGGGCGTGGCTTCACCCATCCCTCAATGAGGGGGTGTGGCCTAATTAAAACAAATGTCCCTCTTTCCCACCCTGAAAAGTTGGTAGGTATGAAATTGGCTGATTGTAGATGATAAAATAAAGTTGGGGTCTGTAGGTTGAGATGAAAGAGTCCGCCTCTGGGGACCACAATGAATAGATTCAGATTTATTTCGTTTAGAATGGCATAATTAAGATTTTCTCCAACAATCAGGATACCCACAAGCTCCAATATTATGTCCTTCCATCACTTCCCTACATTCATATGTAACAATTCCCACATTCTAGCAATACTCAGGCCCGATTGGTTTATCCAATAGTCCCATATTTTTAGCCCTCCATTATCTTAACATGTTCCCAATACTCAACTCATCTAGTCACCCACTAATGCTAAGCCTACATCCTCCTTACTGTACCCCTATATAACTACCTTTACACATCAGTTCTATTTACCACACCCAATTTCCCCACAGCAGGTCAGGGGCCACATCAGGGGCCACATGTGGCCCCCGGGCCGCAGCTTGAGCACATGTGGTGTAGATAGAGGAGACCTGTGGTCTGTCATGTTACTGGAGTCTTAAACCGGACCTTCAGCATGATTTAATAAAAAGCCCAAACCCTTAAAAAATTATTCCCCAGCATCTAAATTTAATAGGTTTAATGTTTTTAGTCACTTACTTTTTATTCTTTCCCCCACTGGGCTGCAACTCTGTTCAGGACTCTAGGATACGGGCGCCGCCATCTTGACTCAGAAGCATCACACTTACTGAGGAGAGGAGAGTGTGATAAAGTACAGAGGGGGGTTATATCTGTGCTTTGCTCAGACAGAGCAGAGCTGGGGTCAGCAAAAGGTCAGCAGTCCCAGAATGCAGAGAAGCACAGTCAGAAGACACTTCCTGTTTGCAGGCTGCCTGATGTTCCATTAGCCGCCATCTTGGATGTTTAAAGGCTCATAACTTGCAGTAGATGCAGGTAGGATGATTTTTAATGTGAGCAATATGAATGTACAGGGTGTGGGAAACATATAAGATAGACTCTTATTCAGAGTGAAGGACCGCTTTAAAGTGGACCAACACCCAGGATTTTCACTATCCTGGGTTTTGTTCCACTTCCACTGCGTGAAACCCCCCAGAACGCCAAAAAAACTCACCTCACCCTGCCCCTACGGCGCATGCGCGGCTGCTCATCCAATCAGCCCGCTCGGAGACGCTGTGGTATGCACGTCCAAGCGAGGTCCAACCACAGCGGCTCCGAGCACGCTGGTGGCCACAACTCGCGCTTCCCTCTAACAGGGAGCGCGTCCGCGCCGGCCATTCACAAATGGCCGGCCCAGGCAAGCACCTTGCTAGAGAGAAGCGCGAGATGCGGCCGCGGCCCGCGCATGCGCCATTGGAGTAAGGTAAGGTGAATGGGGCCTCCTGGTGGGTTTCACACAGGGGAGGGATTTGATCGCCCCGGAAATCTTATAGATTATCGGGCCGATCAGGCAGGGTGTTGGTCCACTTTAAGGTGCAAGGAGGCACCTTGGATTGACTGCGCCGACGATTTCTTTTCTTTATAAAAAAAAAACTACTATGGTGTGCTATGGTGTCAAAATCCTGGGTTGTGTTCTACTTTAAAGGGAAAGTCCACTTTAGTATGCACAAGCCGTTAAAGGGCCCCATTTAATATTTGTTCCAGGGCCCAGTCACATTTAGTTATACCACTGACACCAATTCTCCTCTATCTTACATATAGACCTACAGTAAACTATTCCCCACCTCTCATATAAACCCCAGCTCTCCTCCACCTTTCCTGTAGACTTCAACTCTCATCCATGGACCTAAACTATATTCCACCTCACAAATAGGCCCCAACTCTTATCCATCTCACCAATTCTCCCATGTCTCATCTTAGATATCAACCCTTTTATATCTCATCTATAAACCTGAACTCTTTCATCTAACATATAGACCCCAGCCTACATAAACCAATTTGGCAAAAGTCCAATTCGACATAATAGTGATAGATATCTCAACTAGTTTTGTCTAAACAATTGTTTTCAGCCACGAGAACGAGTAAAGGCGGACACATCTGTATATCACCAATAATTTACTGTACTGTCCTTCACCTCACAAATAGACCCCAATTCTCCTGTATCTCACCTATGAACCCAAACTCTCCTCTATCTCACCTATAGATACCAACTCTCCTCTATCTTGCCTATAGATACCAACTCTCCTCTATCTCACCTATAGACCTACAGTAAACTCTCCCACACCCCACAGATAGGCCCCAATTCTCCTCCATCCCACCTATAGACGCCAGCCTTCCTCTATCTCACCCCAACTTTCACCCAGTTCAAAGACAGGCCCAATCCTCATCCATCTCACTTACAGTATAGACTTCAACTCTCCTCCATCTCACCTATAAATACTGACTCTCCTATATCTCACCTATAGACCTCAACCCTTCTTTATTTCACCTATGAAACCCAACTCTCTTTCATCTTACATTTAGACCTCAACCCTTCTCCAACTCACATATAAACCCCAATCTCACCAATATACCCCAACTCCACCCACACCTATATGTCCTGCCAGTCCTCCATGTCCATGTACACCTACAACTCATTTTATATCCCATCTTTGATGCAGAGTGTGAGTGCTGGGTGCAGTGGAGTCAAATCCAGAAAGACATTTGTGGTGTACCTGGAACTGGCTTTACTGGAAAAGCATTGGTAACAGCGACATCTAGTGCCCTAACTGTAATCTGCATTCAATCTAGCAAAAGTCATTCCAGCAATAGACTAAGCTAGATCTTGTATCTCTAACAATCGTCCCAACCCTTTGTCTACTGTCAACTCTCCTACCCATATTAAATACGGTATAAGCCAACACTTTTCCCCAAACACACCTTTGGCTATCCGGTTTCATATACACTACATCTGTGTATGTATACCCAGTCCATGTAACCCCCCATGTGCTCAGACCTTGACATCCTCCCCTGTGTGCCCAGTCCCTGCCATTCCCCTATGTGCTCAGTCCTTGATACTCCCCTCCCCCATGTGCCCAGTCCATACCATTCTTTCCCATGCCATATCCCCAGCATCTCTGTGCTGAGCATGCTCCGGGGTCCAGCCATTCAGATAGGGTGGGACCACGCACACGTCTGTGAATGCGGCCGCTTTGGCTCCCGATTACCGAGCGCAGTGCCATTTGCCGACCATTATTAAGCACTGTAGGACCAGAAAAAGCTGTTTGTATGGGCAATCTGGTGCGGTTCACACAGTGGGGCAACCAAAGTTGGGATGCCCCCGGGGCAGGGAACACAACCTAGTCAAAATCTTTGGTTTTGTTCCACTTTAAACCTGACATTGAAAACCCTCCTTCAATTAAATTCGCAGTCAACAAATAGGGAGGTTGATGGACCTTTATTTGGTATAATAACACTCAGCAGCCAACCAGGTCAGCTGCTTGCTGATTGGTTATTGGACTTTCAGTCCTTCGACATCTATTATGCTAGGTCTCCATTGCTTTTAAACTGGGGCCTCCTCTGGTCACCATAGTTGGTCTACCCAGTAATAGGCTCCGCTGTTGCGGGCAGGTAATACATCCGAGGTACACTCGTGTCGGTCGGGCGTTGGGCGTGGTGACCCATTTGTAGGCACCCCTCACTCGACTGGGTCACTCCCTGTAGAATAGAAAAGAGCCAAGGTCGTTACTGAGGCCCAACTCCAGCAATTAAAAAAAAAAAGGTTATACAATTGATTTGAATAAGACAAATGAGGTAGATATTTTATCTGAGAAGTTACAAAATAACAGCAGCGAATGGGAAATCCAAGCACAAAATAAACCTCTGTAAAGCTTGTAAAGTAAAATCTTCCCCATTCAAAATAATTTGCCCCGCAGCTGTACAAGTGCCTCATCACATGTGCAGGACATTTTGATGTTTAAATAGAAGACATTTTTTTTTACTTAAGTAAAAAACAAAGCAAAAGAAATTTAAAAAAAAGAAATTTATCAAAGATGCAAAATAGTTAATAAATCACCATCATCATAAATAAATCATCAGAAAATCATGTAAACATAATGATCGCATTTTTCACTACATAAGATGCACCTTTGTTTCACCAAAAAGGGGGGGGGGGGGTTCTATATCTTATGCAGTGAATGTGTTGACTGGTAAAATTCACTTACCTTACTGGTGCTCCCATTCCGCTGATTGTCCTCCGGCAGGTGGGAATGGCCAGGGGGCGTATCTAGGGGGGTCAGGCGGGAAGGTGCCCGGGGTGAAGAGGGTTAGGGGGCACCAAAAGCCTGAGCACAGGTGGGGGGGCCATTTCGAATTGCTGCGTCAGGTGCCAGAAAGCCTAGCTACGCCTATTTCTATTGAAAACAATCGGAGCCAACCATGCACAAGCCACACCCACCCGCCGGCCATGACAGGGGCTACGAGAGGGCGATCAGTGGTTATGTTATGGGGCGATTGTGGGTGTTTCTGCACACTGCCTGTTATAGGGTGATTTTGGAGAGAGGGTGTTCTGCATGTTGCCCGATATGTGGTTCTTGAGGAGATTCTGCACACTGCCTGTTATAGGGTGATTTTGGAGAGAGGGTGTTCTGCATGTTGCCCGATATGTGGTTCTTGAGGAGATTCTGCATACTGCCTGTTATGGGGTGATTGGGGGGTGTTCTACACGCTGCCTGCTATGGGGTGACTGGGGGGAATGCTGCACTGTGTCTGTGTGACAGACGCTCTGTCTTTTGGATGTCATCACTATTCAGTTGCCCACCGGGCCATTCACTGGCCTTTTCTTAATTAGGTCATTGGAGTTTGGATTGTATTATAAACTGCCTTTGTGTTAATTGATTACGTCACAGGCAATGGCATTGTTCTGATTGAGTGTATTACAGACGCCTATTGTTTTGCTGATTGCGTCACCGGCAGAGTTGGTCTGTGTATTTGTCATGAGGTCCACGGGGGAGGTCCCATTGCATGGAGACTTGTGTATATAAGGCCTAGAGTGGCACTAATAAAAGCACTTCACCTTCACCCTCAATACTGAGTTCTGTCTCTTATTGGGGGAAACGCTATATTACAATTCACTAGCCCTTGTAAGGGCTGTTCCTGTTTCCTCACGGACGACTCTGGATTTCCAGCAGCACCTCTTACGATTGGGAAAAGGACATCTCGGGCGGTGAAGCCCTCCGGCGATAAGGGTTATCGCTACAATTGGTGGCAAGCGGTCGGATGGTCCTTTGTACCCAGAGAGAGTGCTACCCTGATGGAGAGTCAGTAGGACAAGTTGAAAAGGCTGACCCTGAAGGATCTACTCGAGAGCCGGGGAAGGTCAGCTAGCAACCGCCCACGTCGGGAACTGATAGCCGAGCTGATCGAAATGGATCGTGCAGCAGTGAGGACTGAAACCAATATAGAGATCGATGAAGACGCTGCTCTTGTTCAAGCGGTTCGGAACAGATTGTCGGTCTATGGCCCGAATCCATCACAGGAACTGATCGACCGAGTCTTCGCCGCAGCGGAGGCAGAGGCCAGTAAGCGAAGGGAAGATCGGCGACTTTCAACCCAGCAGCCTCTCAGCCTCAGTTACACTGGGGGGAGAAAGATTCCATTTGCAGCATTTAAGTCCTTCCAGGAAAGTGACGACGAGATTGACGGATTTTTGGCCGATTTTGAACGCCAGTGCGCTTTACACCGGGTACCCACGGAGGAATGGGTCACCATATTATCAGGGAAACTATCTGGGAAAGCTTCCGATGCTTTCCGGGCCATCCCTGATGTGGACTTACCACACTACCATCTGGTAAAGGAGGCTTTGTTAGCCCGGTACGCTGTCACCCCGGAAGCCTACAGGCGACGATTTCGGGAATCCCAAAAGAAGGGAGGGGATTCTTACACGGAGTGGGCATGTCGCCTCCATCGTACAGCATCACACTGGGTCACTGGATGCAAAGCCACGACCGCTGAGGATGTACTACAGTTGTTTTTACTAGAACATTTTCTCAATGCCCTGCAACCAGAGCTAAGAGAGTGGGTACGTGACCGGAGGCCTCTAACGCTACCTGAGGCTGCTCGTCTAGCCGACGAGTACACCGATGCCCGCCGGACAGAGCAGTCCGCTCCAAAACCACCACCTCCCATCAAATTTCAAGCACCTGTGGCTTCAGCGCCAACTCGTGACTCTGGGCCACATAGGCCAGCGCAGCAACCGAACCTCTCCACAGTTCAGTGCCATCGTTGCAAACAATGGGGACATTATCGCAGTGATTGCACCCTAGAGCCTCCCCGAAACACGTGGGGGCAAAAGCAACCTTCCACCTCCCGTACTCCTGTGGCACACTGTTTGGAAGCTGAGAGCAGTTCGGAAGAGTATCTGGGGGTACTGTATGAAGCTGATCCCGTACAAGCGGCCATCCAAGACAACCGACAGCACCATTGCCAGGAGGTACGAGTCAATGGGCGCACCGCGCAAGGATTACGCGACACCGGAGCCACACTTACCTTGCTTCAACCTCATTTGGTCAAGAACAAAGACCGCACTGGACACACCGTTGCAGTAAGGGTGGCGGGAGGAGCTGTGTTTCGACTCCCCACCGCCCGAGTACATCTTGACTGGGGCGCTGGATCCGGCAGGGTACAGGTGGGACTTATGGACAACTTACCAGCAGAAGTACTATTGGGAAATGATCTAGGACCAATGACTTCTGCCTACGCTACCTCTGGACCAGCCAGCGTCAACCCTGTTACAACCCGGTCTCCAGCCCGAGCTGCCGACTCCAGCCCACTGGTCGGGGAGACCCAGGGGTTTCGTCTGCATCACGTCATGTCTGTTACAAGAAGCCAAGAAGAGGATCAGCCATCAGGTTACGTCCTTCCAGAAGGGAAACGTATGCCAAACACTATTTTTGTTGGGGGCATTGGCCGTCGGATTAATCAGCCTGAAATTAAGGATGTTTTTTCAAAGTATGGCGCTGTAAAGAATGTCAAAATTATTAGGGATGCCTCTGGCGTTTCTAAGGGTTATGGTTTTGTCTACTTTTACGATGATGTAGATGTGCAGAAGATTGTGGATTCTCCGATCAGCTACCATGGAAAGAGATTGAAACTCACCAACGCCACAATATCCCAGTGTTTGGACCCCACCCATGACCGATTCCTATGTACAGCCCACGTCAATGTTTAGTCCGGTTACTCACTATGTGCAGACTTGTCCTTACACAGAACTCTGCCCATAACAAGAGTCCGGACAGCCCCACGTTAACCCGAACAGGGTCAATCCGGGTCTGCCGGGTGTTCCACAAAAAGGGGGCATTGTGACAGACGCTCTGTCTTTTGGATGTCATCACTATTCAGTTGCCCACCGGGCCATTCACTGGCCTTTTCTTAATTAGGTCATTGGAGTTTGGATTGTATTATAAACTGCCTTTGTGTTAATTGATTACGTCACAGGCAATGGCATTGTTCTGATTGAGTGTATTACAGACGCCTATTGTTTTGCTGATTGCGTCACCGGCAGAGTTGGTCTGTGTATTTGTCATGAGGTCCACGGGGGAGGTCCCATTGCATGGAGACTTGTGTATATAAGGCCTAGAGTGGCACTAATAAAAGCACTTCACCTTCACCCTCAATACTGAGTTCTGTCTCTTATTGGGGGAAACGCTATATTACAATTCACTAGCCCTTGTAAGGGCTGTTCCTGTTTCCTCACGGACGACTCTGGATTTCCAGCAGCACCTCTTACGATTGGGAAAAGGACATCTCGGGCGGTGAAGCCCTCCGGCGATAAGGGTTATCGCTACAGTCTGTTATAGAGGGATTAGGGGGATATGCTCACTGACTTTTAAGGGGTTCTTGGGGTGATTGGGGGGATTCTGTGCACTGCCTGTTATGGGGGATTAGGGGGTGTTCTGCATGCTGCCTGTTATGGGATGATTAGGAGGAGCACTCTGCACATGGCCGGTTGTGGGGTGATTGGACGGGATTCTGCACCAAGCCTGTTATGGGTGATCGGGGAGAATCTTCACACTCCCTGGTTTGGGGGATAGAGAGGGTTTTTTTTTTTGCACACTGCCTTTTATGGGGTTCTTGAGGGGATTCTGCACACTGCCTGCTATGGGGTGATGGGGGAGTTCTGCACACTGCCTGTTATGGGGTAATTGGCGGCGGGATTTTGCAAACTGCATTTCATAGGGTGATTGGGGGGATTGTGCACACTGCCTATAATGGGGTGATTGGGGGGATTCTGCCTGGTTCTGGGAGAGGGCTAATTTAGCACTTCATTTGGTTCAGAATATTTCTTTTTCTTTTTTTTCTTCCCTAAACCCTACATAAATAAAACAAAAACACAATTATAACAATAAAAAAATAAAAACAAAACATTTTTATGTAAATGGACCACAGACCCTGCTATGAAATGAAATTCTTTAGTAAATGCCTATAAACCATGGTGCTAAGCCCCCGACCACCATCTGACAAGAGCAAACTGTCCCTCCGACTCCTTCATCTGCTCCCACCCTAGAGTTCTTCCTTACATTTGGCGGCATCATTGGCGGATGCAGGGGCTGTGGCGCTTACCTGCTGACACTGCTCCACACTCTGGCACGGTTGGGCGCAGTATTTCTCGGAGTGCAGGATGCTCTGGATGTAGTAGGCGATGGCCATGAAGTGGCTGCAGTATGCATTGTAGAATTTCTCTGAAACAAAACAAATTCATTTGTTAGCACATGAGCGCACAATCCAGGGGGCACCCCTGAGCTTTCCCACGCCCTTATCCGCCTGCTGCTTCCCCCTGTTTAAAGTGGACCAAAACCCAGGATTTTGAATATCCTGGGTTTTGGTTCATGCCCCGCTGTGTGAAATGCCCTAGGTCACCTGATCTCACTCACCCTTCGTCGGTCCTACAGTGCAGCCTCTCTTTCAGTCAGTACTCTCCGATTTGCTACCGGATGGGAATGGGAGAACGCCACACTGCCTATAGGAATGGGGAATGGGGGGGGGGGGCGGCCACAATGCCTATGGGAATGGGGAGAATGCCACATTGCCTATGGGAATGGGGGAATGCCACGCTGCCTATGGGAATGGGGGATGGGGAGGGGGGTGCCACACTGCCTATGGGAATGGGGGATGGGGAGGGGGGGATGCCACAATGCCTATGGGAATGGGATGGGGGAATGCCACACTGCCTATAGGAATGGGATGGGGGAATGCCACACTGCCTATAGGAATGGGGAATGGGGGGAAATGCCACACTGCCTATGGTAATGGGGGGAATGCCACCCTGCCTATAGGAATGGGGAATGGGGGGGGGGGGAATACCACACTGCCTATGGGAATGGGGGGGAATACCACACTGTCTATAGGAATGGGGGGGAATGCCACATTGCCTATGGGAATGGGGGGGAATACCACACTGCCTATAGGAATGGGGGGAATACCACACTGCCTATGGGAATGGGGAGGGGAATACCACACTGCCTATAGGAATGGGGGGGAATGCCACACTGCCTATGGAAATGGGGAATGGGGGGATGCCACACTGCCTATGGGAATGGGGGGAATACCACACTGCCTATAGGAATGGGGGGAATACCACACTGCCTATGGGAATGGGAGGGGGAATGCCACACTGCCTATAGGAATGGGGAATGGGGGGGATGCTACACTGCCTATAGGAATGGGGAATGGGGGGGAGGGAGAATACCACACTGCCTATGGGAATGGGGGGGGATACCACTCTGCCTACAGGAAGGGGGGGGGATGCCACACTGCCTATGGAAATGGGGAATGGGGGGATGCCACACTGCCTATGGGAATGGGGGGGAATACCACACTGCCTATGGGAATGGGGGGAATACCACACTGCCTATGGGAATGGGGAATGGGGGGAATTCCACACTGCCTATGGGAATGGGGGAATGCCACACTGCCTATAGGAATGGGGAATAGGGGGGAATGCTACACTGCCTATAGGAATGGAGAATGGGGGGGAAATGCTACACTACCTATAGGAATGGGGAATGGGGGGAATGCCACACTTCCTATGGGAATGGGAGGGGGATGCCACAATGCCTATAGGAATGGGGAATGGGGTGATGCCACACTGCCTATAGGAATGGGGAATGGGGGGGAATGCCACACTTCCTATGGGAATGGGAGGGGGTGCCACAATGCCTATAGGAATGGGCAATAGGGGGGATGCCACTCTGCCTATAGGAATGGGAGAATGGGGGGGGATGCCACACTGCTTATATGGAGAATGGGAAGGGGGAATGCCACACTGCCTATATGGGGAATGGGAGGGAAATCACACTGCCTATGGGAATGGGGGGAATATCACACTGCCTATAGGAATGGGGAATGGGGGAATGTCACACTGCCTATGGGAATGAGGGGGAATACCACACTGCCTATGGGAAATAGGGGGAGAATGCCACCCTGCTTGTAAGTGGGGGATTCTTCGCCTTGCCTATCATTTGGTTTGATTGTGTTCTTACTTTCCTCCTCCAAATCCCAGGTGCGTCTTATAGGGAGAAAAATACAGCAATGTTCCTGGAAATTCCTGCAACAATCACAGTTAAACATATATAGTTCAGAATGCTTGACAACATGGGGTGACAACATCTGGCACTGAAAGGGTTAAAAGGGGCCATATCCACCCCTGCCCATAATCTGCCCCCAAATAAAACTATAGCCTCAGCTAATGAACACAGCAGGTAAGCGGCTGGGAAGAACCCTAGGGGGCGGGGAAGAACCGTAGCACAGTAGCTCATGGGCTGGTCAGGGGCTGACTGAGGCCAGTAAAATCCCGGCCCCGGTCCTCTCCTACACAATGCTCTGAACAGAATGAGCAGCGGCCCGCCTGCCTACTGGTGATGCGAGGGCTCGGTAAGTTGGCAACATCCAGACTGACTTACCTGAGTCAGGGAGAAATAAACCTAGCTCAATTCAATGCTGTGCTGGATGTGACATACTAGTATTGTTGACTTTACATGGAAGAATATATGTGGGGGATACCTAAATAAATTAATAGCTCTCCCAGGGTATTTTACCTATTAATTTCATACTAATGTAGCAAACCTGGGTCCAGGATAGACGGGCTACCTTTTGGTTTTAAGTTGTCTTTTGTGTCAATGTGTGTTTTTTAATTGTTATTCGTGGCTTCAATGCTTAATTGTAAAAATAAAATATTTCTATTATTGGGTTGTAGTGCCCTTTGATTTAGCTCCACTTTTTGTTTGATTAATCCATTTTTAATCATGGCAGAGCTCTGCACCCACCCACCTTCCCCCCCCCCCCCCATATGGACTTCGACAGGAAAGTGGGACACGCGCACTTACCTCGAATCATCTCCATGGTGATGTTGACATCCGCCAGGATCTGGAGACACTGAGCCGACGTTGGAAGTCCGACATCTTTGCAGGACAAAGGACCGGCGATGAAAGTGAAGATACAGATCACTGAAAGACAGCAGACATGTGGGTAAGTAGATTGGGAGGTAAGGTGAATATCATGTGGGTAAGTGCGCAGCTACATTTAATGTGTGTGGTGGAGCCAGGGACAACCTTGGCGCACTCCCGTTCTTGGGGCGGCGAGGGACACGCACAAGAGTTAAAGGGCTGGATCTTTAAAACATGTAAGCTATACAGCCTACGATGTCGTATGTCATGGTTAAGGACCCCCAAGTCTGAAATGCGTAGACAGAGGATCCTCCAGCCCCCCTTTTTTATTGGGATTACCCTTACTTTGAATTTTAACGATGGATCAATAAAGATTGGAATTTTATTGCAAACGCTGCCCGGCTTTTGTATCTATACAGCCTACAAACCCTGAGCATTGAATAGATCGGGCACGCTCCCATTCTTGAGGCAGCGTGGGGGGACACGCACAAGAATTAGGGGGTTGGATCTTTAGTACATGTAAGCTATACAACCTAGGAACCCTGAGCATTGAATAGATCAGTAAGTAAGGTGAGTATCATGTGGGTAAGTGCACAGCTACATTTAATGCATGTGGTGGAGCCAGGCGCGCTCCCGCCCTTGTGGCCGCGGGGGTTGGGGACACAAAAGAATAAGGGGGGTGGTTCTTTAATACATGTAAGCTATACAGCATAGGAACTCTGGGCATTGAATAGATGGGGAGGTAAGGAGAGTATCATTTCCCACCCCCCATACACTTACCTTCCTTCCCGGTCCAACGGTGCAAGCTGCGGCCGCATCCCCACTCTCCCTCTAGCAGGGTGCGTGCCTGCGCCAGGCATTTGTGAATGGCACGTTCCCTGTTAGAGGGAAGCAGGGGATGCGGCCGTCAGCGCGCTCAGATCCACTCTTATTAGACAAGCTCCTGGATGAAGGAGCTTTAGCGGATCTGAGAGCGGCGATTGCACGAGAGGCCGCGCATGAGTCGTAGGACCAGAAAGAGGTGAGTTTGTTCGGGCGACCTAGGGGGTTTCACACAGCAGGGCACCCCCAATTGGGGATCAAAACCCAGGATAGTCAGTGGAGAGCGGTAAGTCTGGTGCTCAATAGGTGCCCCTAGGATGATGGCACCCTGTGTGGGCGCTAAATCTGCTTTACCCCAACGGCCGGGCCCAGCACTGACCTATCCATTTCAGCCATTCAGAACATTGGGGGCAAGGATCAATACCCAGGATAGTCAGTGGAGAGCGGTAAGTCCGGTGCTCAATAGGCGGCCCTCAATAGGTCTCAATAGGCGGCTCTCAATAGGTCTCAATAGGCGGCTCAATAGGCTGCCCTTAATAGGTCTCAATAGGTGGCTCAATAGGCGGCCCTCAATAGGTCTCAATAGGCGGCTCAATAGGCGGTCCTCAATAGGTCTCAATAGGCGGCTCAATAGGCTGCCCTTAATAGGTCTCAATAGGTGGCTCAATAGGCGGCCCTCAATAGGTCTCAATAGGCGGCCCTCAATAGGTCTCAATAGGCGGCTCAATAGGCGGCCCTTAATAAGTCTCAATAGGCGGCCCTCAATAGGTCTCAATAGGCGGTTCAATAGGCGGCCCTCAATAGGTCTCAATAGGTGGCTCAATTGGCGGCCCTCAATTGGTCTCAATAGGCGGCTCAATAGGCGCCCCTCAATAGGCGGCTTAATAGGCGCCCCTCAATAGGCCTTAATAGGTGCCTCTCTATAGGGGGCTTAAATAGGCACCCCTGGGCCGGGCCCAGCACTGACCTATCCATTGACGCCATCCAGAACATCGGGGGCAAGGATCAAAACCCAGGATAGTCAATGGAGAGCGGCAAGTCCGGTGCTCAATAGGTGCCCTTCAATAGGCCTCAATAGGCGGCCCAATAGGCGCCCCTCAATAGGCCTCAATAGGCAGCTTAATAGGCGCCCCTCAATAGGCCTCAATAGGCGGCTCAATAAGCCTCAGTAGGCAGCTCAATAGGCGCCCCTCAATAGGCCTCAGTAGGCGGCTCAATAGGCGCCCCTCAATAGGTCTCAATAGGCGTCCCTCAATAGGCCTCAATAGGCGCCCCTCAATAGGCCTCAGTAGGCGGCTCAATAGGCGCCCCTCAATAGGTCTCAATAGGCGCCCCTCAATAGGCCTCAGTAGGCGGCTCAATAGGCGCCCCTCAATAGGCCTCACTAGGCACCCCTCAATAGGCCTCAATAGGCGCCCCTCAATAGACCTCAGTAGGCGGCTCAATAGGCGCCCCTCAATAGGCGGCTCAATAGGTGCCCCTCAATAGGCCTCAGTAGGCAGCTCAATAGGCGCCCCTCAATAGGCCTCAGTAGGCGGCTCAATAGGTGCCCCTCAATAGGCCTCAATAGGCGCCCCTCAATAGGCCTCAATAGGCGTCTCAATAGGCGCCCCTCAAT
Organism: Gastrophryne carolinensis; assembly: GCA_027917425.1. Taxonomy (NCBI): domain Eukaryota; kingdom Metazoa; phylum Chordata; class Amphibia; order Anura; family Microhylidae; genus Gastrophryne; species Gastrophryne carolinensis. The sequence continues at coordinate 258,065,074 of CM051240.1, forward strand.
AGGCCTCAGTAGGCGGCTCAATAGGCGCTCCTCAATAGGCCTCAATAGGCGCCCCTCAATAGGCCTCAATAGGCGTCTCAATAGGCGCCCCTCAATAGGCCTCAGTAGGCAGCTCAATAGGCGCCCCTCAATAGGCCTCAGTAGGCGGCTCAATAGGCGCCCCTGGGCCGGGCCCAGCACTGAACTATAAATTGACGCCAGGGACGGACTGGCCATAGGGAAACCGGGGACAATGCCCGGTGGCCCGCACTGCTTTGGGGCCAGTTGGGCTCAATCCCTGCCCCCTTGGTCTTCCTCAGCCCCCTGTAGTCACAAGCCAAGGAAGTCCAGCCACCAATGCTATAGCCCCGGTATCATGGTTGGGGTGGCCTCAGCAAGGATGTCTTGGGCCAGTCGTAGACTATTAAAATCCAGGGCTGATTGTTGGCACCGGTCCGCCACTGTACACACACACACATGTGATGTAATATACTATACTGGGTCGAGCACAGTGCAGTAGGGCTGATGTGACCAAAAATGGCCTGGGCTGTTTTTTTAACCCCAGTCCATCCCTGATTGACGCCACCCAGAACATCGGGGGCAAGGACCAAAACCCAGGGTAGTCAGTGGAAAGCGGTAAGTCTGGTGCTCAACAGGCGCCCCTCAATAGGTCTCAATAGGCGGCTCAATAGGTGCCCCTGGACCAGGCCCAGCACTGACCTATCCATTGGCCCACACAGAACATCGGGGGGCAAGGGCCAAAACCCAGGGTAGTCAAAATCCTGTGTGTGAGGAATATGATGAAATATAATCTTGCATCTCTGGCCGGCTCATGTCCGAACAAGAACAAAATACCTTATTTAAAAGGTAAGCTCAAGTGCCCAGTGGGGGATGCTCAACTTGAAAGGATATCAATAGCACACCTGACAATAGACAAGCCGGCCACAAACCCTGTGTCAGGTCTGGAGTTCCTCCGCAGCTGTTCAGTTCTGTTGGCTGGCTCCTTTTTCTAGACTTTCTCCCTGCTATATCCCGCTCCACCAGCAGATGGCCCTCTCTTGCAAAGGTGTTGGAAATTAGCCAGCACCTGTTTGACTTCCTGGACTATATAAGCTGATCCACCCGTTCAGCTAGTGGATCAGCATTGAGTTGATTTGTCTGTCTGTACCTGGAATCCTGTACCTGTATCTGTACCTAGACCTGGACCCTGAACTCTGTACCTGGAATCCTGTACCTGTATCTGTACCTAGACCTGGACCCTGAACTTTGTACCTGGAATCCTGTACCTGTATCTGTACCTAGACCTAGACCCTGAACTTTGTACCTGGAATCCTGTACCTGTATCTGTGCCTAGACCTGGACCCTGAACTCTGTACCTGGAATCCTGTACCTGTATCTGTGCCTAGACCTGGACCCTGAACTCTGTACCTGGAATACTGTACCTGTATCTGTACCTAGACCTGGACCCTGAACTCTGTACCTGGAATACTGTACCTGTATCTGTACCTAGACCTGGACCCTGAACTCTGTACCTGGAATCCAGTAACTGTATCTGTACCTAGACCTGGACCCTGAACTCTGTACCTTGGACTTTGAACCTTGAAACCTGGATTCCTGCCATAGCCCTTGCGTTTTACTTTTCCTGTTTCAGCTCAGTCTCTGCCTTTGGACTTTCCCTGAATTCCTATGTATGTATATTTCCTGACTTCACAGCAATCATGTGTTCATGATTCATGAGTGTTTCATGTTTCCAAGTGTATCTGTATATCTGCACATGTGTATATATATATATATATATTAGTCTGATTGGTGTGTGCTCTGTGTCACGATTAAACACGGTTTGCCCCATCTCAATCTCTGTTTCGCATCCTCTTTACTGGTCATTGCAAAAAAAGGAATTTCTCTGTTGAGAGATTCATGACACCATGCCATGAATCTGTGATGGCAAGCATGCTTCAAAGAATTTCTCCCAGACATGCTGGGGGCAGGATTCAATGAAGGAAGCTTTCATGTGCAGGAGATCACAATGCACGCATTCTGTAATTATTTGCCAGCATTTTTCTTTCTGACCTGTATTGCATCTATTCCTTGTATTTACACGATTTGTCTTAAAGCGATTAAACCTGTTATCTTGATCCCGAATCAAGCCGAGGCCAGAAGGTACAGGTTTCATCACAACAGGTTTGGGCTGGAGCTGACCCAACTCATGGTGGCAGTTATCAGTGCAGGGATCTATACTCTTACCTTGCATAGGGTCCATGGCAGGAGGCGGGCACTCGGGCATGATCATACCTCCATTTATATAAAGATCAGTGTGTCCACATGGCTGAATGTATCCCAGACCTGCAGGACACAACAGTCAAGACAAAGGCGAAGGCATGAGAGATAAAATAAGGCGCGATTCGAAGAAGAGAGAACATCATAGGCACTAAAACCTAAAACTTAAGGTTTACATTTTTATTTTAAATTACCTTAAAGCGTGTCAGAAGCCACGCCTCGGGGCCCAGGACTACCCCCAGTGCATCCTACACCAGATGCCCCGCTGAGTGAAACCCCCCTGGGGTGCTAGTAATCTTACCTGATCCTGGCGGGTCCTGCTTCACGATTTCCATCGCGGGCCACATCCTTGGCTTCCCTGTGTCCAGCGTGCTCCTGCGCCCAGCCTTTCTAAGTGGCTGGACGCGGGGGTGCGTGCGCCCGAACGGCGTGCCAGGGATGCAGCCAGCCCGCTGCAGCACCTTTGAGACCAGCCAATCGGCGATCACTAATGTGCCCCCGGATGAGGCTTCGGCGGTGGAAAAACAGTTTTCTTTGAAAACCGAGAGACCACCGAGCTGGTGGAGGAACTGAAGAAGGAGAAGGAGGAGGGGAGAATGCTACAATGCCTACGGGAATGGAAGGGGGAAATTCCACATTGCCTATGGGGAGTGGGAGAAGGAGAATGCTACACTTCCCGTGGGAATGGGAGGGGGGAATGCCACACTGCCTATGGGGAATAGGATGGGGAAATGCCACACTGCCTACGGGGAATAGGATGGGGGAATGCCACACTGCCTATGGGGAATAGGATGGGGGAATGCCACACTGCCTATGGGAATGGGAGTGGGGAATGCCACACTGACTATGGGGAATGGAAGGGGGGAATGCCACACTGCCTATGGGAATAGGAGGGGGGGAATGCCACACTACCTATGGGGAATGGGAGGGGGGGAATGCCACATTGCCTATGGGGAATAGGATTGGGGAATGCCACACTGCCTATGGGGAATGGGAGGGGGAATGCCACACTGCCTATGAGAATGGGAGGGGGGAATGCCACACTGCCTATGGGAATAGGAGGGGGGAAGGCCACACTGCCTATGGGAATAGGAGGGGGGAATGCCACACTGCCTATGGGGAATGGGAGGGGGGAATGCCACACTGCCTATGGGGAATAGGATGGGGGGATGCCACACTGCCTATGGGGAATGGGAGGGGGGAATGCCACGCTGCCTATGGGGAATGGGAGGGGGGAATGCCACACTGCCTATGGGGAATAGGATTGGGGAATGCCACACTGCCTATGGGAATGGGAGGGGGGAATGCAATACTGACTATGGGGAATGGAAGGGGGGAATTCCACACTGACTATGGGAATAGGAGGGGGGGAATGCCACACTACCTATGGGGAATGGGAGGGGGGATGCCACATTGCCTATGGGGAATAGGATTGGGGAATGCCACACTGCCTATGGGGAATGGGAGGGGGGAATGCCACACTGCCTATGAGAATGGGAGGGGTTAATGCCACACTGCCTATGGGAATAGGAGGGGGGATGCCACACTGCCTATGGGGAATGGGAGGGGGGAATGCCACACTGCCTATGGGGAATAGGATGGGGGGATGCCACACTGCCTATGGGGAATGGGAGGGGGGAATACCACACTGCCTATGGGGAATAGGATTGGGGAATGCCACTCTGCCTATGGGGAATGGGAGGGGGGAATGCCACACTGCCTATGGGAATGGGAGGGGGGAATGCCACACTGCCTATGGGAATAGGAGGGGGGAAGGCCACACTGCCTATGGGAATAGGAGGGGGGAATGCCACACTGCCTATGGGGAATGGGAGGGGGGAATGCCACACTGCCTATGAGAATGGGAGGGGGGAATGCCACACTGCCTATGGGGAATGGGAGGAGGGAATGCCCCACTGCCTATGGGGAATAGGATGGGGGGATGCCACACTGCCTATGGGAATGGGAGGGGGAATACCACACTGCCTATGGGAATAGGATGGGGGAATGCCACACTGCCTATGGGGAATGGGAGGGGGGAACGCCACACTGCCTATGGGGATAGGATGGGGGAATGCCACACTGCCTATGGGGAATAGGATGGGAGATGCCACACTGCCTATATGGGGAATGGGAGGGGGAATGCCACACTGCCTATATGGGGAATGGGAGGGGGAATGCCACACTGCCTATATGGGGAATGGGATGGGGAATGCCACACTGCCTATATGGGGAATGGGAGGGGGAATGCCACTGTGCATATGGGGAATGAGAGGGGGAATGCTACACTGCCTATATGGGGAATGGGAGGGGGGAAAGCCACACTGCCTATATGGGGAATTGGAGGGGGAATGCCACACTGCCTATGGGGAATGGGAGGGGGCAATGCCACACTGCCTATATGGGGAATGGGAGGGGGGAAAGCCACACTGCCTATATGGGGAATGGGAGGGGGAATGCCACACTGCCTATGGGGAATGGGAGGGGGCAATGCCACACTGCCTATATGGGGAATGGGAGGGGGAATGCCACACTGCTTATGGGGAATGGGAGGAGGGAATTCCACACTGCCTATGGGGAATGGGAGGGGGCAATGCCACACTGCCTATATGGGGAATGGGAGGGGGAATGCCACACTGCTTATGGGGAATGGGAGGAGGGAATTCCACACTGCTTATGGGGAATGGGAGGGGAGAATGCCACACTGCCTATAGAAATAGGAGGGGAGAATGCCACACTACCTATGGTAAAGGGGTGGGGGGAATGCAAGCTACCGTCATCTTGAAGAAGGCCCAACAGGCCCAAAGCTATACTTCCTGAGACAATTGGTAAGATACGGTATGTCTAAAAGGATCCTAAAACCTTTTACAATGCTGCCATAGGATCGCTTCTGACCTCCTTCACTGTCTGGTACAGTGGGGCTACAGCCAAAGACAAAAATAGGCTGAAGAGGATTACCAGGACTGCCGAGCGGATCATAGGATGCCCCTTACCATCTCTAGAGGGACAATTCAAGAGCAGAATCTGCACAAAGGCTAAAAAAAATAGCTATGGACCCAACGCACCCAGGGCATTCCTTCTTCAGACTCTTACCCTCTGGCCGCAGGTACCTGGCTCTTTCAACTAGAACCTCCAGGCACAAAAATAGTTTTTTTTCCTTTGGCTGTTAAGGCACTGAATAATGAATAACATGTACTGAACTTATAACTGTCACTACTTTGTTACTGTGTTACTACTTTGTATTATATGTATTATAGGTATTATAGCTATTATATGTTATTTAGAGATGAGCGAACTTCTTGAAAGTTCGATTCGGGCGATTCGCCGAATTTCCCCAAGAAATTCGTGTTCGCCCGAATCGAACTTTCACGAATCGCTCATCTGAAAAAAAAAAATGCTGGCATGGTGGGAGCGGGCAGGCCGGCTACGCCTGTCAGCGGGCCGCCGCCGGCATGGTGGCAGCGGGCAGGCTGGCTACGCTGTCAGCGGGCCGCCGCCGGCCCGCTGACTGCGCAGCCGGCCTGCCCGCTCCCACCATGCCGGCATTTGTTTAAAAAGCAAACACTTACCTGCATGACGCGTCCTCTGATGACAGCTGAGAGCGGCGCCGGCCTCCACGCTCCGACCATGCAGCGTAGCTCCCACCATGTCAGCATTTTTTTTTTTTTATTTCAGGGAAAATTCGATCGGCACGAACCAAAAAAAATTCGGGTTCGTGCCGAATGGAATTTTCCCTGAAATTCGGAGCGAATTCCGGTTCGTCCGAACCGGTTCGCTCATCCCTAATGTTATTGTTTATAGCTGCCAAATAGCATTATTTGTATGTATCCTGCATGTCATGAATGAAGGAGGTTTTATGCCTTGACCCAGACCGGATTTCGTACTGCAAACAGTCATTTACACACACACGGTCTTTGGGACCTGGCCCTAATAGCCAGACACTACATACACACGCAGATCTTTAAGCTAAGATCTCACCTTATGCAGTTAATATACCCAATCACACGATAAGGTCCTAGGCCCGACTATACAGCAATAAAGTCACCCTCCGAATTACTGATTGTAAAGTAATCTCACACCCCCAGACCGGCACTGGTAGCGATAGGCAAGCACACAAGGCACAAGATTTAGCATACATACAATATCCCTCCTGAAGTTTAGCGGTTAGCACACAGAAGACCACTTTAGAGATCTTTAGGATTTTATTCACCCATAAGGGGCAGTGCATGTAAAACAAAGATGTACAATAAAAATAACAGACATACAATATACGACAAGATGCTTCTAAAATAAAAGGAAGAAATAAACAGAAATATGTTACCTTTTGTGAAGATAATGTCCTGCTGTGAGGGGTACACGGAAAGTAATGATAACAGCCTACTTATTGGAAGCAATCCCCTGGCATGTCATGTCATCTGTGCCCAACTCTCTCATTTTTAAATTGGTTATTGGGGCAGGCAGCATGCTGGATGCAGCCAATTAAGTTTCAGGGGCATTTCATTGTAAAAGTTATGCTTTAACTTTCTTTTGAAGAGAGGTGTGCAGCAAATGTCTCGTTCACTGCTTTGTAGTAGGTAGATGTCAATTACCACATAGGGAGGTGTCACCAGGAGGCTTAGTTAGCACAGGCATTTTGCGCAGGGCTGTAAAGTGGCTTGTTCTTCTGTCCTGTCATATGTAAATGGCTGTTGGCACCTCCAGACAAATATACTAGCATGCCTCTAATTGACAAGGTGTGTTTTGACAACCATAGTTTGTCATATTTTTATCTGGCATTTATTTTATATATCCTCACACTGTACTTACTTGGCGGTCAATAAAGTATTCAGTATTCCTCAGGGCGAATGATCATAGTGTTTTGTTTGATTGTATGCTTTTTAAATGGTTTTAATCATGTTTGTAAGCTCATATGTGGAACTTCAATAAATAATTTGTACAGTAAGTTTAAGGAGTGGTGCGGTGGTCCCGTTTGCGTTGCTGTGGGGAGCTGAGGCTCTCCCCACGTGGTGGTTTATCATGCATGGTTGCTTCACGGAATCGCTGCACACTTGATTATACTGGTTTATAACCTTGGTTGGTGCAGCGGCTTCTTTGTGTTAAGTTATATTAGGACTCCAAATGTGGGGCGGCGCGTTTTGTGCCCAGATGTCCCAGCCGTGATCCAGAGGCACTCACCTAGATCGTTCAGAGGTACGGCATTTGTGTGAATTACATGGACAAGCTTGGCATCGCTCTTGGTGAGCCTGGCGGATTCCTCCACCCCCTCAAAATTCGGGCTGGCAGGATCCATAGCTGCTCGAGAATCAGAAATACAATTTAACGATTACACAATACTGAACCACAACCCAATCTAAAGAGAGAACCTTAACCCCTTCCTGTTTGTGGCCTGTAAACTTACCTTAATTTGGGGCGGGGGGGGGGTTGAGCGCTGGAAATTGGAGATGGACCAAATGAAGCAATTTGATTAATGAATAGGATGGGGGAGGGGCATATATACCAGTGGAGACAGCTGCTACCGGGCCCTTGGGAGAAGGGGCCCCATGTGTATAGAGCAATTGGGGTAATAAGGTGCTGACATCTTGGTTTTATCCATTGGAACCTACAGCATACCTCCCAAGTGTCCCTGATTTGTAGCCCATGCCCCCCTGCCACTGGTTGATCTAATTTGTCCCTCTTTGAGGTGTAACATGCAGATCTGCAGCAATAAATGATTCTTTTGCCTATTCAAAGTGTTTCTATTGTTTTAACTGTTACACCCTAACTGTAATAGATTTAATTTACCAAATGTCCCTCTTTCCCACCCTGAAAAGTTGGTAGCCATTGTGACCAAACCGGTATTGAATGTGTCTGTCTCGCTCTCTCTCTCTCTATATATATATATATATATATATATATATATATATATATATATAACAATTTATTTGATCGGACAGCAGCCCAAACAGACTCATAAGTATATTTTTTCCCCTTTTTTATTTGTAATTGCTATCTAAATTAATTGTACCGTGTTTTATAGTTAATTCTGTTTTTATCACCTTGCACCATTTTTTCTTGTTGCTTTTCTGTTTTTCAGTTTGACAAATAAATTCTAAAAATACAGCAGAGGGTCACTAACGTTCTGCATTAAGTATCTAAAAAGCTCTCGCTAGTTCTGAAGAGCCCTGGCTACCTTACTTGCCTAAAACGCTTGATCGCCCCCGCCTGGAAGTGGTTGTGGGTCGATCGATCTGTTCGATCTGATTGTGTAGTGTGTGGCTTACATAGAGTTGAACCCTGTTCGGGTTCTGGTGGCAGCAGTTTATAGCCACGCGTGTTGCTATTTGAAAAATTGTGGTGACACACGTGGGGTACAATTGACCAGATGAACGATCAAAAGGTCTTATCAACCCGTGCAATCGTCACAGGTATACTACAGGTATGGCCCCTGGTGTTCCATGCAGACAGCAGGGACCCCACTTGGCCTCACTGTCGACAACCCAGGGCCCACACTGCGCCAACAGTGCCTTAAACTTCAATTCAAATTAGACCCGAGACTCAATTTGGGATACCCGAGTATGTGTGTGAGCCCCCAAGATCTGCCCACACCATCATATTCACGGGCTTGACTGTCGGGAGTTCTCAGGTACAGTCTGTGGGTTTTACAGCATTCGATCGAGGGGGGGACCCCCCAGCAACCGTGGTCCCCCCCCTGCATCGGACCAGCACCCATGTTTGGTTAAATGGGTGTTGGTCCGGTTTAAAGAGGAGCAAAACACTTGTGTGCTGGTCTTAGAGTTTTAGACTCCAGGACCCGACACTTTCCTATGCTGGGAGCCCCCGATCCTGATTATGGATGCCCCCCCCCCCCCCCCCCCCCGCAGCAGACCAACAATATACCTACCAACTTTTCAGGGTGGGAGAGAAAGACATTCGTTAAATTAGGCCACGCCCCTCATTGAGGGCTGGATGAAGCCACACCTCCCCATTGAGGGATGGATGAAGCCACACCCCCTCATTGAGGGATGGATAGGAGATACATTGTAACAGTTACAATAGAAACACTTTGAATAGGCAAATGAATCATTTATTGCTGCACATCTGCATGTTACACCTCAAAGAGGGACAATATGTAAATGAAGCCACACCCCCTCATTGAGGGATGGATGAAGCCACGCCCCTCATTGAGGGATGGATGAAGCTACGCCCCTCATTGAGGGATAGATGAAGCCACGCCCTCTCATTGAGGGATGGATAGGAGATACATTGTAACAGTTACAACAATAGAAACACTTTGAATAGACAAATGAATCATTTATTGCTGCAGATCTGCATGTTACACCTCAAAGAGGGACAAATGAGAACGAGGAACAGGGGGACAGTCCCTCCAAATCAGGGACACTTGGGAGGTATGCCAACACCCATGTTTTAAAATAGGTGTAGGTGCGGTTTAATGTCTTTGGAGACAAATGAAGCTTTATAACCTTCACTACATCTGTCTGGAACTTATACCCCTATATCCGCATTTCCAATAAGCCGGGTTCCTATTAGGGATTGTGTTATAAAGAGAAACTCACCAACGATGCATCCCAAGTCCTTTATTAATTTTCCAATATATCCTGCCATGTGACCGCCAAGGCTGTGTCCAATCACTGTGGTGCACTCAGCAAACATTGGGTTAAATACCTAACAAGACCAGAATGATCTTCAATATGGAGGAGCAACAACAATAGTCCTCGTCATACAGAGGGGCCCCCATCCCAAAGTGTGCACGTGCTGTATAACTAAGGGGCCACAGCACATAGAAGCAGTCACATGACCTCCTGTCCCATAGAGCTCACACTCTAATGTCTCCTCTGCACTCACACACTGTTATTATACATTTATATAGCGCTGACATATACCACAGCGCTGTACATAGAAGCAGTCACATGACCTCCTGTCCCTCAGAGCTCACACTCTAATGTCTCCTCCACACTCACACACTGTTATTATACATTTATATAGTGCTGACATATACCACGGCGTCTCTTACCCGCATAGATTTGATCCAGTTGGCGATTTTCGTGCCCACAACGCGGATCTGCTGAATGGCGCTGGAATAACTGACCATCGAGACGCTGCTCCAATCCACCAGGACTACGTTGGCCAGTTCAACCGATAGAATTGCCTGTGCCGGGGACAGGGAGAGCCGCCATTACTCAGGGACATCGGGACTATCCTCTATGTTATACTTTTTCCCGAATTGGAGAGCGAAAAGCATACCTACCAACTTTTCAGGGTGGGAAAGAGGGACATTTGTTAAATTAGGCCACGCCCCCTCATTGATTGATCGATAGGCGATAGGGTTTAACAGTTACAACAATAGAAACACTTTGAATAGGCAAATGAATCATTTATTGCTGCAGATCTGCATGTTACACCTCAAAGAGGGACAATATGTAAATGAAGCCACTTCCCCTCATTGAAGCATGGATGAAGCCACGCCCCCTAATTGAGGGATGGATGAAGCCACACCCCCTAATTGAGGGATGGATGAAGCCACACACCCTAATTGAGGGATGGATGAAGCCACACACCCTAATTGATGGATGGATGAAGCCACACCCCCTAATTGAGGGATGGATGAAGCCACACACCCTAATTGAGGGATGGATGAAGCCCCACCCCCTAATTGAGGGATGGATGAAGCCACACACCCTAATTGAGGGATGGATGAAGCCACCCTCCCTAATTGAGGGATGGATGAAGCCACACGCCCTAATTGATGGATGGATGAAGCCACGCCCCCTAATTGAGGGATGATGAAGCCACCCCCCCTAATTGAGGGATGGATGAAGCCACGCTCCCTAATTGAGGGATGGATGAAGCCACACGCCCTAATTGATGGATGGATGAAGCCACGCCCCCTAATTGAGGGATGATGAAGCCACCCCCCCTAATTGAGGGATGGATGAAGCCACCCTCCCTAATTGAGGGATGGATGAAGCCACGCTCCCTAATTGAGGGATGGATGAAGCCACGCTCCCTAATTGAGGGATGGATGAAGCCACGCTCCCTAATTGAGGGATGGATGAGGCCACCCTCCCTAATTGAGGGATGGATGAAGCCACGCTCCCTAATTGAGGGATGGATGAAGCCACCCTCCCTAATTGAGGGATGGATGAAGCCACCCTCCCTAATTGAGGGATGGATGAAGCCACGCTCCCTAATTGAGGGATGGATGAAGCCACCCTCCCTAATTGAGGGATGGATTCATCAGGGAACCATATACCCCAAAAATGTGTGAGTTATTGTGAGTTATTTTGGGGGGTATTTGGTTCCCTGATGAATCAGCTTTGCATATGGTATTTCATAAATTGGGGCGGATGCAGCTGTTTTTAATTTTGTTTTATGTTGTGATTGTGTGTTCCTTTTTGTATTTTTTGTATAATAAAAGTGTTGCTAATATCACTAATTTTGTCTGGTGCTCCTAATTGGGGTGGATGTGGCAAGTGGTCCGCAGTTCCTCCTTTGCTTTGGTGGACTAATATTTAGTGAGCACAGGAATTCATCATAGTGGTGCACCCTCTCCCTGTGTTACTAGTTTGAATTGGACCTCGAGACAAAGCAGCCAGGTCACCTTGAGGCCCAGTTTAAAATACGGCAAAGTCTTCACATATAGGTAATAGAGGGCAAACGCCTTTAAAGTGGGGCAAAACCCAGGATTTTCACTATCCCGAGGTTTGGTCCTTGCCCCCGGGCCACCCCGAACGAGGATGCCCCACCCCACTGTGGGAAACCCCCCCAAGGTCGCCCCTGATCTCACTTACCCTTGCTCGGACCTACGGCACATGCGCAGCCTCCTATCCAGTCAGTGTGCTGGCGGACGCATCCCCCACTACCCTTTAAAAAGGACCAAAATACATCCTGGATTCTATAGGACTCAAGCGCAGGCATTTTCGCTCCCCCCAGGGCACCAGGATCAGGGGTTCCCCACTGTGTGAAAGCCCTCGAGTTGCCCGAAAACTCACCTTCGTTCCTGTTCCAACAGCAAATTGTGGTGAATGGCTGGCGCGGGCACGCTCCCTGTTAATGGGTAGTGAGGGATGTGGGCACCAGTCCGCTCAGATCTGCTCACATTAGACAAGCTCCTGGATGAAGGGGCTCGAGTGGCCGCACATATAGGACCGGGAAGAGGTGAGTTCATTCAGGCGACCTGGGGGGTTTCACACAGCATGACACTGCCCTGGGGTATGCCTGCCCTGGAGTCTCATGGTCTCCAGGGTGGGTTTTGGTCCTCTTTAATCATCAGGCGTTAGCGCCAGCAGCAGTAGTGTAGCAGCCAGCAGGTCTCAGGTTAGGGATGCCATCAGAGCCACCTAGTCAGGGACTTTCTCCATAACAGGCCCCCTTGCGCCCAATACCTCTCCCTAATGACTGTGGCCTGAAAAGGACAATTAGCAGATGTTCCTCTGTCCCTCAGTATATGAACCTTCTCTCCCTACTGACAGTGGCCTGAAAAGGACAATTAGCAGATGTTCCTCTGTCCCTCAGTATATGAACCTCCTCTCCCTACTGACAGTGGCCTGAAAAGGACAATTAGCAGATGTTCCTCTGTCCCTCAGTATATGAACCTCCTCTCCCTACTGACAGTGGCCTGAAAAGGACAATTAGCAGATGTTCCTCTGTCCCTCAGTATATGAACCTCCTCTCCCTACTGACAGTGGCCTGAAAAGGACAATTAGCAGATGTTCCTCTGTCCCTCAGTATATGAACCTCCTCTCCCTACTGACAGTGGCCTAAAAGGGACAATTAGCAGATGTTCCTCTGTCCCTCAGTATATGAACCTCCTCTCCCTACTGACAGTGGCCTAAAAGGGACAATTAGCAGATGTTTCTTTGTCTTCCTCAGTATATGAACCTCCTCTCCCTACTGACAGTGGCCTGAAAAGGACAATTAGCAGATGTTTCTCTGTCCCTCAGTATATGAGCCTCCTCTCCCTACTGACAGAGGCCTGAAAAGGACAATTAGCAGATGTTTCTCTGTCCCTCAGTATATGAGCCTCCTCTCCCTACTGACAGTGGCCTGAAAAGGACAATTAGCAGATGTTTCTCTGTCCCTCATTATATGAGCCTCCTCTCTCTACTAACAGTGGCCTGAAAAGGACAATTAGCAGATTTTATTTCTGTCCATCAGTATATGAGCCTCCTCTACCTACTGACTGTGGCCTGAAATGGACAATTAGCAGATGATTCTTTGTCATCCTCACTATAGGAGTCTCCTCTCCCTACCTACCTGCCCTGAAAAGGACAATTATTAAAGTGGACCAACACCCACCCCTGATCGGCCCAGGAATCTTATAGATTCCCGGGCCGATCAGCTCCCTCCCCGCGGGGCATTCAAAATCGGGATGCCCCGCTGTGTGAAACCCCCCAGAAAGCACCTAAAATCTTACCTTTTAGGCGGCGGATAAGCCGCCGCCGCCTCCAGCGCGTCCCTCTAGCAGGGCGCGCTCCCGCGCCGGCTGTTTGTGAATGGCCGGCGCCGGCGCGCGCCCTGTAAGAGGAACACGCGAGAGGCGGCGCCGGCGGCTTATCCGTCGCTTGTCCATCGCCTAAAAGGTAAGATTTTAGGGGCTTTCTGGGGGGTTTCACACAGCCCTATCGGGGTGCCCCGCGGAAGTGGACCAACGCCCAGGATAGTGAAAATCCTGGGTGTTGGTCCACTTTAAAGGTTTCTATGTCCCTAACTGTCCCCGCCCCCACCGCCTATCAGGGTAAGATTTATCTTGAGGTATATCTCAGGTTTTTACTTTTTCGGGGCAAATTTATGAAGCTGAAACAAAAATTGTGACAGTTGTGCAGAACAGTCGGTCAGTTCCCACCTGTTAAATCAGAAATCCTATTGGCTGTTGGGGCAGAGGACCATCGGGGGTATCTGGCCTCTTACCCAGCTTCCTGTAACCCCAGAGGCAGGGCAGGTTTGAGGCTAATTATCACTCAGAGATGAGAAAAAAACACTAAAGCAGTCACGCCCCAAACCCAATAATTATTAAAATTAAAACCCAGGATTTTGACTATCTTGGGTTTTGGTCCTTGCAATACCAATCCAGAAATTAAATCACAAATCTATCACAAAAAAACATCACCAGAAATAAAGCCAAGGTATCATGAAAATAACATGTGTAAAGTCTCCCCACCGCCTACCGCACCAGGAGCCACGCGTTCCGTGGGCACATCACTCACTTCAGCAGCTTTATTTCTGGTGATTTCTGGATTGGTATTGTGATACATCAGTTGTTCCCCTTTGGGATGCCTAATAATATATACAGGTGATTATATTTTTATATTATTTTTTAATTGGTGAATAGAGTAGATTGATATGTTTATTGATGTGATGTGATGTGTTTGATATGATGAGTTGTTATGATTGGGAATATTAATTCTTAATTGATTGTTTGACTGGTAGCACTTGCACTTTATAAATAAATACATTTTATAGTGATCCGGATCATAGGCAGGATTTGCACATGTTTAGCACTTTATAAATATATAGATTTTATAGTGATCCGGATCATAGGCAGGATTTGCACATGTTTAGCACTTTATAAATATATAGATTTTATAGTGATCCGGATCATAGGCAGGATTTGCACGTTTAGTACTTTATAAATATATAGATTTTATAGTGATCCGGATCATAGGCAGGATTTGCACGTTTAGTACTTTATAAATATATAGATTTTATAGTGATCCGGATCATAGGCAGGATTTGCACCGCTCCACGTGCATTTCCCCAGGACACAGCAGGGGGCGCTCGATTACAGCGCATGGGGACCCGTGCTCAGAGCCAGAAAGCCAGTAAGGGCTCAGTAGCCAGCTTGGCACCCCTCTGCCTTTCTGGATCCCAGGGTGACTGCACTGCTCGCCCGGGCCTAGGAACAGTCTTGCCCATACCTCCAATGTGTCCCTGATTTGGAGAGACTGTCCCTTTTTTGAGTTCATGTCCCGCTGTTCCTCGTTCTCATGTGTCCCTCTTTGAGGTGTAACATGCAGATCTGCAACAATAAATGATTCATTTGCCTATTCAAAGTGTTTCTATTGTTGTAACTGTTACAATTTATCTCCTATCCATCCCTCAATG
This sequence comes from Gastrophryne carolinensis, assembly GCA_027917425.1. Taxonomy (NCBI): domain Eukaryota; kingdom Metazoa; phylum Chordata; class Amphibia; order Anura; family Microhylidae; genus Gastrophryne; species Gastrophryne carolinensis. The sequence continues at coordinate 258,080,431 of CM051240.1, forward strand.
AGGAGGCGTGGCCTAATTTAACAATTGTCCCTCTTTCCCAGTTGGGAGGTATGCATATACCCACCTCTGCCATCTTCTTCATCCAGGGCTCCATGGTGCTCTGCGTGTATCCATGGATGACTACATAGGTTTTGCTTCTGGGATCAAAGCACGTCGAGCTGATGGCTGACGGAGGGATGTTACAGAGCTCCTGATTGGTCAGAAAGATAAAGAGATACAAAAGTTCAAAAGTTACACCTTCCCTCTGTCTCTATCTATCTCTCTCTCTCTCTCTCTCTCTCTCTCTCTCTCTCTCTCTATATATATATATATATATATATCTTTCTATATCTATCTCTATCTATCTATATAATATATATATATATATATATATTGTGGTAAGGTGCAAGGGGCCGTTATTGACAGCAGGTATGTAGCACCAATGTACCTGGCATTGGTGCAGTAAAGTCGTGTAGTCTGATTTCCAGCATCAGCTGCTGGTGGCAGTTTGCTGCGGTTGCTTTAGAATAGCCGAAAGGCTAACCTGGGACGGCTTTACTGGGATGGAGTAGAGCAGGGTGGGACTCCATCCCACTACCCAGGTCCGGGTTTTGCGGGCTGTTTAAATAGCCTGGGGAATCAGCTGTGGCCTGTCCCTTTTGTCTAAGAGCTCACATGGGAGTGAGACTCTGTGAGCCTGGCTGAAATCTCCTGTGGAAGCTGTTTCATGCGGACCTGAGACATATTTGACTGTGAACAGAACCTTTGCTCAAGGACTAAAAGCTGTTTGCCTGACTGAATCATTTATGCTGCGGTTTCCTGAAAAGGTGATGTAACCTGTATGGACATATGCTTTTGTGGATTTTTGTGTGAAATAAACACAGACTTTACTTTGAACTGTTTGCCTCCGCCTCTATACTGCTGACACCCGGTCGCATACCAGAGCTAATCTCCACATTTGGTGTCGGATGCGGGCACAGCAGTGAGGCCGTTGCCAGGAGCAACCGACGAAAACGTTTTTTGTTGTGCATGTCCTATATTAAACCTGCCAGGCTGCTACCTGGGACTGCAGACAAAATGGAGGCGGTCGTGAAAGCGCTCGTGGAGGCCAACAGGCAGCAGCATGAGACCAACAGGCAGCAGCAGGAGACCAACCAGCTGTTTTTGCAACATGTGATGGCGCTGCAAGCTGCAGGTGCGCCCAAAAGTATTCCTGATGACCGGAAAGCTGTCCGCTCGGCGCTCACAAAAATGACCTCTTCAGATGACGTTGAGACTTACCTGGCGGTGTTTGAAAAGGTGGCTGCAAGGGAGAAGTTGCCGCATGACCAGTGGGCTGATGTCATCGCTCCATTTCTGGCGTCTGGACCCCAGCAGGTGTTGTTTGATCTCCCAGAGGACCAAGCCGCTGACTACCCGACTCTGAAGGGTGAGGTACTGGCGAGACTGGGGGTGAATGTGTGGGTTCGGGCTCAGCGGGTGCATCAGTGGAGCTACCAGTCGGCAGAGCCCGCCCGACCCCAGTATTATAAACTGCTGCACCTGCTGCAAAAATGGCTGCAGCCGGAGTTGTTAAGCCCCACTGCCATGTTGGACCGCTTGCTGGCGGACATTTTTTGGAGGGCTTTACCGCACCCTCTTCAGCACTGGGTTGGCCAGGTATCCCCTGACAACGCACTAGGGATGGTGGACCTAGTGGAGCGATATGAGGCCACCAGGAACTTGCAAGGCGGCTCCATGAGGAGGGATTCGGGGAAACCCCGGAGGTCCCCGCCCCAGCTCAGGCGAGTGGCGTCCCCTAAACCCTCTCAGGACCTACCCCCCAAAGTCCCTGTCCAAGTGTTGTGTTGGGGATGTAAGGAGCCGGGACATATCAGAGCCAATTGTCCCCACCAGGGGGAGCCCATGGACGTGAACTTTGGTTACCGCCCTTCCATGTATGCCAGGAGGCTGTGTGCTGCCGGTGTCCCTGAGCTTGTGGGGCAAAGTCACCTCTGTCAGGTGAAAGTGGGAGACACCCTGGCTGTGGCCCTTTTGGACTCGGGGAGTATGGTTACCCTGGCAAGACCCGCCTTAGTACTGCCCGATGAGTACACTGGGCGGAAAACCGGGGTTTTGTGCATTCATGGGGACTTGAGAGACTATGCCACAGCATAAGTGTCTCTCACCACCGTCTCCGGCAGCTGGAAACATGAAGTCGCTGTCGCCGCTAAACTCCCGTATGAACTGATTATTGGGAGAGACTTTCCAGGGTTCAGGTCACTGTGGGCCAAGTTGGCAGTTCCGGAAACCCACGAGGCGGGTGTGTCCCCAATAGACTGGCCCTACTCAGGGGAGACCCCGGTGCCCTGGGAACCGGAATCAGGAGGCACCGTGGAAGAGGTGCCCGTCCCTAAAATGGAAGAGGGGGAGTCAACCCCACTAAATGTTATGGTTGGAGATGTGGAAGAGTTGGCAACAGGTCCAGAGTTGGCAGATCTCCATGTCTCCACAATTAACTTTGGTACCGCTCAACACCAGGACCCGACCCTGTCTCGGGCCTGGGAGAATGTTCTTGAGGTGGAAGGTGAACCACAACAGCCAGGGGCGTAGTTACAGTTTCCTCGCTTTGTGGTTCACCAGGAAATGTTGTACCAAGTAAACAAGGTACGTGAAGAGGTGGTGGAACAATTGGTGGTACCCAATCCATATCGCAAATTGGTGTTGGATTTGGCCCACCAACATGTTCTGGGTGGACACCTAGGCCAGCAGAAAACTCTGGACCGCGTTTTACAACGATTCTACTGGCCCAGTGTGTACAAGGAGGTGGAGAGATATTGTGAGTCCTGCCCAACATGTCAGATGACCAGCCCTCAGCCTCATTACCGTGGTCCCTTAGTTCCTCTCCCAGTTATTGAGGTACCCTTTGAGCGGATTGCCATGGATCTAGTGGGTCCAGTGCCAAAGTCCGCTAGAGGGCATCAACATATTCTGGTGAT